>CM038793.1:147495251-147889416 GCA_021764765.1 Vicia sativa | reverse complement strand
CATACGTTTTACATCTCAGATTATCGCTTGGTTCTACCTAAAGAGATTTCTAAGCTACTTGGGATACCTATTCTTGACCAAATGCCATTCACCCTATTTAGAGAAGGTTCCTAGGTACTAAGACATTGATCCGCCTTACACCATCTCAAGCGCTTTGGACATTGAAGCTTTCAATCAGAAACTAGAAGTTGAGTTAAGGGTTACTTTCCAAGTTCTGATTAAGAAAGCCCGAGAATTCCTCAAGGTTATGAGTTTCATATTCAAGACATTGTGGCTCTGCTAATCTATGGTTTGGTTCTATTCCTAACCTCGATCGATTCATAGATGTTAGCGCCATCAAGTTGTTTTCTTACCCGTAATCCAAGGCCTACTTTACTTGAGACATCCTACATTCCTTCCACACTGCATTACTAAGCGACAAGGTTCTCATGTGTTGTGTGTACCATTTCTGTGGTTTATTTCTGACCTTCCTCCATCGCTTTGAAGAATGAACAAAGGTCGAGATGGTCTCAAAGGTTGATGTCACCCTCATTCAGAGTATCCTGGAATCTTTTCTCTCAAAAGGATTTCACCTTCATTGAGCCTTGTGGAGAATTTCTAATGTACCACTACTTGGTATAAGAGGAGTATTACTTACAACCTTCTAGCTCTCACGCTACTTGCCTTTTGCTCGGAGATGGTCCACATGATATGCTTCTCCAAGATGTTGTGTTCGACTACAACCACGTATCCTAGAATTACCGACGGTGTCTACACTGGGGTATGGTAAAGAAGACCGATACCAAGACTTTGGGGCACCAAAACCCATCCGTGGGAACGCTATACCTCAAATGGTGAGAGCTCGAGCTCAAACCCATGATGCCATTCACTGCTTTACCAAGAATTATGGAACCCATGCTATAGGTGACGATCCTATACCGTTCTCCATCCCGACATGCCCACCGATTTCGACTGAGAGATCCTGATTCAGCCTCTGGAAGAAAGGGATACCTTTAGCTCACAATGCAAGTGAGAAGATAGTGCTAATGTTGACTGCTTATCATGAGGAGCTACATCAACGCCCACCTCGGCACCAAGAGGAAGCTTATGGAGACTGAGCTTTTAGGATTTTCATGTTTTTCTTTTGTTATTGTTTTGAACTATCTCTTTGTACCTAAAAAGAAAATAAAAGAGAAAAGAATACTAAAGAGTACTAATAAATGTTTGTTCATTGCTTGTTTAACAATTTAAATCTCTTAGGTCCTTGAAAACATTGCATTGCGTCGACAAACATTGCATATCATAGAATAACATCAGACTCAGTACATCAAGATAGGTTTTCTCATTTGCTCGCCATTTATTTTAGCGTAAATGGCCTTGAACAAACCACAAGGATCTTCAAGCTCGTAATGCCTGGGCCTGTATGTTCACCAAATGGTCCAAGGCCAAGAGGATCCAAGAAGCTCATCATGTAAAGAAGAGTTGCTTGGTCTCTCAACATGGGCGGTGACGCTACAAGGTGGTCCCAAGAGGTCACTGATAGAGCTCAAGGAAGTGTCGAAGAACAAAGTAACAAGGTAATGGTGAAGGCAAGCACCGAGCTTGAGAAGAACCATGATGATGGCCAATACTCCTATGAGGATGACAAGTACAAGCAACTTGAAGATCGTCTCAATGTTGTGGGAAACTCAAGATGTCCGTCAATTTGATGACTCGAGTCTGTCCTCAGGGTTGATTCCTCCCAAGTTCAAAGTTCCTACTTTTGCTAAGTATGATGGCATGTCTTGCCCAAAGTCGATTAAGTCCTATGTCCGTAAGATCAATCCCCACATCGATGATGTAGAAGTCAGGGATGCATTATTTTCAGAGAGTTTGTCCGAACTCGCTAGAGGTACTATCACCAGAGAACGACCGTATCCGCACTGAGACTTGCGATGCTTTCTACGATAAAGATGAGTAATAATGTCAATTGACACCCACCGCATGCAACTACAAAGCACGTCCATGGGTCGTGATGAGAAGTTCAAAGAGTATGCTCAAATGGAGAGATCTAGCAGTGTAGTTCAACCCTTGTCCAATAAGGAGTTGGTTGATATGTTCATGGGAACATCACAGCCCATTCTTCAATCATCTCGATTGAAACTCTTCACCGGATTCACCGAATGATATTGACAAAGCAGCGTACAGTCGGTATCAAGAGTGGAAAGATTCAGTACATCTTCAAATGTCGCCAAGAGATCTTTTGTGGTAAGAAAGAAACTAATGCCGGTATGGTCGTAAAAGTCGAGCCAAGACCGACGTGCTCAATCCGTGGGGGTGCCAGGATCTCCAACCTACATCAAGACAACTCGGGCGAGACAACACGCAGAACGTAACGCGAACGAAGATACAAGCTATTTAAGATCAACATGCCTTGTCGCAAGCCTCCAACACATGTTGAAAGCAGAGTCGACATTTCGAGGGATCCTCCTCGTAATGTCAACACTTCTCTCCAAGATACAACCCAATGCTGTGTGCTTACCATTCCAATAGCTCGACATATAATCGACGATTGTTGGGTCAAGAAAGATTCAAGATATGATTCAAGCTACAGATTGATTGATCCTCCCGCTGAGACTCCGAATGTGATCAACGCGCCTATGCCTAACCATGACAAGAGTTCCAATGTCACAGGACTTATACTTATGTTTTCAACATAGATGACTCGACCATTCCTCCGATGATCAGTAAGAAGAATTTGTCAGTTGTCAACCAGATGCCCAAGAGAACTGCTGGTGCCCATCCGCTACCGATGGTTGTGCTTCTGAGAAGACGTTCAGGTATGATGGATAACCGTGATACTATTTCAAACCACCGTGTATCGTGGTGAAGAAATGTCTAAGTTGAAGATTGACAATGCGAATGAAACAAGATTCATCTCAGAGTGGGATACCTTGGGGCACAAGTGGAAAGTATGATTACATGGTGAAGTGTTAATCGCCTCGAGAGCTACAAGATTCCTATCAAGATGTTAAAGACTGATGAAGTGACGATTTCCGTAAGATTATGCCGATGTTAACAATAAGGATTTCCTCTCACGATCCTCGTGCTCAAAGTGGCACCTCTCATCATCACTTCTCCAAGGCCACCCATTCCTCCTGACAAGGCTATCCTTGAATTATGGAGTCGTTTACTATCATGGCGCAAGCAAGACCCTCCGACCGCTGAAGATCTTACAAATAAGCTACTACCGACATTGACAACATCACCTGATCAAGTAAGGTGACCGTAACCGAAGAGTATTCTCCGTATATCTCTCCTCCAAAAGACACCATGACTCCAACTCGAGATTCCATTTATTCAATCCATTCCCAAGCTAGAGGGAAAGAACCAAAGGACTCATCCCCGTCAAATTGTGGTACCAAAGGAAGTTATCAAGACACTCCAAACAAGAAATGGAGGAAATTCAAGATTATCAAGAGTGACTACAATGTTGTGAATGCTAGGACAGACTCCGCCCAAGATCTCCATGCTTGCTCGCTTTCTCGAGGCTCATGCTAACGCCTTGGTGAAGTTTCAAGAATGCTCATGCCGCAAGACACTACCACCGACTCATTTAAGTTTCAGATGCTACCGCCAACAACGGCCCAGGCTTCTCTGACACATTTGACTTTTAAAGAAAACACAACAAAGCCTCACATCTCTCGCTGAATGCAAGGGCATTGTACCATCTCATGTTTTGGTGATACCGGTTCTCATCAATATTCACCAAGATCGCTTTGATCGACTTGATGTCAAGGGTTGGTTCTAGACCCGGATATTATTGTGAGAGCTTTTGATGGTTCTAAGCGAATAAAGATTGAGAGCTCATCATTGCTAAAGTCGGTTCCCGACTTTGATTCCACTTTCTTTATGGACATCCGTCCAAAGCCTACTTTGCCTACTTGGACGCTCGGATACACGTAGGCGCCAATACCTCTACCTCGCATCGAAATCAAGTACCCAGGAAAGGGAAGGTTGTCAAAGATGTGGTGAAGAAGTATATGGTCACTATCTACACCATTCCGATATCTCGAGATGGAAGGTGAATTCTTGAGACTTCCAAGTTTTTGAGACAATCCCTGTAGTCATGCCTGGACTCTCCGCCACCGGTTACACAAGCTCCGCTTAGGATGGCCTCGCTGAAGATGCTCGTCACTGCTTGAAGAAGGTAGTTCATTTGGGACGCCTCGATCTTCCTTTCAAACCGATAAGACCGGTTTAGGCTTCACCATCAAGGGTCAAGATGATATACGCTAACGTGCCGCCCAACTTCTTCTGCATCGTAACAGAGTGGAACCTATGCCGAAGATATGACAACGATCGACATCAAAGAAGTGGATCTTCCCAACTCTAGACAAAGGGCTCGAATTGAAGATCAAGACGCTATACCAATCTCCTTTAGATGTGAGTAATTGCTTGTTTTGTTTTGCTTCGATTTCTATGTTTTGAACAATAAACTCTAAAGCCTAGTGCTTGCCCGGCATCATGGCTCGCTTTGTGAGGGTTATTATCTGTCATTTGCATATTTTCATTCAATAAAATCGTTGGACTTTGCATTCAATTGTTGTTTTCTTTCTTTACTTTATCACCCTTCAAAAAAAGCTATGTGTTTTACACACACCCACGTGATACACTACGTAATCACTCCGAATCTCATACACAATGCTATTATGCAAATATGACTTCGATAATCCGATCTACCGTCAAGGCTAAAGTGAGGAAGATTGTGGTGCTGTGAGAACTTGCCGATCACACAAAGAAGAAGAGCGAGTTATACACCACACACAAGAGCAAGTCAAGATTGTGAATTGGTACCGACGAAGATGTAAAAGAGATCAAGGAGCGATCTTGAGAACAAAGTTAAAGAAAGATTGGTTTAGATATTAGACTATATTGAGGTTTTTGCTTGGTCACACTAAGACATGCCGTGTTTAGACATTGATATTGTGGTGCAATCGATTGCCGATAAAAGAAGGTTTTCTCCCAAAGAAGGTATGTCTGCCGATATGCCCCGAGATGTCGAGAAAATCAAAGTCAAGTTAGGAAATACTAATGGCTTTAGCTTGTCACCTTATCCCCAAGGTTGCAAATGTGGTACCCGACCTAAGAAGGATGGCAAGGTACGAATGTGTGTGGATTACGAGATCCGAACAAAGCAAGTCCGAAGACGATTTTCCACCCCTCATATCGATGTTCAGACACCGCCAGACAATCTCCTTCATGGATGGTTTCTTTATAATCGATCAAAATGGCTTCAAGACATGGAAAAGACTACTTTTGTTACACAAAGGGGGTACTTTCGCTAAGGTTATGCCGCTTGATCGAAGAACGCAGCGCCACTTATCGTGCTATGGTGACATTATTTCATGACATGATTCATCACGAGATAGAAGTCTACGCCGAACATATATAGCTCGCCACGATCAAGAAGAACATCTAGATCATTTGGTGAAATGTTCGACAATGTTGAAGAAGTACATTGAGACTTAATCCCATAAGTGCACCTTTGGGGTCGATCCTAAACTCCTTGTGGTTGTTGTCGCGATAAAGGTATTGAGGTCGACCCCGCCAAGGTTAAAGCTATTCAAGAGATGCCAGCCCACCGAGAAAGAGAGGTCGAGGTTTCGGCCGACTAAACTACATTGCCGATTCATTGCACACCACCGCTACTGTGAGCCAATCTTCAAGTTACTAAAGAAAGATCAAGTAGTGGAATGGAACGACGATTGCCGATCGCTGATAAGATCAAGGAGTACCTACAAAATCCTCCTATATCGATGATGCCACCAAGGAAGACTCTTATCATGTACTTAATTGTTAGAGAATTCAAAGGTGTGTTGGGCACACATTTAGTCCGTCGAAAAGAGCATGCAATATACTACCTTAGCAAAAGTTTTCACCATCAGGAAACAAGATACTCACAATGAGAAAACTTGCAACGCTGGCTTAATGCTCGCCACTAAGACAGATATGTTGACCACACTACCTTTTGATTTCCAAGATGGATCCGATAAAATACATATTTGAAAAGCCAAATTTCCTGGAAGAATAGAAGATGGCAAATGATCTTGACCGAATATGACATCCATACACTTTAAAGCGATCAAAGGAAGTGTAAGCCGATCATTAGCTATCAAGCCATAGATGACTACTACCATGTACTCAATTTCCACGTAAGACGTTTACTAGTTGATTGTGAAGAACCTGTGACCGGATTTAAGACCCGAATAAGGATCCCGATGGACCATGGTCTTCATGGAGCCTCAAACTCACTTGCAATGGCATTGGCCAGCCACACATCTTCCCACAGCGACATACCCCTTTTCACCAGATTATGGGCTTAACACTAACAACATGGTCAATACTGCTGCAGATCATGGGAATTAAAGTCATATGACTTAAGAATCAAGTTCTTACAAGTGTATCGAGACCTTAGTGATCACGATAGAAGTATGTTGGGATACGAAGCATCCGAATCTCATTCCATATCGAGAGCATGTTCCGAGTTTGATCCCCTACTTTGAAGAGATTACTTTCAATCACATTCCACGAGAAGAGAATCACATGGACGATTGGCTACTATGTCATCTATGTTCAAGGTCGACTGGGACAACGAGGCCCCCTGATCATCATCATTGAGAAGTTTGACGAACCAACAGACAACAAGTTATGAGCTTGACTAAGAGAGAAACCTTGGTATTATGACGTGAAGAAGTATCTTGAGACTCGTGAATATTCCGCATCTCTAATGATAGTTCATGAGAAGATTGATCCAAATTCTCCTTAGCAACCAGATCATACAAACGAACCACGACTTGTGCTACCCCTACCGTGTAGACCAGAAAACAAAGAATGCGTATCATGGAAGAGTTACACGAAGGCGCATTGGTACCCGGGACATACGATGGCTAAGAAGATTTTGAGAACAAAGTTACTATTGGTCCACCATGGAAGTTGATTGTCACCGCCACGCTCGATCTTGTCACAAATGCCGACGATGCGACAAAGTGCACGCACCTCCAAGACCAACATCTTTCCGACAGCTCCCTGCCTTTGCAATGTGGGGCATTGACATGATTGAGAAATCAAGCCCACCGCCTCCATGGACATCGCTTCATCCTTGTGGCAATTGATTATTTCACCAAATGGTAGAAGCACCGCTCAGATCCGTTACCAAGAATGTTGTGGCTCGCTCATCAAGCATAATCTTATTTGTCGATGGCACTCCCGAAAGGATTATCACGTATAACGGTTCCAATCTCAACAATAAGATGATCACCGAACTCGCAGAGCATCAAGATCAAGCATCACAACTCTTCTCCTTATCGCCTAAGTGAATGGCCATGAAGAAGCCGCCAACAAGAACATTAAGAAGATTATATGTAAGATGACAAAGGATGACTTACAAAGATTGGCATGAGATGTTACCATTTGCTTTCATGGTTATCGTGACTACAAGACGAACATCAGGGCAACCCTTTTCTTGTGGTACGGCATGGAAGCCGCCCTACCAATCGAGGTTCAGAGACTCAACCGTAGTCCTCCCACGCAGAGAGAGGCGAAGACGATTGGGTCCAGACTCGCTTGACCAAATTAACTTGATTGATGAGAAACGACCACATCCATCTACCATGGATGATATACTGAAACGAATGATCGTGAGCATTTAACAAGAAAGTCAAGCAACGAGTCTACTGTGTCGGCGATCTAGTAGTCAAGCGCGATCATTCTTCCACAAGGTGATCCTGTGGGCAAATGGACTCCCACCCACGAGGGACCGTTGTAGTCAAGATGATTTTCCATGGAGCTATGATACTTAGCACCATGGATGGTGAAGACTTCCCACACCGTGAACGCACATAGTCAAAAATACTACGATAAAGAGACCCCAGGTCGATCGACCTAGGCAAAAATAGAGCATCCGGCGAACCAAAAGGGTTCGGGCAAAGTTAAGGATATATACAAAACATGTACACCCGGCAAGTCGAAAACCCGAAAAGGCGGCTGGGCAAAAGGGTATCCCAGAGATAAAACCCGAAGGGCGGTCTAGGCAAAAGTTAGGGATTTAAGCGCATTTACTATGTCTCTTCCGTGTCACCTACTTCCGCACTACTATCAAGATTCAAGATTCAAATGGCGAAGATCAATTCACTCACTTTCTAACGATGTTAAGGAGATGAGATAGTCGAAATATATGAGTACTAGCATAGTTGAACTTAAGAGATTGTTTCGCATAGCTTTTACCTTTCGTGTATAAAACTACTTGGCCACGCCACCTTTCAAATAAATACAAGTTCTTTCTCTTTACAATTTTCACTAGGTTTGCATAAAGTCCAACGCTTGCTTTGAATGATTATATGCATTTGACAATAAGAATCTAATCACAAACATATGAAAAGTGAACATACAAAAGTACTTACTACTGTGCTCCGTGAATTGAGATGATAAAGTCACCAAAATATTCCCCCACAGAGCATGATCCCCACAAAGGTGTCACCACAACACAACTTCCCAAAGAGAGCAAAAAGGGAATCCACGAGCAAGAATTCCACCCAACTAGCAATGTTACATCGGCTCCAAGCAAGAACACCTCACCCCCAATAAGGTATTTATCCCGCCGGTATCTCTCTCCTTTCCTTTTTCCCCGCGTGATCCAGACTTTAAACTTGGTCGAGAAAATCGAGAAACTACATCTTCATCCCCACCGGGATTACAACGGATTCCTCGACTCTTCCAACCCGGTTCCTTGCAACTTCAATTGCTCTCCAGCGAGATCTACACTTTAATCCCCAAGAGAGCGCCCCCCTCGCCAGATCTACATACAAGGTCCCCAACGGATCGCCTCCCGCATTCTCCTCAAGAGGTCTATATATGAGATCTCAACGAGCCTCTCAAATCTCTACCTTCCCAACAATATCTAGGCCCAAGACTTGGTCGATAGTGCATCGGAGGAATACGTGATCTTTCTTCCTTCAAAAGCGGGTTCTCACCTACTCAATTCCCCACAGAGTCGAAAATCTTCAAGCGTAACATCCACATCTTCTTCAAGATGGATATGTTTTGAAATACCACAACATCTATCATTCATACATTTGTCATAAAGACATAATTCATGCATATGTCATTCATATATACTGTCATGCATCATAATTTGTATAAAACTAACCAATATTCTATCAAAGTTCCTCTTGTTTTCTCCAAAACAGTAATACTACTGACGCAAACAGTCCGTGATTAAGCCCCAATCGACGGAAACTATCGAAAGATCGCCTTGTTGTCCTCCGACGACTGGTCTAGATTAAGCCCCGAATCGACGGGAAAACTATCTGAAAGACCGCCCTTGGTTGTCCTCCGACGACTAGTCCAGGATTAAGCCCCGAATCGACGGGAAAACTATCCGAAAGACCGCCCCGCTATCCTCCGATAATGTGCAATGGATCAACACCGATGCAACAGGAAGATATCCCCATTTTGCCAACTACAACCTCCCTCGTGAGTAATCAAGACGTAAGATTTATTCGATCCCTTATTATCAACAAATACAGTAGTCTAGCGACGACTCATTTCTTGATGGCATCTTAAGCCCATCTCCGACTATTTGTCAAAAAGGCTTCACTTTAATGCCGCATATGGTTAAAAATCAATGCAAACCAATAACTTCATTCAAAGAATGAACACGGTCTAACGTATGACCCCTCCGATGGCATCTTAAGCCCATCTCCATGCTCCTTCCAGAACGACTACGAGCCAGCGACGGCCTCCTCAAAGATCGATCTTCCGATGGCATCTTAAGCCCATCTCCGTCAATTCTCCTATCGACATTCTCGAGTCTAGCGACGACTCATCCCCCAAATAAGTCCAACTTCTCCAAATGGCATCTGAAGCCCATTCCGCATCATCCACCAACAATGTGCAAATTGTCAGTATTTCGAGTGTTCAATCATCTTCTACCTCCAGTCACGAAAGACAAGCGTGTCAATCTAACCCTCCAGACAAGAAGATTGAACAGGGCAGCTGTCATACCCCAAAATTTGCCCTCCATCTTCTCAAGATATTTCATACATCTATACTCAAGGATTCCTCAAGAATTGATCGAGACAACTCTCCTAGACAATCAACCCAAACTAGGGTTTGGTATCTCTCGTGCAAGATGGCTTCCAACATCTCCAATGGTCTTCATGCCTCATATGCTTTAAAGATTCTCCATGTCAAGTTTCAAGCTTCACAAGTCAAGTTTCCTCGCACAACCGCCGATGGTTGAAATCAACAGATGACAAAAGTCAACTATGGTCAACATAATCAAACTTCATAATTTTGGTCAACATCCTCATTTTGAAGTTACATTCATCATTTGATCAAGGGTTGATCATGATTCATCAAGAAAACTCAAGATTTGCTCAAAAGTCAAACTTTCTAAATTAGGTTTCTAGTGAAAAGTCAACTCGAACTTTGACTCGATCATAACTTTCTCATACTTTCTCGTAAAGTTTTCCACCACCTCTTGTTTTGAAGGAAATTCAATTTCTACAACTTCATGTCTCACAAGAATGTCCAAAATGATTCATTTGAGAGGTATAGCTCAAAACATTATGTGTCATTTTCAAAGTCAACAAAAAGTCAACTTTTGTTTTGAAGATATGTTGAGCATGGAAACTCCAATTGAGATGAGAAGAAAATGTTGGTTAGAGGACTCTTAGAGCTTCCAAAAGTCCAAGAACACTCAAAATGTGGAAAATTGAGCAAGATACACCATTCACAAGTTGGGCAATTTTGAAGGAATGCACAAAGAGATACTTAAAATCAATTTTTGCAAATGGGCTTGCTTTTTCTTCATCCAAACTTATTCCTCACACCATTAGGAATATCCAATCCCAATACCAATTTTTATTTTATTTTTCTATTTAATTTGGAATTTATTCATTTAAATACAAATTAAATTTAAAAATAAAGTATAAAATCAAAATTAATTGCAAGATTGATTTTTATTCCTTCCGAGACCCAAGCAACTCACAAAGGCCAAAGAAATTTCGAAATTTGATCAATATGGCAAGATTGGATTGAAATTAATCAAATTTTGAAAATTTGATTTGTACAAAATCAAATTTGATTTGCTTTGAATGTTGATTGATTCCTTCCCAAAACCATCCCAAATCCATCCAAGATAAATATATGTCGATACCTATCAAGAGAGAATGAAAATTGGCTCAAGAACCCTAACCTAACTCAAAAATATGTGACCTTCAAGCTATTGGCAATCTACTTCCATCCGCTTTCAATTGATTTTGAGGTGTCCAATACATTCCTTGACATCTCGGAATCATTCCGATCCTTGCTCAAAACCATCAAGAATCCATCAAACACGATTTCGTTTGTCACGTTCATAATCGATTTTCATCATTCATGCATTATTAACTTGTTTTGATTGTTTGTTCATGTTTAGAATCAAGTATGCAAGCTTATCTGACGGTTTAATTATGCTTGAGTGCCCGGATCGAGTTATGCCATTACTAGGTTTCGAGGTCGATTTAGGGTTTCACCAATAGGAAAATTGACCATGAGACCTATACCAATGCATCTGAATGATCCAGGAATCGAACCATGCTTTAAAATTCATTTATATTATGTATTCTGATTTTTGATGTTTGCTGGGATATAGCGCCGAGCCAAGGCCGACGCAGGATTTTCAAATTTTTGAAACGAGAAGACGTAAGCTTGGCGCGTGATCCGGAGTACTGTAGTTTACACATGTTTTTTTCTACTGCCCTTTTCAAACAAGAAATGCGGCTCATGGCAAAGGCAAGGGACTCAAGGTTTGAAAGCAAGTCTCCAGCTCGAATCGGCAAGACCAATGTTTTTTCTTTTCACAAACTTAACATATTTTCTATTTTCTTTATTTTAAAATTTGCATCAATTTTAATTTCTTTTCATATTTTTATTTATGCATTAAAAATCATCAAAATTATTTTTCTTTTACATTATTTTCATAAAATCTTTATTTAATTTATAAAATTAAAAATACAATTTTGCATGCATATTTATTTTTATTCATATTTTGCATTTTCACTTTTAATTCATTTTAAATTATTAAATTGCATCCAAAAATCCCAAAATTTATTTTAGCATATTTATATTATTTCCAGATGTAATAATTTTTTCATATAAAATTTGCATTTTTCTAACATTTTCTTGTTCGATTCATATCGTATTTTCCGATTTCATTCCTTTACGTGTTGATCCGATCTCGCATTTATCTTTATCATTTTATTTTTCAATAATGTAACTGTCTATGGATGTAATAGTTTAAATTAGGATCTTTATTTTCCGATTTTAAATTATGAATCGCCCCAAAGCCATGTAATAGCGTAGAGATTTACCTTTCCGTATTACATTCGATTTTAATTTCCGCGACCTATAAATTGCTAGTAACTAGGCGTGTATGGCAAGATAATGAACATAGCCCACTAATCTGCAAGATAAAATATTCAAATCAACACAATTCTTTCACACGCACCCTTAGGGTAATTCTCTCCTGCCTTTTGAATTCAAAATGGTCATGTCCCTCGACGTAGAGGTATTCTAGCACCTTTCCAAACAAATCATCATAGTCCCTTCGATACAAAGATCATAAGACCCACGATGTCGCCTCCGAATACATGATCTTGACCCTCGATTGTCGCCTACGAAAAAATGATGATAGTCTCTTCGAATGTCCTAGGATACTTCCTACAAGTTGCCTTCTATGACCATCCGATGTGCCGTCGAATGTCCCGCTTACATCCAACGAATGGAGCTACCTACTAACTAATGGTATGGCTAGAGCTATTCTAAAGGAACGTAGAAGTACGAAAACGACCAATTCTGAGTGGGTAATAAGTCTTTTAGTTGCTTGCTCTAAAACCAAATGCTTTTCACTCCACACACTCTTTTTTCAAAGTTCAAACTCTTTTCAAAATGAAGCATTTCCGAACACTTTGTATACACTCCTACATGAGTCATTACAAAGTCAAAGCGAAATGCCTTTTTTTCAAAATATTTTTGTCAAACACAAAGAAAGCAATTTTAAAAGGTGATCTAGAGCAACTAAGAGCCCGTAGATAACTACGGATGGAGGGTGCTAATACCTTCCCTTTTCATAACCATTCTCCCGAACTCGTAATCTAAACGAAGGTCTTTTCAGTACTTTTACCTTCCCTTAATTGATAAAAATAAAAGTCGGTGGCGACTCTTGCTATCCGCACATTTGATACAAAAATCCACAAAGTCGAGCTCACCGTGTTACACTGTGCGTAAGCTGAAATGTCTAAGTTGAAGATCGATAATGCAAACGAAACTGTACCATCCGTGGATACCTTGGGGCAGCCAATGGAAAGTATGATTACATGGTGAAGTACCTTCGCTCTAAGAGTTACAAGATTCATTGAAGATGTTAAACACGGGTGACGATTTTAAGATTATGTCGATGTTAACACAATAAGGATTTCCTCTCGATCCTGTGCCTAGAGGCACCTCTCATTATCACTTTCTAAGGCCAGCCCCATTCCTCCTCGACAAGGCTATCCCTTGGAATTATGGAGTGATGTTTACTATCATGGCGCCAGCAAGACCTCTAACCATTGAAGATCTTACCGTTGAAGCTACCATTCCCGACATCGACAACATCACCGGATCAAGTAACCGTAACCGGAAGGGTATTCTCTCCATATCTCTCTCCAAAAGACACCGCGACTCAGCTCGCAGATTCCGCTATTCAATCCATTCCCAAGCTAGAGGAAAGAACCAGTGACTCATCCCCTTTCACCAAGTACCAAAGGAAGTTATCAAGACACCTCCAAACAAGAAATGGAGGAAATTCAAGATTATCAAGAAGAGTGACTACAATGTTGTGGAACAGTTGGGACAAACTCGTCCAAATTTCCATGCTTGCTCGCTCTTGTGCTCCGAGGCTCATGCTAATGCCTTGGTGAAGTTTCAAGAACGCCACGCACCTCAAGACACTACCACCGACCGCTTGAAGTTTGTATTGCTAGCCCGCCGCCAACAATGCTCTAGGCTTCTCGATGTTGATTTGACTCCTTCCGAAAGAACACAACAAAGCCTTGCACATCTCATGGAATGCAAGGGCACTACACTATCTCATGTTTTGGTTGATACCTTACCTCGAATATCTTACGAAGATCGCTTTTGATCGACTTGATGTCAAGGGTTGGTTTTGAGACCCAAAGACATAATTGTGAGAGCTTTTGATGGTTCTAAGCGACAGTATTGAGAGCTCATCACAAAGTCGGTTCCCGGACTTTGACCCATATTCTTTGTCATGGACATTCGTCCGACTTACTCTTGCCTACTTGGACGCCCTTGACATGGGCAAACGTTACTCTACCTTACATCGTCAAGTACCCGTAAAAGGAAGGTTGTCACAAGATATGGTGAAGAAGAGTATATGGTCACCATCTACAATCATTCGATACTCGAGGTGGAGGTGAATTCTTTGAGACTTCGCTGCTTTTGAAACAATGCCCAGTCACGCCTGCTGACTCTCCCTGCCGCTCGAGGTTGTTAAGACCTCCTAGGATGTCCTCATTAAAGGATGCTCAAGTCGTTGAAGAAGGTAGTACTATTGGGGCCGCCCCGATCTCCCTTCAAATCCGATAAGACCGGTTTAGGCTTCACCATCAAGGGTCAAGATGATACGCCGCGAACGTGCCGCCAACTTCCTTTCCGCATCACGCCGAGTGGAATCCATGCTATAGAAGACGACGACAACGACATCAGAAGTGGATCTTCCCAACGCCGATCATGGGCTCAGCAGTTGGAAGATCAAGACGCCATACCAATCTCCTTTAGTCGAGTAATTTCTCTTGTTTTGTTTTGCTTTTCGATTTCTTTATGTTTGAACAATAAACTTTGAAAGCCTAGTGCCTTACCCGGCATCATGGCTCGCTTATAGGGTTATTATCTCTTGTGCTGCTTTCATTCAATAAATTCGGACTTTTGCATTCAATGTGTGTTTTCTTTCTTTACTTTATCACCCTTCAAAAGCTATGTGTTTTTACACACACCCACATGATACACGCAGTAATCACTCCGAATCTCGTTATAACAGCTATGCTATTGCTAAATATGACTTCGATAATCCGATCTACCAAGCCAAGACGAAAGTGAGGAAGATTGTGAAGTGCCGAGAACTTTTCCGATTGCTACAGAAGAAGAAGAACGAGTTATACACACACCTAAGAGCAAGTTGAGGTTGTGAATTTGGCATCGCGAAGATAAAAAGAGATCAAGATAGAGCGGGTCTTGAGAACAGTGTTAAAGAAAGGTTGGTTCAGATGCTACGAGAATATATTGAGGTTTTTGCTTGGTCATACGAAGACATGCCTGGTTTAGACATTGATATTGTGGTACACCGATTGCCGACAAAAGAGGGTTTTCTCCCAGTGAAACAGAAAGTCCGTCGCATGCGTCCCGAGATGTCAGAGAAAATCAAAGCCAAGTTATGAAACAGTTCAACGCCGGTTTTAGTCATTACATTACCTATCCACAATGGGTTGCTAACGTGGTACCCGTACCTAAGAAGGATGGCAAGGTACGAATGTGTGTAGATTACAGAGATCTGAACAAAGCGAGTCCGAAAGACGATTTTCCACTTCCCCATATTGATGTTCTGGTTGACAACACCGCTCAGCATAAGGTTTTCTCCTTCATGGATGGTTTCTCCGGTTAATATCAGATTAAAATGGCTCCTGAAGACATGGAAAAGACTACTTTTATTACACAGTAGGGCACTTTTTGCTACAAGGTTATGCCGTTCGGACTGAAGAACGCAGGCGCCACTTATCAGCGCACCATGGTTGCTTTATTCCATGACATGATTCATCACGAGATAGAGGTCTACATCGACGACATGATAGCTCGATCACAAACTGAAGAAGAACATCTCGATCATTTGTGGCAGAGAAGACTTCCCGCACCCTGTGAACGCAGACATAGTCAAAAAATACTACTCATAAATGAGACCTGCTAGGTCGACGAGCCTAGGCAAAAATAAGGGCATCCTGGCGAACCAAAAGGGTTCGGGCAAAAGTTAAGGATATATACAAAACATGTACACCCGCAAGTCGAAAACCGAAAAGGCGGTTGGGCAAAAAGGGTATCCCAGTAGACCGAAAACCCGAAAGGCGGTCTAGGCAAAAGTTAGGGATTTAAGCATACGACTATGTCTCTTCCAGATCACCGCTTAGACTACTATCAAAGATTCAAGATTCAAATGGCGAAGATCACCTACTCACTTTCTAACGACAAAGAAGGAGATGAGATAGTCGAAATATACAGTACTAGCATAGTTGAACTTAACGAGATTGTTTCCGCATAGCTTTTACCTTCTTATGTACAAACTACTTGGCCATACGCCACCTTTCAAATAAACGCAGTTTCTTTCTCTTTACAATTTTTGTTGTTGTCGTTGCAATAAGTCCAACGCTTGTTTTGAATGACTATACGCATTTGACAATAAGAATCTAATCACAAACATACGAAAAGCGGGCATACAAAAGTAGTTACTACAGGCTCTAGGAATTGAGATGACGACGAAGGTCACCAAAAACATTCCCCCGCAGAGCATAATCTCCGCAGAGGTGTCACTCACTAAACCTCCCCCAGCGGAGTATATGTTAATCCACGAGCAGTGATTCCACTCAACTGAGAAATGTTACATCAGTCTCCGAGCAGTAACACTTCATCCCCGGCTAAGATGTTTATCCCCAGCGGATGCCTCTCAACAATTCCCCTTTTCTCCAAAGAATATATCCGGACTCGAGACTTGGTCAGATAGTACACCGGAGAAAATCTACATCTCCTATTCCCCGGTCAGAGATTCCAACAGACCCCAACCCGGTCTCCCAGCAACCATCAAATGCTCTCCAGTGAGATCCGCACTCAGTATCCCCAGTAGAGCGCCTCCTAATTCTTCCCAACAGGATCTACATGCAAGATCCCCAACAAATTGCCTCCCAGACTCTTCCCAACAGGGTCTATGTATGAGATCTCCAATAACGAGTTTCTCAATCTCTACTTTCCTCAAACAATATCTAGGCCCAAGACTTGGTCAGATAGTGCATCGGAGGAATCCAGGATCTCTTTATTCTCCTTCAAAAGCGGGGTTCTCACCTACCCGAATCCCCAAGCAGAAGTCAGAAATCCTCAAACAGAACATCCGCGTCTTCTTCAAGATGGATATGTTTTGAAATACCACAACATCTATCATTCATACATTACTCATAAAGTCATAATTCATGCATATGTCATTCATATACATTGTCATGCATCATACTTTGCATAAGACTAACGAATATTCTATCAAAATTTCTCTTGTTTTCTCCAAAACAGGTAAAAGTCACTTCTGACGCAAACAGGTCCATGATTAAGCCCCGAACTGACGGGAAAACTATCTGAAAGACCACCCCTTGTTGTCCTCCGACGAATGGTGATTAAGCCCGAATCGACGGAAAACTATCTGAAAGACCACCTGGTTGTCCTCCGACGACTGGTCCAGGATTAAGCCCCGAACCGACGGGAAAACTATCTGAAAGACCGCCCCTGGTTATCCTCCGATAACAGGCAATGGATCAACACCCGATGCACAACAGGGAAGCTATCCACATTTTTGCCAACTACTAATTCCCCTCAGAGTAATCAACACAAAGATCTATTCTGAATCCCTTCTTATTATCAACCGCAACTATAGAGTCTGGCGTACGACTCAGTTGCCTTGGATGGCATCTTAAGCCCATCTCCGACTACTTGTCAACATTTCTCCACTTTCAGAATGCTGCATATTTGGTTAAAAATCAATACAAACCAATAACTTCATTCAAAAATGAGCACGAAGTCTAACATACGACTCCCCCCGGATGGCATCTTAAGCCCATCTCCGTGCTCCTTCCAGAAACGACTACAGAGCCTAGCGTACGGCTCACTCCCCAGCATCGATCTTTCCAGATGGCATCCTAAGCCCATCCCCGTCAATTCTCCTATCGACATTCTCGAGTCTAGCGTACGACTCATCCCCAGCGAAGTGCAAATTTTCAGTTGTATTCGAGTGTTCAATCATCTTCTACCTTCAGGTCACGAAAGACACGCATGCCAATCTAACCCTTCATAATAGAATCCAATATGTCAGCTCAAACAAGATGTCGTGACATCTTCTTCAACATGTTATTCCAGATGTTGAAACATTTCAACACAACATGTTTCTCCATTAAATAGAATTTTAACCTACTTTCACCTTACAAGTTATAAATCCTATTTAACCTATTGCTGTTAAATTATTTTTACCAAACATAAAGCCAATCCTAAAAATTGGGAATCAATAATAACGTCCTTCGCCGTCCAATTGTTAAGTCCACCGTCGGTAGTAGGGAATATCTAGTTGTTGATGTCAAAATCACCATCATCGTCTTCTATAGAATGAACTCCATCTCTATTAATATGGAACGGAGGTCCACCGGCACGTTCGTGACGTATCATCTTTTGACCTTTAAAAGTGAAGCCTAGACCAAACTTATCTGACTTGAATGGGAAATCGAGCAATTGATCCCAAATAGTATATCCTCCTTCTTCAACTACAGCTCTTGCATCTTTCAGTGAGGCCATCTTTGGTGGAACTCTAGTAATCTTGGGAGTGACAGGAGAATTGACAGGAATTACTCGTGGAACCACTTCAAAAGCTTGACAGGAAGTCTCAATGAATTCACCTTCCATTTCAATATACCAGAATGACTACAGGTGGCTCACTATATACTCCTCTCCTCCGCAAATGATGACAATTTTCCTTTTCACCGGCTATTTCAATTTCTGATGTAAAGTAGAGGTAACAGCGCCTGCCCCATGTATCCAGGGCGTCCAAGCAAGCAAGAATAAGCTGGTCGAATATACATCACAAAGAAAGTAGAATCAAAAGTCTGGGAACCCACTTTGATTGGCAGGTTGAGCTCTCCAAGTACTATTCTTCTCGACCCATCAAAGGCTCTTAAGATTATGTAACTGGGTTTCATCACCACTTCTTTAACATCAAGTCTGTCTAGAGAAATTTTTGGTAGGACATTTAGAGCAGAACCAGTATCTACCAACCCATGTGACAATGTAGTACCCTTACACTAAATAGAGACATGGAAAGCTTTGTTGTGTTTCCTTCCCGTGGGAGTCAAATCAGCATCAGAAAAACCCAAACCATTGTCTTTGGTCAGGCTAGCAATACGGTTTTAAAATTGATCAACAAAATTTTCTTGTGGCACGTGAGCATTCTTTAGGAATTTCACCAAGGCTTGAGCATGAGCCTTAAAGCATAGCAGCAGAGCTAGCATAAATATCTTGGATGGGGTTTGCCCCAATTGTTCAACAACATTGTAATTGTTTTTCTTGATAATTCTCATAATTTCCTCCATCTCTTGCTTGGAGGCATCTTCAACAACTTCTTTTGGCACGTTTGTCTGAACAGGCTAAGTCACTTTTTCCTTGTCCCGAGCCTCAGTGGGTGACTCGACGGTAGGGATGTGAACTGGTGCAGCATTATCTTTTGGAGGAGAGATCTCTGGAGAGAACACCCTTTTGGTTCTGGTTACCTTGCTTGATCCAGTAATATTATTGACATCAGGTTTAACAGCTTTGCGCTATAGTTCTCAATGGCCAATGGCTCTTGCTTGACGCCATGGTAGTAAACTTTGGCTCCATAATTCCAAGGTATATCTTTGTTAGAGGAATATGAAACTGGTCCGGGTGAGGTGATAATCAAAGGAGCCACTTTGGGTGTGGGAGAAATCTTCACATGACATGTAGAGGTGATCCTTATTACATTCCCATCAATATATTCTTCGGGATAGTCATCATCTCCCCATCCGGTCTTCAATTGCAATTTTTGAGCTTTCAAGGGCAATATATTTCACCATGAAATCAAATTTCCCACTCGGCTTCCGCAAGATATCCCAAGTTTCTGGTAGAATCTCTTCTTCGACACTTCATTCTTCCATGTCTTTAATCTTCAAACCCTTGGAAATATCTTGGGACAAACTCTTTATAGACGGAGTTTTCATGAACAATACTTATAGGTTGTCCATCAGGCGCTGAGTACCTCTCTTCAACCAGACACATCCATTGGATTCAGATGCACAGTAGCGGTAATTGTCGAAACACCCTGGAAATAAAATGGCTTCAAGCAGATTCCTCTTGACAGTCATCAGGGGAGTGGTTAATTCAGTCACATCAAAGACATAGGATTCATCATGAATATCATATGCTCTCTTACCATGATCGGGCATTGGTGCGGTAATCACATTTGGATTTTCATTAGGAGGGTCAAATTCAATCTTCTGAGCTTCAATCATATCCTAGATCTTGTTCATCAGAGCCCAACAGTTGTTTGTGTCATGTCCAGGGATGTTGGAATGGTATGCACACCTTGCATTGGGATTGTACTTCGGAGGAGATGTGTTAACATGCTGAGGCAGATCCCTCAAGGTAATCAGCTCTGCTTTTAACATATGTTCCAACACTTAAGACAAACACATGTTGATCTTAGTGAATTTTCTTCTTGGTGCATCCTGTCTACGAGTATTGTCTTGTTGAGATTGCACTTGCACAGAATTGGAGATCAGGACTACCCCCACAGATTGATGGAAATCATTTTTACCACGGCTCTTCTGGCTATACACAACATTGGCTTCTTTCTTCCCACCAAAATACCTATTCGCAACACTTGAAGATGTCTCGACTTGAATCTTCCCACTTTTGATTCCAGCTTTAATACATTCTCCTGTCAATATCAGCTCAGCCAATTCGACCAAAGAACATATCAACCAATTCTCTATTAGACAAGGGTGGTTGAACTCTGCCTGCTAGATCTCTCCATTTTTGTGCATACTCTTTGAACTTCTCATGACGACCTGTCATACCCCAAAATTTTCCCTCCATTCTCTCAAGATATTTCATACATCCATACTCAAGGATTCCTCAAGAGTTGATCAGACAAACTCTCTCCTAGACAATTAACCCAAACTAGGGTTTGGCAATTCTCAGGTCAAGATGGACTCCGAACATCTCCAATGTTCTTCATGCCTCCCCATATGCTTCAAAGATTCTCCATGTCAAGTTTCAAGCCTTACAAGTCAAGATTGCTCAAACAATTGCTCAGATGGTTGAAAATCAATTGTATTGGACAAAAAGTCAACTGTGGTCAACATACAGTCAAACTTCATAATTTTTGGTCAACATCCTCATTTTGAAGTTACATTCATCATTTGATCAAGGGTTGATCATGATTCATCAAGAAAACTCAAGATTTGCTCAAAAGTCAAACTTTCTAAATTAGGGTTTCTAGGTGAAAAGTCAACTGAACTTTGAGTGATCATAACTTCTTCATACTTTCTCAGAAATTTTTCCACCACCTCTTGTTTTGAAGGAAATTCAATTCTCTACAACTTCATGTCTCACAAGAATGTCCAAAAAATGCTTCATTTGAGCATGGAAACTCCAATTGAGATGAGACCAAAAAGATTGGTTAGAGGACTCTTAGAGCTTTCTAAAAAGTCCAAGAACACTCAAAAATGTGGAAAATTGAGCAAGATACACTATTCAGAAGTTGGGCAATTTTGGACAATTGCACAAAAGGACATTTTGGTCAAAATGCAAAATTTTCCAAATGGGCCTAAAATCTTTTGATCCAAACATGTTCATGACATTGTTTTTGACCCATAAATGCTTGGCCATGGTAATTTTCTATTTTTATGATTTATATTTGAATTTTAAAACATTTAATTCAAAATTAAATCATGTAAAATATGAAAATAAGATTTTTTTTAAAAAGGATTGGATTTATATCTTCCTTGAAGTCCAAGATAGCCCAAAACTCTTACCAAATTCGTGCTAGCCTCTTACATGGAAGAAAAATCAATTTTTTCAAAGATTTGATTTGTTTTAAATGAGAAAATATTGCACATTGATTGATGAATCCTTTTTCACTCTTATTTCTCTCTCAAAACCCTCTATAAATATCAAGCAATGTGCACAGCCACAAAGAGGGAACCCTAGCCCAAAAGAGAACCCTTATTCTTGCAAAAATTTTTCTCAAAACTTGAAAATTCAAATTCTAATTTCGAGCAAGATTCAAGGTGTGCCAGCCATCCAAACGTGCTCAGGAGGTTCCCAGCAAGCAATACAAACCTTTACATCAAGCCTAGGCTGCCCAGATCTCGTTCTTGGACTCTCACCGGTTTGCTATTCTTTGCATTGTTAACGTTTTTGTTGTGTTTATTTGATCTCAGGATGATTGTTAGGTTGCATTAGAACCATTACATGCAAGCTTTAACGTCCAGAATGCCATTTGCCATTGTTAGGGCTTTAAGAACGGTTTGAATCGAACCAGTCGCTACAGGCATTTTTAGCCAAAACTGATATCACCAATGGATTCAGGAGGGTCGATTTAGGGGGGTAGGGTCCCCCTTTCCCATTTATTTTGCGTGTTTTTCTTGTTTCAATTCCAGGTCGATCGGAGAAGACGACCGGAGCTAGGGCTCCGGCGTCGTTGACTCAGGAAGACCGGCGTGTGCATGCGTGGTGCAATCCATCGTTCTGATTCGTTCTCTCGCGCTGACCGGGGCCCACCAGCTGACTGGGCCTTGACCTCACCAGGCGGCGACGCGTGTTCCTCACCATCTCATATTTTCATTCCATAACACCAGATGACAAGTGGTGTAGTGGTAGAGGCGAGCAATCTCAGGTTTTCACCCCAGGGTCCCCTGTTCGATCCACTCCAGGGCTGGTTTTACTCTTCTTTTACAAAACTTGCATATTTTCCATGTTTTCTTATTTTTAATATTTTGCATGTTATTTTAATTAATTTCATAATTTTATTTCTGTATTAAAAAACCATCAAAAATTATTTTTCTTTTTACATTATTTTCAGAAAACCTTTATTTAATTTATAAAATTAAAAAATATAATTTTGCATGCATATTTATTTTTATTCATAATTTTGCATTTAAATCACATTTAATTAGTTTTTAATTATTAAATTGCATCTAAAAAATCCCAAAAAATTATTGTAGCATATTTATATTATTTCCAGCATGTCATATTTTTTTTCCAATTAAAAATTTGCATTTTTTCTAACATTTTCTCTTATTTCGATTTCATCATACTTTCCGATTTCTCTTATCGTTTCACAGGTTATTCCGCTTCAGACGTTTCTTTACCGTTTTCATTCTTTTCCAATAATGTAACTGTTTATGGGATGTAATAGTTTAAATTAGGTCTTTATTTTCCGCATTTTTAAATTATGTATCTGCCCCAAAGCCATGTAATAGCGTAGGACATTTACCTTTCCGCACTTTACATTCCGCATTTTAATTTCCGCACCCTATAAATTGCTAGTAACTAGGCATGTATGGCAAGATAATAATTGGACATAGCCCACTAATTTTCAAAGATAAAAATATCCGAATCGACACACTCTCTTCACACACGCACCCCTTAGGGTAATTCTCTCTCGTTGCCTTACGAATTCAATTGGTCATGTCCCTCGAACGTAGAGGTATCTTAGCACCGTTGCCTTCAAAACATATCATCATAGCCCCTTCGATACAAAGATCATAAGACCCACGATGTCGCCTCCGAATACATGATCTTGACCCTCGATTGTCGCCACGAAAATGATGATAGTCCTTGATGTGCTAGGATACTTCCTACAAGTTGCTTTCTATGACCATCCGATGTCCCTTCGAATGTCCCGCTTACATCCAACGAATAAGGTTACCTACCAACTAATGGTATGGATAGCACTATTCTAAAGGAACGTAAAATAACACGAAAATGACCAATTCTGAGTAGGTAATAAGACTTTTAGTTGCTTGCTCTATCAAAACATCTTTTTGCACCTCACACTTTTTGTCAAAATTCAAACTCTTTTCAAAACGAAACATTTCCGAACACTTTGTATACATTCCTACATGAATCATTACAAAGTCAAAGCGAAATGCCTTTTTCAAAACATTTTTGTAAAACACACAGAAAGCACAATTTTTAAGTGATCTAGAGCAAATAAGAGCCCGTAGATAACTACGGATGGAAATGGGTGCTAATACCTTCCCTTTTCATAACCATTCTCCCGTACTCAGAATCTAACGAAGGTCTTTTTCTGTACGTTTACCTTCCCTTAATTGGATAAAAATAAAAGTCGGTGGCGACTCTTGCTATCCGCACATTTGCGATACAAAATCCTACAAAGTCAGTTCACCGTATCACACGACCCATTGACATACTTTGCAACTCCATACGGGTTGATGCCAACTCAACGTTGTACTGGTACTGTTTGTAGAAAGTATCTGCCAAATAATTCCAAGTATGAATGTGGGTATTTTCTAGCTGATAATACCACTCCAATTATGCTCCAAACAGACTCTCTTGAAAGAAATGCATCCACAACTTCCTATCAGCAGTGTGTGGTTGAATATTCTGAACATAGGACTTCAAATAAAGGTTCAGGCAGGAAATGCCATCATACTTAGAAAAAGTAGGAACATTGAACTTAAGAGGAATCACCACTCCTAGAACCATGCTTAAATCATCGAAGTTCAACCCTGACATTTTCAGATTTTCCACAGAATTCAGACAATCTTCGAGTTACTTATACTTCTCATCATTTGGAGCATACTGCTCGCTCATATAGTCTCCTTCTTCCTCTTTTTCATACCCATGATGGCTTCCTTCGTCAAATTTGAGGCTTCTTTCAATGTCGTTGCTATTTCCTGAGAACTCAAGTTGTATGGCTACCTTGACTGGACCTCTAAATCTTCCTCCAATGTTGAGAGTACCAGATACCTTCTTCTTCTTTCTCTTGGTGATGAGCTCTTTTAGATCTTCTTGTCCCTTGGTCAAGTTGGTGAACATCTCTTGGAAATGAGCATGTTGATCCTAGAGATCTTTGACAGTCTTCGGAGTACCTGTTATGAAATGATATGATGTGATACCTCCCCTTATGCCAAGGAGAGGCACATTAGGGAATTCCCCACAGCACTCAATGAAAGTGACGTCTTTTTTAGAGTAGAGACACCATCGGATATTTGAGTGATAGAGCGACATCAACCTTTGAGACCATTTCAAACCTTGTTCATTCTTCATCGCTGCTCAAGGAAGGTGCGAAATAAACCACCTGGATAATAACGGTATGAAACACATGAGAGTCCCTTGTCTTTCTATAATAAAAGTGTGAAGAGAATGCAAAACATCTCCAAGCAAAGTAGCCACCGGATTATGAGCGAGGAATATCTTAATGGCATTCACATCCATGAATTGGTCTAGATTAGGAAATAGTACCAAACCATAGATTAGTAAAGCCAAAACATCTTCGAAAACATGGAAACTCATAGCCGTTAAGAATTATCGAGCCTTTTTTATCAAAAATTTAGCAAGCAACCCCTTAACTCCACTTCTTGTAGATAACTATGCCTTTTGATGAACTGAGAGTGATCTGGAACTTCTGAGACTAACTCCTTGAATTGAGAAGGTATCCCCACAAAGTTGATTCAGATAGTTTTCCTAAGAGCGGAAGCCATAACCCTACAACAAAGAGCGAAGATAAATTCCTAGGTCCTTGAAATGTTTAGAAATGTTATGATGTTATGATGTCATGATGTCATGTTTAAATAGAAAGCACAAACAATTCATACAATAGGCCTAGGTTTAAGGCTTGCATGAGGCATAGGTGTCTACCCTTTACCGAAGTTTAAGTTGGTTCCACCTGTCCTACAATAGTAAATGGGTTCTAGGAATCTCATATCATGGATCTTTCTCGCAGGCTTTATTTCAGTACGACTACCAAATGGCCGACCGAAACATCCCCAAAGTCGAATTTCATTGAGAGTAGCATCGAGTAACAACCAACCCCAGTCTGTGTTGAAGCCAGCTATCTCACTATCTTCTAATGGCTAAGATGAGTAAATTAGGGTTCTAAAAGTTTAGTTAGTGTTGATGACACCACGGAGACACCAAATATTTCCTCAACTGAATATGAGGAACATCAGGACATTGAAAGTGTCACACTAACAGTAACCATCATTTTAAACGTGTCGATCTATGCCGGACAGGTGCGATGATCTATTGCTACTTACCTAAGGTATCTTGGATCTGGGTGTAGGATCCTCATGAACAATAATACCCAAGCAATACCCTTAAAATAAATCAGACAAGTCAAACAATTCATACAAGTAAAAGTGATCTAAAGCCTTGAGGTAACCTCTCTCTAGTTATTATCCCCAACAGAGTCGCCAGTTCTGTAACACGGTGGGAGAACTGACTTTTTTGTTTTGCGTTTTATCATAAATTTTGCGGTTAGCAAGAGTCGCCATCGACTTTTCTTTTATCCAATAAAGGAAAGGTGAAAAGAACAGGAAAGACCTTTTATCTATTATGAATTCGGGAGGTTATTATGAAAAGGGAAGATGTTAGCACCCTTTCTATCCGTAGTTATATACGAGTTCTTAATTACTTTAGCTCACTTTTGGAAATTGCTTTTTGTGTGTGATTTGTTTGAAAAATATTTTGCTTCAACTTTGTAATAATTCTTGTATCAGTCCTCAAGAATGTATACAAAGTGTTTCAAAAATATTTGTTTGAAAATTTAACTTTGTAATGCTTCTAGTATGAATGCATACAAAGTGTTTATTTGAAAGTATTTTTGAAAAGAGTGTCAGGTGTGAAAAGTATTTTGATTTGAGCAAGCAATTAAGAGTAACTACCTACTCAGAAGGTCATTCTTGTTATTTTCCTTCTCCTTTAGGATAGTATTATCCATACAATTAGTTGGTAGGTAGCCTCATCCATTGGATGTGAAGGGACAGTCGTAGGGTCATCAAATGGTCATTGAAGGCAACATTGTAAGGATACCTTAGCATTTCGAAGGGACGGTCGTCATTTATTCGTAAGCAACACCCGAGGGACGAGATCATATATTTGTAGGCAGCATCGAGGGTCATCGAGGGACTATGATCTTTGTGATGATTTTGAATCGAGGGTCTTTTGCTAATGCTACCCCTACGCTCGAGGGACATGACCATTTTTATCCGAAAGGCAACAAGAGAGGATACCCTAAGGGTGTGAGTGTGCACAGTGTGTTCAATTCAGATAATTTATCTTCATTTAGGGTTATTCTAAGATTTTTTTAGTCTTTCCATACAAACCCTAGTTAAGATACATCTAAGCAATTAATATTTGCAGAAAATTAAAGGTGCGGAAAGTAAATGTCCTATGCTATTAAATGGCTTTGGGGCAGTTACATAATAGGAGGTGCTATTAAATGGCTTTGGGGAAGTTACATAATAGGAGGTGCGAAAAGTAAAGTGCGGAAATTTAAATCTAGACTATTACATTCCATGAGCAGTTACATCATAATGAAGAAATGCGACGAAATGTAAATCTATGTTATTACAAAATCGTCCTTGTAACCTAGACATCAATTTCTAGAATTTAAATGCGAAATAGATAAATAAATAATAGAAAAAATATGTTTTAAAAGTTAGGAGAATATTAGAAATCCTATTTATTAAGAGAAAAATGTTTTTGGTATTTTTTGTGGTTGATTTTAATTAAGAAAAACAATTAAAGTTAATTAATGATTAATTAAAAGAAATAATTTAAATAAAAATAAAATTAAAATGTTTTTGTGTCAAAAATTAAATAAAGGTTTTTAAAACCTAAATCTAAAAGAAAAGTTATTTTTAGGGTTTTTTATGCGTGAAAAATAAATGTGTGAAAAGAATTAAAAATAAGTTTAAAAAATCAAAAGAAAAAGAAAAATGTTAAGGAAACTAGTAATAAAATTTAGTTTTGGCCTCCCAGGGTGTTGAACTCGTGACTCTAGGTTTAAGGCACAAAACCTTACCACTCAGCCACACGCCATTGGTGTTAGAATCATGCCTTTAAAAGTATAAGTGTGTGAACCTGTAAAAATCAAAAATTATGAAAAAATGCAAAAGGCATGGATCAAACTCGTGCCTTGAGAGAGTGAGAGGACTAGCACGCACATGGTTAACCACTGGGGTGGTGATACATCTATTCATTTTCACACTTTGATAAATATATATGGGGAATTAAAATCCAAAAATCAAAATTAAATGGACCAATCATGCACAGCCACGCCTGGTCCACCGGAGTCAAACGTTCAAACCACCGTCCAGGGTGGTCAACTTCGTCTTCTCCAACGGGATCAAATTTCAAACCTGCAAAAATAAAAAGAATCGAACGAGATTAAGCCTACCCCCCAAAATCAAGGTCTGCGAGTTCAATGGTGGCATCGGTTTGGCCTAAAAGACACTGCAACTAGGAATTCGAAGCTTGCAACAGTTTGTGCCCTAACAATGGCACGATGCTATTTAAGTCCCGAAGCTTACATGTAACACGTTATACCTGTTCTAAATGATTTCCTAAACATGAACAAACATATCAAACATGTTAATAATGCATGAATCAATGAAATCGAAATTGAAAAAGTCTTACCAATCGGCCAACTTGAGTGAGCCGATTCAGGGATGTTTTGGGATCATGTAAGGACTTGGATTGATCCTTGGACACCTCAGGAGAATGGATGGATGCTTTGTTTGGCTTGATAATGGTTGGAAAGTGAGATTTAAGTTTGCCCTAGAAACTTGATTGTTTTTTAGAATTTTGCGTAGGGTTTTGAGGCAAGCCAACCATGTCCTTTGCATTTGATGTTCTTGTGTATATATAGGGGAGAAAATTAGGTTAACAAATATGTTGAAATATATTGCATTGATTGTAAGAATATTTGATTGAAAATTAAATGCAAATATTTCCAAAATTTACCAATCTTCATGCAATCAACCCTCATGCATTTTGGCCAACTTGCTATGAGTTACTTGGACCTCAAGATATCTAAATAACAAGCCCACACGCCTTTTATCTTGTCTTGGCATTTTATTTTAATTAAAATTGAATTTAAAGGAAATAATTCAAAAATAAATAAAATAAATGGTAGAAGGTAGTGTAGTTGGGCTTAGGAGTCATGGATAATGTTGTAAACAAGTTTAGATCATGAAAACATAGGCCCATTTGGAAATATTTCAAGACTGATCAATATTTCTTTCATGCACCTCTTCAAAATTTCCTAACATTCACAAACCATATCTTGGTCAATTTTTATCATTTAAGAGTGATCTTGTACCTTTTAGAAATCTTAAGATGTCCTCTAAAAGACCTCGTTGGTTTCATATTCATTGAAGCTTCCATGTTCATGTACACTTCTTTGAGAAAATATGACTTTTTGTTGACTTTTGAAAGGACCTATAATGTCTTGACTCATATCTCTCAAATGAAGCATTTTTGGGAAAACCTTGTGAGATAAAAACTTGTAGAGAATTGAATACCCTTAAAAATGAGATTTGGTGGAAAATTTTCTAATGAAGTATGTGAAACTTATGTCTGGTCAAAGTTCTGTTGACTTTTCATCAAGAAACCCTAATTTAGCAACTTTTGACTTTTGATCGATTCTTAAATTTAATTGATGAATCATGATAAATCCTTGATCAACTGATAAATGTGACCTCAAAATCTTGATGTTGACAAAAAATTGTGAGGTTTGGCTGTATGTTGACCATAGTTGATTTTTTGTCCAATACAATTGATTTTCAATCATCTGCGCAATTGACTGGTCAAACTTGGGCTATGAGGCTTAAAACATGTCATGGTGATACTTTGAGACATATAAGGAAGCATTAAGTCCACTTGAGCCAATAGAAACGATTTTTTCTTTAAGAGCAACAAAACCCTAGTTGTGGGTTGACTAATTAAGAGAGGGTTTGTCTGGTCCACCCTTGAGTTGCTCTTGACATGGAGAAATATCTTGACCTTGAAATGGGAGGGAAAATTTTTTGGTACAACAGTGGTGCTTCGTATGACACTAGTTGAATATTTTAGCTGGGTTTATCCATTTTACTTAGGTAGTGAGTCATTGCTCTGATCATGACACGGGGATTATTTGAACTCGTGTTTGTTATGAGATATTATTATATGTTTACCATTTGATTTTAATGTTGATATATTATGTTCAGTGTCCTTCGTGCTTGATGTTTTTGATTCACATTACTATTTATTATGAATTGGTTGCTATGTTGCCTTATGATTATAGTATGGAATATAATCAGTGATATTATCTAAGAAAACAGATTTCCGTTGTGACATGCATAATTTGATGAAGCATGAAGTTTAAATATGTGTTATGATTTATGACCAGGTGCATGTTTAAGTTGTTATTATGTAGTTTTCTATGTGTGTAGAAAATAACATGTGACACCCTTTGTATGTATGCATTATATTTTACTCTGATAATATTACAATTTATTTGGGGTTTAGAAAGGGGTGTTACAGGGCCCGTAAAACTAACTTAGTTCATACCCTCTTTACCATCAACACCCTTCTTGTTTTCACTTTTCACTCCTATACTTAGACACTTTCATCTATGGTTAATAAGATATCCTCATCCCTTACACCAGAAGATATCAACGGTAGTGGTGATGATGATGCTCTGGTGGAGATGTGTGTTTCCATGGACAAATTACATCACCATAACCAGACGTTGGAAGATGATGTTCACAACATCTTACACCGCCAATAGGATTCCAACCCCTTGAAGGAGATGTAATTGTTGGATCCTTAGCAATTCTTAGACAAGAATTGAGGAGTGTCTATCTTAGAGGGTTTTAAACATCCCTCCCTTTCTAAAATTGATAGGTGTTGCAATACGTACAATTATACTTCCTCTATCAATACATAAATGAAATTAATCGGAGAACCTAACTCCAGAAATGCAAGTTTCTATCTAGAATTTTTATGGACTCCACCCTCAGATGGTATATGGGTTTACCTCGTGCTTCCATCAATAGTTACCAAGAAGAAATCGGTACAACATTTTTCCTTCAGCCACCACAAAAACTGTCCACTACCAATTTGTTTAATATATGCCAGGGTCCATTAGAGTCGCTTAGGGACTATCTCGCGCTCTTCAATGAAGCCACCATCAAGTTTGTCCCACTAAACTGAAAAATGTTTGTGGGGTGAAGGATTCATAGAAATTAATATGTTATTGTTGGCTGTAACCTTAAACTATCAGTCTAGCTTTATTTCATACCATTTCTCCTTGATCGTTGATCTTATTGCTGAAGACCCATTTTGCTCCAACATTGTTCTTCTTAAGAGGTTTTGGTAACAGATCCCAAACATCATTCCTCTAAAATTGGTTCAACTCTTCTTGCATTTCCATAATCCATCAATCATCTGATAGTGCTTCATCAATAAGAGTTAGTTTAATCATAGAGATGAGTCCTTGCATACATTATTCTCCTACAAATTAAGATCTTATCTTTTAGGACTATCCTTATTTCCAATGATCAACTCTTCTGGATGTAAAGACTTATACTAGAAGAAGCTCTTGGACTGTGTTGCTTCTTGAGAACCGTCAATACCTTGCTCACTTTCTTCATAAGCTTCAGAAGTAGGATCAGCTTCTTGATGACCATATTCTGATAGTTGAGCATTTTATGAACACATAAGTTCTGAAAGTTAAGCAGACTTGGAACAGTTAACCATAAAGGGTTGTGATACAATTGAACAGCCAGTCTCATAGAAGTCTTCAGTCACTTGCAAATCTGCAAAATTATGAACAAGCTCCGGTATTTTAGTGTCAGGCTCTTTGTCATCAAATCTGATATGCATAGTCTCTTCAACCATTATGGTATCAGAGTTATACACTTTTTATGCCTTAGAGTATTTAGAGTATCCAAATAAGATATCCTTTTGAGCCTTAGAATCAAATTTATTATTATATATATATTTTTCTCATAATGTAACAAGTACATCCAAATAGATGAAAATAAGAAATAGTTTTCTTTCATCCCATGAAGACTTCATATATTGTTTTGGTAAAAAGTGGTGTAATATAGATAATGTGCTAAACATCACATGTTGTGTTGATATCAAGTACTTTGGAAAATTATTCTCATAGATCATGAGTCTAGCCATTTCTTGCAAAGACATGTTCTTTCTCTCTACAACTCCATTTAGTTATGGAGTTCTAGGAGAGGAGAACCCATGAAGAATTCCAAGTTTTTCACAGGTCTCAAATGGCTCATTTTCAAATTCTTCTCTATGACGACTTCTGATCTTCAAATTTTTAATCCTTTTATTTTGTACTTGTATGCAGAAGATTCTAAACACTTCATGTGATTCATATTTGGATCTAACGAATTTAACCTAAGTCAATCTGTTATTGTCGTTAACTATAAGTAGTTTAAATTTCATCTCATTGATTGATGAAGTACTAACTAGACCAAACAAATCAATGTGAAGTAGTTCAAATGGTCTGGAGAGACAATGTTCTTAGTTTTAAAAGAGGTTTTCACTAGTTTTCCTACTTGACATGCTCCACAAAGAGCATATGGGGTGATAATTAAGGTCTGGAAAACCACTAAAAAAATTAAATTTCTAAGCTTATAATTTTATTTTCAGATTTGATTTTATTTTTCATAATTTTATTTTCAGATTTGATTTTTTTTCTTTAACTTGAGTTATTTAAATGTTTTTAAAATACCTTTTGACATTTAAAAATTCTAAAAACATTACGGAAGGATCTAATAGTCATTTGACAAATATTGGTGACCTCATTTTATTTTTATTTATGATTTTAGATTTTTTTTCTCCAATTTTTTGGTTTATTTTACCATTTTCTTTATTTTAAAAAAATAGTTTATGACTTTTATAAATCCTTAAAAAATTTCTCAACCTTTGTTGACCTTTGCTTGACCTGAATTTTCTTGGAATTTTATTGAGGCATGGATACCGTTATGTATTTCATCAATAAATTTTTAATTGTTTTTATTATTTTAATTATTATTTTATTATTAAATTTTTGTTTCTGATTTTGGATTTATTTGGAGTCATAAATTTCCTCAACATCAATGGAACTTGGGTGTTGATAGATCTCAAGACCGAATCTACCAAGATGGTTGATTGATTTTGATGAAGTTAGACCGAATGAATTCATCTGACGCATTGTTGATTTTGTTGACTTTATTCCCCTGCCTCTTCATCTTATCCCATTCTCTTTTTATTTTACATGTGTTGACAAACATTAGAGGATGATCTATATATCACTCCTCTTGTTTGCTTTTTCAACACATAAATCATGCTTCACAGGCCTCGTTGTAGGGTGACCTTTATATAAGTTACTTGGCGATTTCTTAACATAGCTCTACATTTTGTACCAATCAGAATAATGATCAATTGGTGGCATAAACTTTGAAGTTTTTCAAAAGCCCCAAAAGATTGTTTGAGTCTTCATTTTGGTTCAACATTTGTGAAACTTGTTGTGTAGTCGCTATGAATTTTTAATCAAGCTTCTAACAAGTTTTCACTAACTTTGTCCAATTGAAATTCTCAACCATTCTTGATCAACTGTTGAAATTGTTGATTGTTCCAAAAGAGATGATATACTTGAAAAAAAGCAATAGAAACTTGTCGTGTGGTCGCTATGATTCTATCAAGCTTCTGGCAAGTCTTCATGTGCAAGCTTCAAGATGATCATCTAGCTAACAACTAATTACTAACAATTAATTTTACTTTATGCTTTTATTTTATGCCTTTATTTTTCCGCCTTTATTTTTATGCTCTTTATTTTTATGCACTTTACATTTAGAATTTACATTTCATTTAAATTTTTTTTCCTTTGCTCAGTTGAGCATTTATTTTTTATGCCATTTTTTCTTTGCTCACTTGAGCATTTATTTCCTTGTTATTTTGAATTTGCTCACTTGAGCTTTATTTTTACTTTTTGAAAACACCTAATAATCCAACTTGACACTAAAAAACTTTTAATTGTTTGTTCTCGTAGTTGGTGACTTTTCCCTATGCTCAGAGTTTGACCTTTGGACTTAGGATTAGGACCGCAACATCGACTTAGAGATTCTGTGATCTTGTTGTTATTCTGTCTATGCTTGGGTTATTTTTCTATGTGTAGTTTATTCCGTTTGTACTCGTATACAGTGGATTTCCTCCAAATACAGTTGTTATGCTGCCAGTTTTTCTTAAAGAATGAATTTCATCTGAGGCATTAGTTCATCTAAGACTTGGTATTTTTGTCCGATTAATTGCTTGTGTGGTAATCCAAAGGAGGAATATTGTATTGGCTTATTTGATGTCAAGTACTAAGTTTCCTACCTGGTTAGGTCTTTCTTTAACGTTACCTTTTACTTTTATGTACATAGGTTAGCCTCTTCATCTCCTCCCGTATTCTTTAATTTTCAAAATCTTCCCTCTTTTTCGTAGGATTCTTGTTTTCAAAACTCGATCGCTTTCATAAATAAAACTTGGACTTAGGTCCATGCATTTTCAAACTTCTTTTTTCTTAATAAAACTCTTAATCCACTTAACAATACTTTGACCATTTTTTATAAGACTAAAAAATAAATAACCTCATTCAAACTTTTTGAGCCCTTTGTGGCTTTTTCTCCAAAACATTTTTTTAAAAGATATGGTTCTTGTCAATTCCTTGAGGTAATGCATACATCTATACTTATATTGTATGTAGTGAACAGAGACACTTTCACTTGGTGTCGAGGATGCTCGTTGATAAAAATCTGAGCATAAATTCTTCGCTTTGAGTTAACAAAATTCTCATTTCTCAAACTTGTGGATAGTAGGCATGTTTGCCACTCGGATATAACGATGATATCTATTCTTTTTAAAATTAACCAACACATAAAATTTTAGTCTTTTTTACTTGAACTACATAGGTTTTGATTTCAACATTGCACATTGTTGGTATGCAGGCCTAGAACTCATTGGAAGTTCTATCAAATCAAAAATTGTAAAAAATACTTCTTTTCCCATCTCCACCATCCATTTGTACATACTTCTTTTATAGCACATATACAAATTTTCAAAGAGATTCATGCGGAGTACCGTAGATGCTTTGGGTGCCAAACACCTTCCTTTTGCATAACCAACCCCCATACCTAGATCTCATTTTCTTTTAGGATTTTATTCTCTCTATTTCCTAGTCCTTTGGATAAAATAAAAGCGCGGTGGTGACTTCATTGTTATTTTTTCGAATTGAGTTAATTCAATGGCTTACACTCAAAGTTTTTGCCGCTACAGCATGACCTAAACTTCTATGCCAAATCCATTTCTCATCACTCATTATAGAAGGCAAAGCACATTATAATCAGCCAACTCAGAAAAATTGATTTTATTAAAAAATCCATTCCTCTTACCTTTGAACACTACTGACTTATCTGAATCGTTGACAACTATACAAGTGTTCTTATTAAACACTACTTCATAACCACTATCACAAAATTGACTTATACTCAGTAGGTTATGTTTTAGTCAATCTACAAGCCAAACATTATCGATAGAGATTCATGCGGAGTACCGTAGATGCTTTGGGTGCCAAACACCTTCCTTTTGCATAACCAACCCCCGTACCTAGATCTCATTTTCTTTTAGGATTTTATTCTCTCTTTTTCCTAGTCCTTTGGATAAAATAAAAGCGCGGTGGTGACTTCATTGTTATTTTTTTGAATTGAGTTAATTCAATGGCTTACACTCAAAGTTTTTGTCGCTACAGCATGACCTAAACTTCTATGCTAAATCCATTTCTCATCACTCATTATAGAAGGCAAAGCACATTATAATCAGCCAACTCATAAAAATTGATTTTATTAAAAAAATCCATTCCTCTTACCTTTGAACACTACTGACTTATCTGAATCATTGACAACTATACAAATGTTCTTATTAAACACTACTTCATAACCACTATCACAAAATTGACTTATACTCAGTAGGTTATGTTTTAGTCAATCTACAAGCCAAACATTATCGATAGAGATAAATAAGTTACCAATAGTACCCATGCCAATGATCTTGACTTTATAGTTTCCTCTAAATCACATACTTCCTCCCTCTTTCTGAGTGAGGGTTTGAAACATATGCTTTTATCCCATCACATGTCGTGAGTAACCACTGTCCTGGTACTATAATTGCTGCTTTGCTCCTCCCTTGAATAGATTATGTTTCAGATTTAGGTACCCGTAATATGATGGGTTCTTTGGGTTAGTTCTGAAAGGACTCTAATGCCTTGTTCTCTATCCATTGAGTAGTGAGACTTTTAATCATTCAAAACGTTTAATTTAGAAATTTTTCATCTTGAAAGATTCTTATCCTTTGATTTTGACCTTTCCATAATGTCAGACTCTAGAGGTATGGGCTCTAGTTTCTCAGAAGCTTTAGACTTTGAGGTTTGTGGTTTTGATACTTCTAGAACTTCAAATTCAATAGTCTTTAGTTCTGACTGATTCAAAACCTCTACTCTATCATCAGTGGGTACAAAGTCAGAAGAAGATTATTCTAAGAAGAACTAGTATAGAGGGATTCTTTATATTTTATCCAGATGCTATATTCTAATTAAATAGAATGTTTCAGAGTAGCCGATACTCTATACCTTACTTCTATTTATACCATAGATCATAGAAGCGGGTTTAGATCTATTAAAGACAAAAATGTCAAACACTTGAAGAACCATAGCATACTCCTTGAGAGTTTTGTCGATTATTTCATTTAATAAGGAAATATGATCTCTTTCCAGTTTGTCAATCTTATTTTGGGAAGACTCCATATACACTATCAAGAGATCATAATCCCTTTTTAAAGTTATCTGGTGATCGAGTTTCTCTTGATAGTGGCTCATAATAACTTGAATGTAAGCAATTAAATATGAGCGAGATATTTTAGAAATTGATATGTTTTAGTTTATGAATTAAATATTAATTATGCTCATCTCAATTTTCGATACACTACTACAAATAACACATTTCATGATGGAGCTTTCTCGTCATCCAGAAAAACAATGAGGTATTAAGCAGTGGCATGCCATGTTTTATATATTTTTAATTATAAAAATAATAATTTACCTCGGTTTCTAATATATCTGATGGGTAAAACTAATATGGATGCGCTTCGAGTCCAAACTTTTGCAGTTTTTGTTTTATTTTGATTATAATTGTAAACTAAAACAACTAACCCTTAAATTTTGCGATATAACCGAGGAATCAACTAAAAAAATTTCACTATAAAATCTAAAAGATTTTACCCTAATCCTTACTTATTTATATTCGCCATAAACTTGCAAGAATCATTCTTTGGGATGAATTGCAAGACAGAAAAAACCTTAAATACTCTTATAGAACAAATTTTTTTTGCCCTTGCAATCTATTTCACATAATATTGTTGATGTTGTTGTTGTATTTTTTGCTCATTAGATATATTGCAAGTGCAGAAAATGATTTTTGATTCAAGGAGACAATGAATGAAGCTCCCAAAATGGATTATCTTTTTAAAAGTTACACAATGAAGGGAACTTAATTGATCAGATGCTGTATATCAGAAAAGATATTCATTTAAAAGAGAAAAGATTTGTTTTAAACCATTTAATTTAATATTTTGGTAAACAATGTAAATTCCAAAAAAAACCCTTTTCACCTCAATTTTATTTAAAAAACGAAGTGATAGTTATATTCAGAAGATTTAATACCTTGGTTTTATGCTAACACCGATGGGTAAAGTTATCAAATTTTACTATAAATACCTTTGTTAAACAGATTCTTCCATAATTCTAGTTATAATCACTGTCAATTTCCATGAAAACTTTTAATCTAAAATCACTTGAGAACATATCTCTTATATGGATTGCAAGTGTAGAAAACAAAATAACTTATTTTAAGTTTGATAAGTTATGGAGTGCTTTTGTGATATGCAAAATAAAGGTATGCAACAAAATTTGGATTCCACCAAATATTTGTTGTTGAAAACAGTTTCTCCTTTGGATTCCATCAAAGATCTGAAGTTCACTTGCCGATAGATTAAAGGTACACTACCAAATTCCTTCTCTAGAATATTCAGTGTTCATACCCTTCTCTAAAAAATGATGATTGATGCTTGTATGTTGCTTACTATTAATTTTCAGAACCGAGATGAATAAAAGATATGCTTTTGTTAATTTCACTAAGCCTAAATCAGAAGTGGAAATTTGTTTTAATATTCTTTGTAAACAATTTAACTTAAAAAAATAAAAAATATCTTGCACCTCGGTGTTCCTAAAAACCGAGGGGACATTTTAGAGTTAGAGTTAAGCGTATTTTCATCGTTCTTAATCAAATTCTTGTCGTCCATTTCATGACAATCAACGCTCAAGACACTATCATTAGTAATCAACGTGAAACATATGTTAACTTTCATTATAAAAGCATTATGAATATAAAAAAATGATAATGAAACATCATGAAGCGCTTGAAATTATCTTCCACTTTAACATATGTGTCATACCCCAAAATTTGCCCTCCATCTATTCAAGAGATTTCATACACCCCTACTCAAGGATTCCTCAAGAGTTGATCAGACAAACTCTCTCCTAGACAATCAACCCAAACTAGGGTTTGGTATCTCTCAAGTCAAGATGAACTTCCAACATCTCCAATGGCCTTCATGCCTCCTCATATGCTTCAAAGATTCTTCATGTCAAATTTCAAAGATTTCCTCAGGCAATTGCTCAGATGATTGAAAATCAGTTGTATTGGACAAAAAGTCAACTGTGGTCAACATATAGTCAAACTTCATAATTTTTGGTCAACATCCTCATTTTGAAGTTACATTCATCATTTGATCAAGGGTTGATCATGATTCATCAAGAAAACTCAAGATTTGCTCAAAAGTCAAACTTTCTAAATTAGGGTTTCTAGGTGAAAAGTCAAGCACTTTGGTGATCATAACTTTCTCATACTTTCTCGAAATTTTCCCACCAAAGCTCATTTTGAAGGAAATTCAATTCTCTACAACTTCATGTCTCACAAGAATGTCCAAAAATGCTTCATTTGAGAGGTATAGCTCAAAACATTACTGAGTCATTTTCAAAGTCAACAAAAGTCAACTTTTGTTTTGAAGATATATTGAGCATGGTAACTCCAATTGAGATGAAACCAAAGACATTGTTTAGAGGACTCTTAGAGCTTTCCAAAAAGTCCAAGAACACTCAAAAATGTAGAAAATTGAGAAAGATGCACCATCCACAAGTTGGGCAATTTTGAAAGAATGCACAAAGAGATACTTCAAAAATCAAATCTTTTGCAAATGGGCCTACTTTTCCTTCATCCTAGCTTATTCCTCATGCAATTAGGAGTATCCAAGCCCAATGCCACGAATTTTTGATTTATTTTTCTATTTAATTTGTAATTTATTTATTTAAATGCAAATTAAATTTGAAAATAAATTATAAAATCAAAATTAATTGGAAGATTGATTTTATTTCTTCTTTGTGATCCAATCAATACATTGAAAGCAAATTGAAATTGGATCAATATGGGAAGATTAGATTGAAATTTGACCAAAATTTGAAGATTTGATTTCATGAAAATATCAAGATTGATTATCATTGATTATTGATCAATTCTTTCCCAAATCAATCCCAAATCCATCCAATATAAATATGTGATGCATACCACACGGATTAGGGCAGAATTTTTGACTCAAGAACCCTTGTTGCAAGCTCAAAAAACCGTGCCTCTCAAGCAAAGTGCAATCCTATTTCCAGCAGTTTTCAATCAATTTTAAGGTGTCAAACACATTCTTTGGCATCTCCAGAGTCGATCCAGATACTTACTTTGCCAAAAACCATCCAGAATCGTGAAATTCGAAATCGGTTTGTTCTTGAAAAATCCAAAATCGTATTCTGATTTTCATGCATATTTAACATGTTTTGTGTTTGTTTTTGTGATTAGTAGGAAGATTGCAAGCGATCTGGGTTATTTGATTGAGTTTCCATGGCTTAGAACTCGTATTACCATTGCTAGGGTTTCCTGTGCCGTTTTAGGGTTTCTCTTAAACGAAAAAATTGGACCACGAGACCATGCCCATCGTGTTCGGAATGATGCCTGGAATTAAACCATGTCTTTAGAACTCATTTATATTATGTATGCTGCGTTTTCCATTTAGCCAGGGCCTGTAGCGTCGAAGCAAGACCGACGCTAACTTTTGAAAATTCAAAATGAAGAAGACGATCGTTGGCGCGGAGACGAGGCAATGAGGAAGCAACGCGTGTAATCCACTCGTTTCAATTTCCAAACAGTAAGCGCGCGTTGGTTCAGATGGCAAGGGCGTGGGTTTTCAAAGTTTGAAGCTAGTGTCTCCAGTTCGATCCCTGGCTCAGACACTTATTTTTACAAGTTTGCAAAACCTTTATATTTTCTATTTTTCCTATATTTTAATATTTCCATCCTATTTTAATTGTTTTCATAATTTTATAATTGCATTAAAAACTCATCCAAAAATTATTTTCTTTTTGCATTTATATTCTAAAAATCTTTATTTAATTTAATAAATTTAAAAATATCTTTTTGCATGCATATTTATTTTTATTTTTATTTTAGCATTTAAATCATTGTAAATTAGTTTTTAATTACTAAATTGCATCTAAAAAATCCCAAAAAAATATTGTAGTATATTTATCTTATTTCCAGCATATAATAATTTTCTCATATAAAAATTGGCATTTTTTCTAACATTTTCTCTTATTTCGTTTTCATCATATTTTCCGATTTCTCGTTTGTTTCACAGGTTCATCCGATTCGGACGTTTCTTCCGTTTTTATTTTACTTTTTCAATATTGTAATTGCATATGGGTTGTAATAGTTTTAAATTAGGACTTTATTTTCCGCATTTTTAATTATGTATCTGCCCAAAACCATGTAATAGCGTAGGTTTATCTTTCCGCACCTTTACATTTCCGCCTTTACATTCCGCATTTTACTTTCCGCACCCTATAAACTGTTAGTAACTAGGTGTGTATGGCAAGACTAAAATTGAACATAGCCCACTAATTTTCAAGATAACATATTCTGAATTCAACACACTTCTTTCACACACGCACCCCTTAGGGTAATTCTCTCTCGATGCCTTTCGATTCAAAATGGTCATGTCCCTCGAACGTAGAGGTATTCTAGCACCGTTGCCTTCCAAACAAATCATCATAGTCCCTTCGATACAAAGATCATAAGACCCACGATGTCGCTTCCGAATACATGATCTTGACCCTCGATTGTCGCCTACGAAAAATGATGATAGTCCCTTCGAATGTGCTAGGATACTTCCTACAAGTTGCTTTCTATGACCATCCGATGTCCCTTCGAATGTCCCGCTTACATCCAACGAATAAGGTTACCTACCAACTAATGGTATGGATAGCACTATTCTAAAGGAACGTAAAATAACACGAAAATGACCAATTCTGAGTAGGTAATAAGACTTTTAGTTGCTTGCTCTATCAAAACATCTTTTTGCACCTCACACTTTTTGTCAAAATTCAAACTCTTTTCAAAACGAAACATTTCCGAACACTTTGTATACATTCCTACATGAATCATTACAAAGTCAAAGCGAAATGCCTTTTTCAAAACATTTTTGTAAAACACACAGAAAGCACAATTTTTAAGTGATCTAGAGCAAATAAGAGCCCGTAGATAACTACGGATGGAAATGGGTGCTAATACCTTCCCTTTTCATAACCATTCTCCCGTACTCAGAATCTAACGAAGGTCTTTTTCTGTACGTTTACCTTCCCTTAATTGGATAAAAATAAAAGTCGGTGGCGACTCTTGCTATCCGCACATTTGGATACAAAAATCCTACAAAGTCAGTTCACCGTATTACAGAACTGGCGACTCTGCTGGGGACTACACCCAAAAGAGAGAATTACCTTAGGGATTTCTAGATCATTTTTACGGCTTTTTGTTTGACTTGTATGCTTTATCTTTAAGGGTTGCTTGGGTACTATATTGTTGGGGGATCCTACACCCGGATCCGGGTTTCCTTTTAGGTAAGTAGCATTAGATCATCGCGACCGCTAGACGTATAACTACGCGGTCAACATGATGGCTACGTTAGCGTGACACTTTAGTTGTCCCCGATACTCTTCATTCCCAAGTTGAAGATAGTATTTGGCTTCTGCGTGGTGTCATCAAGCGCTAACTAAACTTTTAGAACCTTAATTGACCCATCTTGGCCATTAGAAGGTAGTGAGATGGTCGGCTTTGGTGTAGACCGAGGTTGGTTGATACTCGATGCTACGCTCATTGAGATTAGACTTTTGGGACATTTTCGATCGACCACTTGGCCGTATTGAAATAAGCGCCTACGAGAAAGATCGTGATGTGAGATTCCTAGAACCGGTTACTATTATAGGACAGGATGAACCAACTCAAACTTTTGGTAGGGTAATCACCTATACCTCATGCAAGCCTTAAACCTAGGCTCATTGTGTGAATTGTTTGTGTGTGCTAAACATGACATCATGACATCATTCGCATTGCATATCATTTCTAACTATTTCAAGGACCTAGGGATTTATCTTTGCTGCTTTTGTAGGATTATGGCTTCTAGAAAGACTATCCGAATCAACTTCATGGGTATCCCTTCTCAACTCAAAGAATTGGTTTGAAATTCCGACCATGCTCGGTTCATCAAAAGACATGGTTATCTGCTTGATTTGGTTATCTCGGTTTTGAAGAAGATATGATGCATGTCCTATTCGGTTCTTTGATCCGAAACACCATTGCTTTACATTTCCAGTTATCATTGGTTCCTACCTTGGAAGAATTCTCTAAGCTACTTGGGGTACCTATTCTTGACCAAATGCCATTTACGGTTTGGAAAAGGTTCCTAAATGCGAAGACATTACATCGACCTTACACCTTAAGCGTTCAGATATCGAAGCCAATTGGGAAACTAGAAGTGGAGTTAAGGGTTTACTTTCCAAGTTCTTAATTAAGAAAGCCCGAGAATTCCTCAAAGTTATGAGTTTCCATGCATTTGAAAATATTGTGGCCTTGCTAATTTATGGTTTGGTTCTATTTCCTAACTCGGATCAATTCATAGACATCAATTCCATCAAGTTGTTCCTTACCCGTAATCCAGTGCCTACTTTACTTGGAGACATCCTGCATTCTCTCCACACTCGTACTACTAAGCGACAAGGAACTCTCATGTGTTGTGTACTGTTACTTTCAAGGTGGTTTATTTCGCACCTTCCTCCATCAGTTTTGAAGAACGAACAAAGGTTGAGATGGTCTCAAAGGCTAATGTCACTCTCTCATTCCGACATCCGTTGGAATCTTTTCTCTCAAAAGGACTTCACATTCATTGAGTGTTGTGGAGAATTCCCTAATGTACCACTACTTGGTATAAGGGGAGGTATCACTTACAACTCTTCTTTAGCTCTACGTCAGTTTGGTTTTGCTCGAAGAGATGGTCCACATGATATGCTTCTCCAAGATGTTGTGTTCGACTACAATCACGATCTCCAGAATTACCGACGAAGGTTTATACATGCTTGGGACATGGTAAAGAAGACTGATACCAAGACTTTGGGGCACCCGAACTCCATTCCTTGGGAACCTTACCTCAAATGGGTGCGAGCTCGAGCTCAAAACCTCATGATGCCATTCACGCCTGTTTTACCAGTAATTATGGAACCTGTTGCTATAGGTGACGTACCCTATGCTGTTCTCCATCCTGACATGCCTACTGATTTTGAAGACTTGAAGAGATCCTGGATTCAACTAAAAGAAGAAAGGGATACCTTTGAAGCTCAGTGCTATGCAAGTGAGAAGAAAGTGCTAGAGTTGACAAAGCTACTCTACGAGGAGCGAAACATCAACGCTTACATCGGCACCAAGAGGAAGCGCCCATGGGAGACTTAGAGCTTTAGGATGTTTATGTTTTCTTTTATTGTTTTGAACTATCTCTTGTACTTAAAAAGAAAAAGAATAATGAAAAAGTACTAATAAATGTTTGTTCATTGCTTGTTTAACAAATTTAAATCTCTAAGGTCCTTGAAAACATTGCATTGCATTCGCATAAACATTGCATAGCATAGCATAACATTGCATCACAGGTACATTGGAGATTGGTTTTCTCATTTGCTCGCTATTTATTTTAGCAGAAATGGCTCTTGAACAGACTGTCAAAGATCTCCAAGCTCAGAATGCTCAGTTTCAGCAGATGTTCACTAGCTTGGTCCAAGGCCAAGAGGATTTGAAGAAGCTCATCAACAAGAAGAAGAAGGTTGTTGGTCTCCTCAACATGGGCAGACGCTACAAAGGTGGTCCTAAGGTGGTCAGCCATATTGAGCTCTCAGAAGGAAGTTTCAAGAAGGAAGACGAGCAAAGTAACAAGGGTGAGGACGAAGGCAGCCAACATGAGCCTGAAAAAGACTATGATAATGGCCAGTACTCTGAGGAAGATGACAAGTACAAGCAACTTGAAGATCGTCTGAATGCTGTGGAAAACCTGAAGATGTCCGGGCTGAATTTTGATGATCTAAGTCTTGTCCACGTGTTGTGATTCCTCCCAAGTTCAAAGTTCCTACTTTTGCCAAATATGATGGCATGTCTTGCCCTAAGTCATTTGAAGTCCTATGTCCGAAGATCAATCCCACGATGATGAAAGTTGTGGATGCACTATTTTAAGAGAGTTTGTCGGAACCAGTTGGAATGGTACTATCAAGAGAATGACCGTATCCGTACTTGGGTGATTTGGTGATGCTTTCTGAGAGATGAGTACAATCTTGAATCGACACCCACTCGCATGCAACTACAAAGCATGTCTATGGGTCGTGACGAAGTTCAAGGAGTATGCTCAAGTAGAGATCTAGCAGTGAGTTCAACCACCCTTGTCCAATAGGGAGTTGGTTGATATGTTCATGGGAACAACGACAGCCCGTTCTTCAATCATCGATTGGAAATTCTTCATCTGGATTCACGATATTGATCGATTGAAGCGGTATCAAGAGTGGAAGATTCAGATAGAGTCATCTTCAAATCGTGAAGAAATCTTTTGGTGGTAAGAAAGAAGCCAATCGTGTATGGTCGGAAAAGCCGAGCCAAGACCGACCGTGCTCAATCAGGGGGCTTTGTGATCTCGAATCCTACATCGGACAACCTCGGAAAACGCAGGCGAACGCGCCCAAGGCACGAAGATCAACATGCCTTTGTCGCAAGCCTTGCGACACATGTTGAACGCAGTGATTACCTTGAGGATCCTCCTCGAATGTCAACACTTCCTCTCGAAATACAATCCTAATGCTAAGTGTGCTTACCATTCCAATAGCCAGACACGACACAATTGTTGGGCTCTAAAGAACAAGATTCAAGATATGATTGAAGCTAAGCAGTTTGAGTTTGATCCTCCGTTGAGACTCGAATGTGATCAACGCAACTATGCCTAATCATGACAAGAGTTCCAATCTTTGTTGGGGATGTTACTTATGTCTTCAACATAGATGACTTGACCATTCCTCGATGGTAAGAAGAATTTGTTGCAAGCGGTGTCAATCCAGGATGCCCGAGAATCGTCGTTGGTGCCCATCCGCTGATGGTTGTGCTTGGTTGAGAAGACGCGTTCGTGCATGATGGATAACCGTGAGATACTATTTACGAAACCACCGTGCGTAAGTGTGAAGAAATGTCTAAGTTGAAGATTGACAATGCGAACAATGTACCATCTGTGGGACACCTTGGGGCAGCCAAGTGGAAAATATGATTACATGGTGAAGTACATCACGATAGTTACAAGATTCCTATTGAAGATGTTAAGGCGACGGATGGGGTGACGATTTCCAAGACTATCTTGATGTTAACACAATAAGAATTCCTCTGCGATCCTGTGCCTAGAGTGGCACCTCTCATCATTACTTCTCAAGACCGGTTCCATATTCCTCTAACAAAGCTATTCCGGAACTATGGGTGATGTTTACTATCATGGTGTCAAGCAAGATCCTCGACCATTGAAGATCTAACCATCGAAGCTTATTCGACATCGACAACATCACCGGATCCAGAAGGTGACGAGCCGAAAGGTATTCTCTCCAGATCTCTCCTCCAAAAGACACGGCGACTCCATTTCGCATTCCGTCTACTCCACCAAAATCCCACTAGAGGAAAGAATCGGTGGCTCATCCCTGCCAACCGAAGTACCAAAGGAAGTTCTTGAAGACACCTCCAAACAAGAAATGGAGGAAATTCGAAGATCATCAAGAAGAGTGATTACAATGTTGTGGAGCAGTTAGGGAGACTCAGTCCAAGATTTCTATGCTCGCTTTGCTCTTGTGCTCGAGGCTCATGCTAATGCCTTGGTGAAGTTTCAAGAATGCTGCCGCAAGACACTACCACCGATCGATTCGAAGTTTGTATTGCTAGCACGGCTGCCAACAACGGCCTAGGCTTCTCGATCTTGATTTGACTCCTTAGGAAAGAAACATAACAAAGCCTTGCACATCTACGTGGAATGCAAGGTACTACCTTATCTCATGTCTTGGTGGATACGGTTACGCTCGAATGTTCTAGACCGCTTTTGATCGGCTTGATGTCGAAGGGTTGGTTCGAGACCGGTGACATTATCGTGAGAGCTTTTGATGGTTCTAAGCGCAGACTTGGAGAGCTCACTCATAAAAGACGGTTCCCGACTTGTGATTCCACTTTCTTTGCCATGGACATCATCCGACTTATTCTTGCCTACTTGGGCCCTTGGATACATGGGCGGCTTATCTACCTTACATCGGTTGAAATACCGGTGAAAGGGAAGGTTGTTACGATGTGGTGAAGAAGAATATATGGTCATCATCTACATCATTCCGCTATCCGAGATGGAGGGTGAATTCTTGAGACTCCGTCAAGTTTTGAAACAATTCCCGAGTCATACTGTTGATTCTCAGTCCTCCCGAAGATGCTAAAGTTCCGCCTAGGATGGCCTCATTGAAAGTTGCTCAAGCTTGAAGAAGGAAAGAGTACTATTTGGGGTCAGCTCCGATCTTCCTTTCAAATTTGACAAGGCGGTTTAGGCTTCACCATCAAGGGTCGAAGATGATACGCCATGACGTGCCGCCAACTTCCTTTCCGCATCGCCAGTGGAATCCATGCTATAGAAGACAACGACAACGGCTTGACATCGCAAGTGGATCTTCCAACTCCGATCATGGGCTCGGAATTGGAAGACAAGGCGTCATACCAATCTCCTTTAGTCGAGTAATTGCTCTTGTTTTGTTTTGCTTTTCGTATTCCTTTATGTTTTGAACAATAAACTTTGAAAGCTGGTGCCTTGCGGGCGTCATGGCTCGTTCGAGGGTTATTATCTTCGTTTGCGTATTTTCATTCAATAAATTCGTTGGACTTTTGCATTCAATTATTTGTTTTCTTTCTTTACTTTATCACCCCTTCAAAAGCTATGTGTTCTTACACACCCACGTGATACAACTGCGAATCACTCCGAATCTAGTTAATAATGACTATGCTAGTGCTAAATATGACTTTGATAATCCGATCTACCAAGCCAAGACGAAAGTGAGGAAGATTGTGAAGTGCCGGAGAACTTGCCGGCTGCAAGAAGAGCGAGTTATCTGACCACACGAAGAGCAAGTTGAGGTTGTGAATTTGGTCTCGACGAAGACAAGAAAGAGATCAAGATAGGAGTGGGTCTTGAGAGCAGTGTTAAAGAAAGATTGATTCAAATGCTACGAGACTATGTTGAGGTTTTGCTTGGTCATACGAAGACATGCGGGTTTAGACATTGATATTGTGGTACATCGATTGCCGACAAAGGAAGGTTTTCTCCTGAAAGGAAGGTTCGTCGATGCCCGAGATGTCGAGAGAAAATCAAAGTCGAGGTTATGAAGCGATTCAATGCGGTTTCTTAGTCACCTCTTATCCCGATGGGTTGCAAATGTGGTACCCGTACCTAAGAAGGATGGCAAGTACGAATGTGTGTGGATTATAGAGATCGAACAAAGCAAGTCCGAAAGACGATTTTCCACTTCCTCATATTGATGTTACGTTGACAACACCGCCATAAGGTTTTCTCCTTCATGGATGGTTTCTCCGGTTACAATCAGATCAAAATGGCTCCCGAAGACATGGAGAAGACTACTTTTGTTACACAATGGGGCACTTTCTGCTACAAGGTTATGCCGTTCGGACTGAAGAACGCAGGCGCCACTTATCAGCGCACTATGGTGACATTGTTTCATGACATGATTCATCACGTGATAGAGGTCTACGTCGACGACATGATAGCTCGCTCATAGACTGAAGAAGAACATCTAGATCATTTGCAGAAACTGTTTGACAGGTTGAAGAAGTACAGATTGAGACTGAATCCCAACAAGTGCACCTTTGGAGTCAGATCCGGAAAACTCCTAGGGTTTGTTGTTAGTGGTAAAGGTATTGAAGTTGATCCCGCCAAGGTTAAAGCTATTCAAGAGATGCCGCCCATACGAGAAGGAAGTCGAGGTTTCTTGGGCCGATTGAACTACATTGCGATTCATTGCACACCGACGCTACTTGTGAGCCAATCTTGTGTTACTTAAGAAAGATCAAGTAGTGGAATGGAGCGCGATTGCGGATCGCTTTTGACAAAATCAAGGAGTACCTACAAAACCCTCCCATCCCGATGCCGCCGAAGGAAGACCTCTTATCATGTACTTGATGTGTTAGAGAACTCAATGGGGTGTGTGTTGGGGCAACATGGCGAGTGCAGTCGAAAAGAGCATGCAATATACTACCTTAGCAAAAGTTTACCGATTGTGAAACAAGATACTCACAATCGAGAAAACTTAACGCTTTAACTTGGCTGACTAAGGCAGATATGTTGACTCACACTACCTTGTTGATTTCAAGATGGATCCGATAAAATACATATTTGAGAAACCAGCTCTCTCGGAAGAATAGCAAGATGGCAAATGATCTTGACCGAATATGACATCCAGACACTTTTCGAAAGCGATCAAAGGAAGTGTAGTAGCCGATCATTTGGCTCATCAAGCCGTAGATGACTATCGATCTATGCGTCAATTTCGGATGAAGATGTTTTGCTAATTCTGATCACGAAGAACGAGGCCCGACGAAGGACACGAACAAGGATCCCGATGGACTATGGTCTTCGATGGAGCCTCAAACGCACTTGGCAATGGCATTGGCGCCATCATTACATCCCTACGTGGACATACTCCTTTCACCGCCAGATTATGTTTCAACAACAACATGGTCGGTGTGCATCATGGGTCTTAAAGCTCCTATTGACTTAAGAATCAAGTTCTTACAAGTATATGGAGACTCAGCTTTAGTGATCAGTCAGATTAAGGGCGAGTGGGATACGAAACATCCGAATCTCATTCCGTATCGAGAGCATGTTCTAAGTTTGATCCCCTACTTCGAAGAGATCACTTTTGATCATATTCCACGAGAAGAGAATCAGTTGGCAGACGCATTAGCTACTATGTCATCTATGTTCAAGGTTAGATGGGACAATGAGGCTCCCCAGATCATCATTGAGAAGTTCGACGAACCAGCGTATTGTTGTGAGCTTGACGCAGAAGAGAAACCTTGGTACTATGACGTGAAGAGGTATCTTGAGACTCAGGAATATCCTGGGCATCATCAATGATAAGAAGTTCATGAGAAGATTTGCATCCAAATTCTTCCTCAGCAACGACATCTTATACAAGCGCAACCACGACTTGTGCTTACTCCGCTGTGTAGACCAGAAAACCGCAAGGCGTATCATGGAAGAGTTACATGAAGGAGAATTTGGTACCCACTCCAGTGGACACACCATGGCTAAGAAGATTTTGAGAACAGGTTACTATTGGTCCACCATGGAAGCTGATTGTCACCGCTATGCTCGATCTTGTCACAAGTGCGGTTATGCGAGACAAAGTACACGTTCCTCGTACCTCTGAATGTTTTAACTTCTCCTTGGCCTTTTGCAATGTGGGGCATTGACATGATTGGGAAATCAAGCCCACGCTTCCAACGGACATCGTTTCATCCTTGTGGCAATTGATTACTTTACCAAGTGGGTAGAAGCGACCTCGTATGCATCATTACCAAGAATGTAGTGGCTCGATTCATTAAGCATAATCTTATCCGTATGGCACTCCGAAAGGATTATCACGATAATGGTTCCAATCTCAACAACAAGATGATCACCGAACTCGCACGCGTTCAAGATCAAGCATCACAACTCTTCTCCTTATCGGCCTAAGATGAATGGCGATGGAAGCCGCCAACAAGAACATTAAGAAGATTATCTGAAGATGGCGTGACTTACAAGGATTGGCATGAGATGTTACCATTTGCTCTTCATGGTTATCGCCTACAACACGAACATCCACAGGGCAACCCCTTCTCTGATACGGGAAGCCGTCTTACACATCGAGTTCGATACCCTCAACGAGTCCTCCGGAGGCGAGTTAGGCGAAGCGATTGGATCGACTCGCCTTTACGGATTAATTTTATTGATGAGAAGCGACTCGCGTCCATACGCCATGGACAGATTACGAGCGGATGATCGAGCATTTAACAAGAAGGTCAAACACCGAGTCTACCAAGTTGGTGACCTAGTAGTCAAGCGCATCATTCTCCCACAAGGTGATCCTGGAAAATGGACTCCCACCCACGAGGTACCGTTTGTAGTCAAGGCAGTATTTTCGGTAGCTATAATACTTAGCACCATGGATGGTGAAGACTTCCCACACCACAGAACATAGTCAAAAATACTACGCATAAAGAGACCCGCTAGGTCGATGGCCTAGGCAAAAATAAGGGCATCTGGCGAACCAAAGGTTCGGGCAAAAATAAAGGATATATACAAAACATGTACACCGTAAGTCGAAAACACGAAAAGGCGGCTTGGGCAAAAAGGTATCGGGGAAAACCCGAAGAGGCGGTCTAGGCAAAATTAGGGATTTAAGCGTACGATTATGTCTCTTCGGATCACCGCACTACTATCGGCATTCAAGGTTCAAATGGCGAAGATCGATCTACTCACTTTCTCGACGAGGAGATGAGATAGTCGAAATATATGAGTACTAGCATGGTTGGAACTTAACGAGATTGTTCCATAGCTTTTACCTTTCTTATGTACAAACTACTTGGCCATACCACCTTTCAAATAAATGCAAGCTTCTTTCTCTTTACAATGTTATTTGCAATAAGTCCAACGTTTGCTTTGAATGACTATACGCATTTGACAATAAGAATCTAATCGCAAACATACGAAAAGTGAACATACAAAAGTACTTACTACAGGCTCCAGGAATTGGGATGACGACGAAAGTCACCAAAGTGTTCCCCCACAGAGCATGATCCCTGCAAAGGTGTCACTCACAACACAACTTCCCCAGCAGAGAATCCACGAGCTGCAATTCCACTCGACTAAGTAATGTTACATCAATCTCCAAGCAGTAACACCTCACCCCCAGTCAAGGTATTTATCCCCAGCGGGTATCTCTCAGTCCGTTCCTTTTTCCCCAGCGGCAATATTCAGACCCAAAACTTGGTCAGATAGTGCATCGGGGGAACCTACATCTTCATTCCTCAGCCAGAGATTACAACGGGATCCTGACTCTTCCAGCCCGGTCTCCCGGCAACTATCAAATGCTCTCCAGCGAGATCTGCACCCAGAATCCCCAGTAGAGCGCCTCCTAAATTTCCTCAGCAGGATCTACATACAAGGTCCCCAACGGATCGCCTTCCAGACTCTCCTCAGCAGGGTCTATATATGAGATCTCCAACAAAGAGTTTCTCAATCTCTTCCTTCCTCAACAATATCTAGGCCCAAGACTTGGTCAGATAGTGCATCGGAGGAATCCAGGGTATCTTTCTTCTCCTTCAAAAAGCAGGGACTTCCACCTACTCAATTCCCCAAGCAGGAGTCAGAAATCCTCAAACAAAGCATCCGCATCTTCTTCAAGATGGATATGTTTTGAAATACCACAACATCTATCATCCATACATTACTCATGAAGTCATAATTCATGCATATGTCATTCATATACACTGTCATGCATCATACTTTGCATAAGACTAACAAACATTCTATCAAAGTTCCTCTTGTTTTTTCAAAGCAGTAATGACGCAAACAGTCGAGATTAAGCCCGAATCGACGGAAAACTATCCGAAAGACCGCCTTGGTTGTCCTCCGACGGGTCCAGATTAAGCCCGAATCGACGGAAAACTATCTGAAAGACCGCCCTTGGTTGTCCTCCAAGATCGGTCCAGATTAAGCCCGAATCGACGGAAAACTATCGAAGACCGCCTTGGTTGTCCTCCGACGATCGTCGAGATTAAGCCCGAATCGACGGAAAACTATCGAAAGACCACCTCGGTTATCCTCCGATAACGGGCAATGGATCAACACCGATGCACAATGGGAAGCTATCCACATTTTTGCCAACTACTATCTCCCTCGAGTAATCGGCACGAAGATTTATTCGACCCTCCCTATTATCAATGAACTATAGAGTCTAGCGTCGACTCGGTTGCCTTGGATGGCATCTTAAGCCCATCTCCGACTACTTGTCAACATTTCTTCACTTTCGAATCTGCATATGGTTAAAATCAATACAAACCAATAACTTCATTCAAACATGAACACAAAGTCTAACGTATGACTCCTCCGATGGCATCTTAAGCCCATCTCCATGCTCCTTCGAAACGACTACAGAGCCTAGCGACGGCTCACTCCCGATCGATCTTTCCGGATGGCATCTTAAGCCCATCCCGTCAATTCTCCTATCGACATTCTCGAGTCTAGCGTCGACTCACCTTCCGGTAAGTATCCGGCTCCAAATGGCATCGTAAGCCCATTCCGCATCATCCACCAATGAGTGCAAATTTTCGGTGTACTCAAGTGTTCAATCATCTTCTACCTCCAGGTCACGAAAGACAAGCATGTCAGTCTAACCCTCCAGTACAAGAAGATTGAACAGGGGCAGCTGTCATACCCCAAAATTTGTCCTCCATCTATTCAAGAGATTTCATACACCCCTACTCAAGGATTCCTCAAGAGTTGATCAGACAAACTCTCTCCTATACAATCAACCCAAACTAGGGTTTGGTATCTCTCAAGTCAAGATGAACTTCCAACATCTCCAATGGCCTTCATGCCTCCTCATATGCTTCAAAGATTCTTCATGTCAAGTTTCAAGCCTCACAAGTCAAGTTTCCTCAGGCAATTGCTCAGATGATTGAAAATTAGTTGTATTGGACAAAAAGTCAACTGTGGTCAACATACAGTCAAACTTCATAATTTTTGGTCAACATCCTCATTTTGAAGTTACATTCATCATTTGATCAAGGGTTGATCATGATTCATCAAGAAAACTCAAGATTTGCTCAAAAGTCAAACTTTCTAAATTAGGGTTTCAGGTGAAAAGTCAATGAACTTTGGTGATCATAACTTTCTCATACTTTCTCGAAATTTTCCCACCAAAGCTCATTTTGAAGGAAATTCAATTCTCTACAACTTCATGTCTCACAAGAATGTCCAAAAATGCTTCATTTGAGAGGTATAGCTCAAAACATTACAGTCATTTTCAAAGTCAACAAAAGTCAACTTTTGTTTTGAAGATATATTGAGCATGGTAACTCCAATTGAGATGAAACCAAAGACATTGTTTAGAGGACTCTTAGAGCTTTCAAAAAGTCCAAGAACACTCAAAATGTGGAAAATTGAGCAAGATGCACCATCCACAAGTTGGGCAATTTTGAAAGAATGCACAAAGAGAGATACTTCAAAAATCAAATCTTTTGCAAATGGGCCTACTTTTCTTCATCCTAGCTTATTCCTCATGCAATTAGGAGTATCCAAGCCCAATGCCACGAATTTTTGATTTATTTTTCTATTTAATTTGTAATTTATTCATTTAAATGCAAATTAAATTTGAAAATAAATTATAAAATCAAAATTAATTGGAAGATTGATTTTATTTTTCTTTGTGATCCAATCAATACATTGAAAGCCAACAAATTCGAAATTGGATCAATATGGGAAGATTAGATTGAAATTTGACCAAAATTTGAAGATTTGATTTCATGAAAATATCAAGATTGATTATCATTGATTATTGATCAATTCTTTCCCAAATCAATCCCAAATCCATCCAATATAAATATGTGATGCATACCACACGGATTAGGGAATTTTTGACTCAAGAACCCTTGTTGCAAGCTCAAAAACTGGCCTCTCAAGCAAAGTGCAATCCTATTTCCAGTTTTCAATCAATTTTAAGGTGTCAAACACATTCCTTGGCATCTCAGTCGATCCGATACTTACTTTGCCAAAACCATCGAATCGTGAAATTGAAATCGGTTTGTTCTTGAAAAATCCAAAATCGTATTCGATTTTCATGCATATTTAACATGTTTTGTGTTTGTTTTGTGATTAGTAGGAAGATTGCAAGCGATCGGGTTATTTGATTGAGTTTCCATGGCTTAGAACTCGTATTACCATTGCTAGGGTTTCTGTGCGCTTTAGGGTTTTCTTAAGCGAAAAATTGGACCACGAGACCATGCCCATCGTGTTCGAATGATGCACGAATTAAACCATGTCTTTAGAACTCATTTATATTATGTATGCGTTTTCCATTTAGCCAGGGCCTGTAGCGTCGAAGCAAGACCGACGCTAACTTTTGAAAATTCAAAATGAAGAAGACGATCGTTGGCGCGGAGACGAGGCAATGAGGAAGCAACGCGTGTAATCCACTCGTTTCAATTTCCAAACAGTAAGCGCGCGTTGGTTCAGATGGCAAGGGAGTGGGTTTTCAAAGTTTGAAGCTAGTGTCTCCAGTTCGATCCCTGGCTCAGACACTTATTTTTACAAGTTTGCAAAACCTTTATATTTTCTATTTTTCCTATATTTTAATATTTCCATCCTATTTTAATTGTTTTCATAATTTTATAATTGCATTAAAAACTCATCCAAAAATTATTTTCTTTTTGCATTTATATTCTAAAAATCTTTATTTAATTTAATAAATTTAAAAATATCTTTTTGCATGCATATTTATTTTTATTTTTATTTTAGCATTTAAATCATTGTAAATTAGTTTTTAATTACTAAATTGCATCTAAAAAATCCCAAAAAAATATTGTAGTATATTTATCTTATTTCCAGCATATAATAATTTTCTCATATAAAAATTGGCATTTTTTCTAACATTTTCTCTTATTTCGTTTTCATCATATTTTCCGATTTCTCGTTTGTTTCACAGGTTCATCCGATTCGGACGTTTCTTCCGTTTTTATTTTACTTTTTCAATATTGTAATTGCATATGGGTTGTAATAGTTTTAAATTAGGACTTTATTTTCCGCATTTTTAATTATGTATCTGCCCAAAACCATGTAATAGCGTAGGTTTATCTTTCCGCACCTTTACATTTCCGCCTTTACATTCCGCATTTTACTTTCCGCACCCTATAAACTGTTAGTAACTAGGTGTGTATGGCAAGACTAAAATTGAACATAGCCCACTAATTTTCAAGATAACATATTCTGAATTCAACACACTTCTTTCACACACGCACCCCTTAGGGTAATTCTCTCCCGATGCCTTTCGATTCAAAATGGTCATGTCCCTCGAACGTAGAGGTATTCTAGCACCGTTGCCTTCCAAACAAATCATCATAGTCCCTTCGATACAAAGATCATAAGACCCACGATGTCGCTTCCGAATACATGATCTTGACCCTCGATTGTCGCCTACGAAAAATGATGATAGTCCCTTCGAATGTGCTAGGATACTTCCTACAAGTTGCCTTCTATGACCATCTGATGTCCCTTCGAATGTCCCGCTTACATCCAACGAATGGAGTTACCTACCAACTAATGGTATGGATAACGCTATTCTAAAGGAACGTAGAAGTACAAAAACGACCAATTCTGAGTGGGGTAAATAAGACTTTTAGTTGCTTGCTCTAAACCAAACGCTTTTCACACCACACACTCTTTTTCAAAGTTCAAATTCTTTTCAAAACAAAAACATTTCCGAACACTTTGTATACACTCCTACATGAGTCATTACAAAGTCAAAGAGAAATTCCTTTTCTAAAACATTTTTGTCAAACACACAGAAAGCAATTTTTAAAAGGTGATCTAGAGCAACTAAGAGCCCGTAGATAACTACGGATGGAAAGGGGTGCTAATACCTTCCCTTTTCATAACCATTCTCCCGTACTCAGAATCTAACGAAGGTCTTTTTCTGTACTTTTACCTTCCCTTAATTGGATAAAAATAAAAGTCGGTGGCGACTCTTGCTATCCGCACATTTGGATACAAAAATCCTACAAAGTCAGTTCACCGTATTACAATATGCAAGAGCCTTTTTCTTGAAGAGTTCTCTATAATGGATTACAAGAGCCAAAAAATTATATGGGTTTAAGGTTTGTGTACTTAAATATTTATTTGAGAAGAAAATTATTTATTTAGCTAACCCTTTTTTTGTTGATACTAGAGACAAATGCAAGGAAAAACATAGAAAATATATTGTTTCCTAGCATATGGTCTTCCCAGAATATCACAAATTTGAAGATCCAACATATGATCTTTATGGACAATTTTATTTTTGTCTTTGATATTCTGTGTAAACAATGTAACCAGTTTAATATTCTAGGTAAACATTGTATTTTGTAAACAAATTATTCTATTAATTTTCTGTGTAAATAATGTAACCATTTTAAATTATAAAAAAATACAAATAATTTATCCCTCGATTTTATTGATAAAGTAAGATACATGAAGAGCTATTATTGAAAATAATAAAAATATAGCTGGTGGGATTCAAAACCATGCACAATTGCAATACCCCTCGATATTTTAAAAATTGAGGTGCTAAGTTCATACTTTTATGACGACCTTATTAACATCGCTTCTATAACCGAGGTAAAACGCATTTCACATCCGACGTTTTAAGGACTTTTTGTAGTAGTGATATAATCATGTCCAATGTTAAGCATCTATTCAAAATTTTAAACATAACTGAGGAAAACTACATAACTTGGAACAATAACTTAATTGAGTATCTTACATGTGAGGGACTCTCCAAAATACTTGAAAGGGATAATTAAGGAAAGTCAATGTTGACCTAGAGGAAATGGTAATGAAAAAGTCAAAATTAAATCAAATAACTAAACCTCACCTTGATGGTGGATTAAAAACAAAATACTCAAATGCAAAATATCCCAAGATTTTATGGGGAAAATTTAAGGCATGACTTGGACATCAAAGGAAAGTCTTGCTGCCATCATTAATAAGGATCAATGGCACAAATTAAGGTACCAAGATTATAAAAGGGTTTTTGCATATAACTCTGCCATGCACCAAATTATAACATAATTAGAACTTTTTGGCATAGTTTAGGTTTAAGGTTTGTGTTGCACCCCAAAATTTGCCCTCCTATCTCGGTTTTATCTGGTTTAGGCTTCACATTTATCATAACACTCACATGCATTCATATCACTGGGTCTATGGTTACGGATTGGAGTTGATTCCCAAAGATTTCTCTGTTGAGCAGAAAAGGCGTGGTGTTTTCGATCAATTTGGGGATAGTTGAAAATGACGAGGTTTAATGTTAAATCTTATTCGTTCATATCTATCGGCTTTCGGGGCTTGGTGTTCGATTGTTGAATTGAATGGTCTGTTCTGGATGGAGCTACGGGAGTCTGGTTATTTTGAATGTTATTACCTCCTGATTCAAGAGATCAATTCATCACGAGTTTGGGTTTTGCTGTTGTTTCAAGTTCATTGTTCAGGATGTAAAAGGGTGGATTATGATTATCCGTTTATTGATCAACAATTCCAGTTCTAGTGCATTTGGTTTGCTCGTCAACTTTATTCGTTCTTGGCGATAGTTGATGTATGTGAAAATATTCATCCAGAGGGCTTGTTTACAAGATTTACGAATGTCAAGTTGCCACAGGTTTAGATCTTTTCCTGTCGCGTTCATCGCTCACAAGATTCGGGGCATTCTATGAAAAACTAGAAGCTTCCTTTTGGGAATTCGTTTGGTTCCGAATCTTACTCCACTACTGAATATGGTTCGATTTGGAAATGCGTTGATAATTCCATTAATTTCAAGTGGAATCTATCGATTAATTCAAAAAAAAGATGAAATCGTCAAGTTGACTAAGGTTTTTTGATCAAGAGCTTCATTTGAAACTTGGAGTTTCAGTTTTTTGTTTCAAGAAGCGAAAGGCTCCGAATTTCTACGAGAATGGATAAAAATGGAAACTTTGCGGCCGGGAAATTCAAATGGGATTAATTTAATTACAAGATAACTTGGATTTCGAGATTTTTGATCACAAGTTCAAAGCTTTTATAATGTGCATTATTGAGTTCGAAGAAGGATTTAGAAAATTGAATACATATTCAAATTCCACTCATAGTTCTCTTAAGACCTCATTCTTTTTTAGAACGTGAATCAAGATCATACATGGCAATTTTTCTCAAGAATCTAAAGTGCAGCAATCATGTTATCACTCGCTTGGTTCAAGGTTGTGGATTGGGGTTATGGATTGAATTGGGATTGGAATTGGAATTGGAATTGAATGCATATCTCTAATCAACACTTCAACATGATATGTCTTAACCGAGTTAATTCGGGTTCATAACAAAGTGTTGGAATGCTTGGTTCATCACGAATCTTCAACTTTCGTGCAATTTTTAATTTTCCTACACGAAGTGCTACAACATTGCAGATCACGATAGTAGTATTCAAGAATTCAAACTAGAACTCAAATTGGTACATAATCTTCAAACTTTGCATTCATGAAATTTCAAGAGCGTTGAATTACTCTAAGGTTTTACAAGAGTACAAGAATGAGTACATGGTTTTACAACTTATCAAATCTTCGAATACAAGTTCTAATCCAAAAGCCAAACAAGTTTCATTCAATATTCAACTTCTTTTTTGTCATTCAAGTGTCAAAAAATCATGTTCGAATACAAAAGGACATTCGAAGAATGCCCGTTCACAAGTGAAATCAAACTTCCAAATTCAACTTTCGTTTAACTGTGGTTTGTACAATTTCTACATGGATCATCAAAGTTACAATGTCAATTTGGATATTCGTGTTGATTACAAGGTTCAAATTTTTGATACAAATTCTTCAAGAATACAAATATAAAAATACAAGCAAATTTCTTCTTCTATCCTATTGTATTCTAATGGAAGTTTTTGTTGTTTTCCTTTCTACATCCTTGCTCTATCTTCAAACCCGGCCTTCTTGTCCAAAGCATTCCTTTGCCGTTCCTCCAAGCTTGCACCATTGCTCATGTTCATGAAACAAACAAGGAAATAATTAGCAAATGATCAAAGAATTCAAACATGAACATAAACAAGATACAAGATAATGCATTGTTTTCAAATCATCATTAGGGTCTTTTTCCTAATCAGGTTGCAAGGGTTTCGATCGTAACCAACCGGCCTCATAGCGAATCATCGGCCATAAACTCGCTATTGCAAATCCTCAAGAGTGTTAGCCCTTGGTTCACAATAGGAGGTGTAGAAAGAAGATGAGGAAAAGCAGTATAAAGCAGTTTGGGCATGATAAGAGAATTTTATACAGGCGCAAGGGTAGGCACCGAAAAGGCAAATTTTACCATAAACAATACACCAGCAGCCTAACACAATCAGATATAGCAGTACTGATACATCAAAATAGCCAGAAGAATCAAAATTATCAGCCCAACAACGAAAGGATACAAGCCCATCAAGCATTGGGAAGGCCTTGTTTTTCAAAATCAGATCAACCAAAACCCTAAACACTGACAGTATAAAAGCATTCAAGATTATAACACAAGGAGGAGGCAACTGTTCACAACCAGAAAAAACCCTAGCCGCATACTAAATACCATCAAGCAAAAAAAACCCTAATCCCAAAGCAACATCCAAACGAAAAACCCAGAACAGCATCCGTCTAACTAGCATCATCATCATTTTCCAGAAGAGAAAATCCTTCAGAAAAGTTATAACGAGACAGAAGCAGAAAGCAAGGTAAAAAAAAAGGAGAGATCTCACCGGGGTTGCGGCCACAGGCCGCCGTCCACCGTCATCCCGACCTCGTAACCTTTTTCTGTTTTTCCTTTCCTCATTTCCAGCGTCCGGTTCTTCATAATCTGTCTTAGTCGAATCAAAGTTAGGGTTTCACCCCCTTTCCATTCCCAAACCTGTAAACATAAATTCCAAAGAATCAGAAAACAATAGTAGTAACAGGGTTCGAGTAAGAGAGAGATTAGAAAATCGGCGAGAGATCGTGAGCGGCGACGAGGTCGCGATTGAGAAATCGATGAGAGGTGAGCGGCGATGGTTACGAGAGGGTCGCGGCCGAGAGAGATGAAGAGAGCGTATGGTCAGAGTTCGAGCCGGCGATGAGAGATCGCACGAAAACCAGGGCGGCGGCGAGATGAGATCGTGACGAAGAGAACGACGGTGAGAATATGCATGAGACGAGAGTGAGACTGTGAGAGAGGGTTGAGAGGAGGTGAGAGTTTTTTTTAGATCGTGAGAGTTTTTTGCAAATTTTAAGTAATAGTATAATCAGTTTTTAATAAGTAGATGTTTAGTCTTAATTTTATTTACATAGTATTCATTTTAACTTAGTTAGTAATTTGTTTTTTTTTATAAACTAATCTTGTTTTCATTTAAACTGATTTGGTTTTGGGTTTTAAAAAGTGGATTCCGTTTTTTTATTTTTATTTTTAAAATATAATTTAAGATTAGTTATTAATAGGTTTAATTTTATTTTATGTTATTATAAAAATTGTAATAAAACTAATTTAGTTTTTTTTTTTAGATCAAAAAGTAAAAATAATATATAAAAATATAATAATAATAAACTGACTTTTGTTTTTATTTTATATTAGTACTAGTTTTTTTTAATTAGAGTTAGTTTTATTTACTTTTATGATTTATAATATAAAAATAAATTTAGGAAGATATTAGTTGAAGAAATGTTTGGTCATGATGGAGGTGACACTTGTCACCACCTGTGTGGTTTACTTTGAAATCTGGTGTATACATGTGTATTGTATCCATTTTGCACCCTCCTGCATCAAGGCCATCAGATCTGTTGAAGTCCAGATCCAACGATCCAGAATGGCAGACCATAGTATGATCCATGGAGACACTCACACAGGATCCAGCAGCATTGCTTTTGGGCTTGGGCTCAGTCTGCTATCTACACCCTCCAGTTTAAAGCTTCAATCAGGCCCATTCCTAAACTTTCTCTTTAAATTCAATATTATGCAAGTTTTTTATATATATAATAATGTATTAAATAATATTTGGCATATGGTAGTTTTTTATTTGTTGAATCACCAATTAAATTGTTAATTGATTTTTCATCAAGTAAAAGAATATCTATACTAATAATTATTTAAATTCCGATTTGTATTGTGTGTTAATTTATTTTCTTTTATTTTCCGCTATTACATTATCCGCTTGTTTGTTTATTACGCGATTGCACACTCCGCTCTCACATTAATATAAAATCAACGACGCCTCCGCTCTCTCTCTTATTTTTGGTTACCCACACCAAATTCTCTAAGGGTCTCATGGTTGGGGATGGGCATGGCCATCCTCACGAGGTTAATTAGGGCCCTCGTTGCCTTGATTAATCATAACCCAAAAAACAATTGGTCCACATACCAATCACCATGCATCAGGGTCTCATGGTTGGGGATAGGAGCACCTATCCTCACGAGATTAATCAAGTCCATATACTTGATTAATCATAACCCGAAATATCATTTCTCTACGTCCAACGCCGCAATTTTCAACACACTTTCAAATCAAAAAATAGTGTTATGGTACTTAATTAAATTGTTAGAGGTTCGCCCAACGATTTAATTAAAATGTAAAGTATTTGGGCCATTAGAGGGTAACCCAATGACTTGAATACTTTATTCTATACACTTGAACATTTAAAACACTTTCATATTAAATTAATTAATTGAATTTGTTTTCTTTAAATCAATTTTTCTACAAAAACAAAAAAAAACATAGTGTTATGGTACTTAACTAAATTGTTAGAGGTTCGCCCAACGATTTAATTAAAATGTAAAGTATTTGGGCCATTAGAGGGTAACCCAATGACTTAAATAATTTATTCCATAACACTTAATAAAAAGTGAACTTTATTTCACCTCACCCTTTTCATAATAAAGATTTTTGGATGAGAGAAGATCGGTTGACCTCAATCACCAATCTCGAGTATCGAATCGTTAGAGGACCTCCCAACGTTTTGGTACTTGTCATCTACAATTAAAATCAATTCAACCCATTCAAATTCCTTTTCCGCTCATACGCGGTCATCAAAAACATTTTCTTCTAAAATCAACACAACCAATCCAAGACATTTTCAACAAGAACTACAGAGTTTTGACTTTCCCATTGCACGAGGGAATACGTAGGCACGCGGTTTCAAAACCGTGTCAAACTCAAAATAATAATAAACAAACCCCTTTTATTTCATGACTTAGAAATTAGCGATTACACACACAAACACATTTTGAACTAAATGGGTCCCATCGAGTACGATGGACGTAAGAGGTGCTAATACCTTCCTCTTGCGTAACCGACTCCCGAATCCATGCTTTTTGGTCTTGTAGACCGCCTTATCCGATTATTGTGGGTTTTATCTATATTTCCCCGTTCTTTTTAGAACAAATAAAATTAGGTGGCGATTTCATTGTTTTGGAAAATTCATTTTAAATGATTTTTTGAAAATCGAGTTGCTTCAGTTTGTGTTCTTCAATAATCATATAACTGCATATTTATTTTATTTATCTAACCCTTTTTTTTATTTTATATCAGAAATAAGGGAATGCAAAATCCATCAAGAATATGTTGCACCCAACATTTTCTCTTCCCCGAGATTTTAATGACACGAGGATTTGTCATTTATTCTTCACTAACACTGATGACGATGAATCAGATTCAAAATTTGTTATATCTTTTTACTTTAATATTCTGTGTAAACATTGTAATATTATGTGTAAAAAATATACTTTCTAAACAAATTAATTTATTGATATTATGTGTAAATAACGTAATGAGTATTTTAAAAAAGTATTTATTTTTTCCCTCAGTTTTGGTCATAAATTGAGAGGTATGTGGCACTAGTTTTGAAAATACATTAAAAAAAAACTTTTGTTGAGGATCGAACCCATGTGCAGATAATTTTACCCCTTCGTTTTTAAATAACCAAGGGGCAAAGTAGCAGCTTTTCATGACACCATTCGTTACTTCACTTTTGTATCCAAGGTTAAATGCATTTTGTGTGCGAGGTTAACTGATTTTTTTGTAATAGTGACAATTGATTATGACGTGACATATTCTCTTGTTATGAATATCATTATTATTTTTATTTAATTGTTGTCTCAGTATTTAAAAATCTTGATATGTATCTTATGGATGTTGTTACTGGTTATTTCTATAGATCACTTGATATTGATATATACATGAAAATCCCAGAAGAATTTGAAAAGAATAAGACATCAAAACCTAAATAAATGTATAAAATTAAGTTGCAAAAATTGTTGTATGAGTTAAAACAATTTGGCCGCATGTGGTATAATAGGTTAAGTGAATATTTTCTTAAAGAAGACTATGAGAATAATCTTATTTGCCATTGTGTTTCTATAAGAAATAATATTCAATTTCGTAATCATTGTTGTATATGTTGATGATTAAAATATAATTGGAACTAATAGAAAAATTAAGGAAGCAAAATGAAAACCTAAGACAAAACATAATATTGCTTCCTTAATTTTTCTATTATTTCCAATTATATTTTAATCATCAACATATACAACAATGATTACGAAATTGAATATTATTTCTTATAGAAACACAATGGCAAATAAGATTATTCTCATAGTCTTCTTTAAGAAAATATTCACTTAACCTATTATACCACATGCGGCCAAATTATTTTAACTCATACAATAATTTTTGAAAAATTAAATGCTATTGACTCTTGACTCTGAAGTACCATACTTCAATGCTATTGGGGCATTCGTGTACCTTGCTAGCTATACCATATCTGATATAGCTTTTGAAGTGAATTTACTAGAAAGATTCAGCTCAAGTCCTACAAAAAGACAAAGAAAATGAATAAAACATATATTTAGATATCTCCAAGGTACATCTGGCCTTGGTTTGTATTATTCTAACAATACAAAACCAATTTCACTTGGTTATGGAAATGCAAGATTTTTGTCAGATCCACATAATGTTAAATCACATATATATATATATATATATATATATATATATATATATATATATATATATATATATATATATATATATATATATATATATATATATGGTAACACTACAATATCATGGATATCACAAAAGAAAACACATGTAGAAACTTCTTCAAATCATGCTGAAGTAATTGCCCTTCATGAAACAAGCAAATAATGTAGATTGTTATGATCGGTAAATTAACATATGTAATGAGCATCTAATTTACCAATTGATAATAATCCAACAATTTTGTATGAAGATAATGTTGCATGTCTTACCCAGATGAAAGAAGGTTACATAAAAAGTGACATAATCAAGCATATCCCTCCAAAGTTTTTTCCATTCACATAAGAACTCGAAAGAAGAAAAAAAAGGTTGATATTTAATATATTCGTTCTAGTGATAATGTGGTAGATCTCTTCGCAAATGCACTTCCTACATCAATTTTTAAGAAGCATGTATAAAATATTTGAATGCGCAACCTTCGAGATCTTTAAAGAAGAAATAAATGTGTTTTATTGAGGGGAGACATAATGTTGTACTCTTTTTTCTTTATTATGATTTTTATCCCACATGATTTTTCCTAATAAGATTTATAAGGACGCAACATATGTTCCTCCCATAAAATTTTCCTATTTAAAAGAAGGAGTGTTATAATAATAAACAATATTATATATTATTACTATTTAAAAATATCTATGTTATTGTCAAATTTAAAATAGGATTAAATATGTTTTTGGTCCCTATAAACATCTCAATTTTCATTTTTATTCCCTATTAAAAAAATAATAGTTTTTAATCCCTACAAAATTATTATGCACGTAGTTTTAGTCCCTCCAGTTAAATCAATGTGTATTTTTAAATGATTATTTTGCACACATCTTTGGAACATTATAAAAAGTTCCTCGAAAAAATTGAACTCAAAATTTGATTTCTAAGTCGGGGTTTTCATTACTTATATCATTATTTATTGAAATTTAAAAAATTCATATTTAATTCTTCTCATTTTACAAAACTATTAAATTTGGTAAAGAAATATTTTATAGTATTCTGAATATGTATAAAAAAAATTATTCAAAAGTTTAAAAGTTTAAGGGCAATTAAACAGTTTTCAAAAATTTAGAAAATAGCAACCACTAAAATTTCATGCATAAAAAAATTGTAGGGACTAAAACATATTATTTTTTTAATAGGGACTAAAAATGAAAATAAAGATATTTGTAGGGACTAAAAACGTTGTTAACCCTTAAAAATAATAATGCTAAATTATTAGAGATGTGTAATTTATCAAAGATAGAATAATAATACTAATTATTACATGTAATATGTATAACGAAATTTCTTCACCCACCTAGTGAGTTTTTTCCCCACCCTTGGTGAAAAACAAAAAATACTCCAGGTTTCGTAAGTTAACTTACGAATTCTCCTCGGAAGTGGACTTCGCAAGTTCGCTTACGAAATAATCCAAGAATTTCAAAATATAAGGTGAATTAGTAAGTGCTCTTGCGAATTCACCTTATTGTGTGATTCGTAAGTACACTTACGAATTTTTGGCTGGGAAAAATATAGAAACATTTAACACAATTCATACCATTCATTCAACTTAATTCATAAATTACATAGTGGATGCAGAAAATTAGATTACATATTATTATAAACGGGAAACTGTGGACGTTGCAAAATCTTGATAACATCTTTCGCCGATCTACGAAGCGATGCATCCATCTTAATCAGACGCTTTGTCGAGTACTGATGAAAGGTCTCCCACATAACCACTAAGTCATCTTCGTTCTTCAACTGAAACCAAGTGAACTTGACTTTTCCTTCAGCATCAAGTAAAGGTGAAAGGTACTCAAGCTTAACCACCTTACGATTATCTGGATACTGCAAAAGAGAATACAGTGTCGTAATGAGCTCGTCGTACGGGGTGTCCTACGATAGCCTAAATTGAACTTGTGCAAGCGCAACATTGAAGTAGACAAATGCAAGGTGTAACACCCCTTCTAAAATACCCCGCAAATTAATATTTAAATCAGAGTTAACATAAACGAAAGGGCGTCATAATTATTTAAAAATAGAAAATCTCTTTAATATGTCATGCTTCATTGAGGACTTTATTAAAATATAGTTTAAAATCCAATAATATGTTTTACACAGCAGAAATAACATAAAAATCCGGAATAAATTCAATTCATGATTATTCCAAACATAAACCAAAAGAAAACAAGTTCAATTCGATGATTCCAAAATAATCATTCCCCAGTGTTACAACTACTAGAGCATGACACTAACACACGGACAATCTAAATAGCACAGCTCAAAGCTATCCTCACCAGCTCCTAGGAGGCTAACACTTCAATCTGAAATCATCAAAGGGTGAGATTTCATCAACAATTAAAATGCATTATACGTTTCTTTAAAACAATAAAACAATCAATACATTATTCCACCCTCATTAGTATATTCAGATTTTAGTTCACAAATACAATTCACACAGATCAATATGCATATAACAACAATCAATGAAATTATAACACTGGAAGCCATCCTAATATGTTATAATTCCATATGCAATGCAGACTCAATGCATGTGGTACCAAAACGTGAACTAAGTCACCAACATCGATTCGTCCATAATCACCCGGACACGAATCCAACCTCACCACCCATAATCACCCGGGAACGGTTATTGGCAATACGAGCCAAATTCCATACAATGGGTATTAACTCCACCAGAATGTATATGCATGCACATCAAAAGCATGCAACATTCAAATAAGGAATATGATAACACAACATTACCATATCAATCTATTAAGATTTCAGTTACTAGCTTTTAAATTTTTTTTAATATATAGTACATGCTTCTAGCTTTCCAACGATACCAACTACGACTAAATCGGAGTTACGGTCACAAAGATATGACTAAAACAGTTTTCATCGTATGCATTGATGCATACACAATAATTTTTCCATTTTTAAAAGTTCCTTCAATATGAATCGATCCATAGCCCTCTTGTGTCGATACAAGACTCTCTTGTGTCGATGCATAACACGCATGTGTCGATACAAAACTCCAAAATTCACCACATGAGTCTATGCAAAGGGTTTTGTATCGATGCAAGCCTTATTCCAGCTTCTGTTTTCTTACACTAATGCTGCTTGTATCGATTCAAAGGCCCTTGTGTCGATCCATGCTGCGTTTTTCCACTAAAAATCAGTTTTTATTCTCACTGTTTGTAATTCCAATTGATCCATTCATCACCAACAGCCATAATACAACAGAAACAATAATTATTATGTGTTTTCACATCTAATTAACAACAAAATTACACTCCCCACAATCAACCTACACATATTAACCATTCTTATTAATTCCAATTGAGGTTTTTACGTCGGATCATATCATTAGGGCATAACCTATAAATTCCTAATTCGAGATTCCTAACACATCAATTCATCCTATTGATTATCAAAACCTATAAGGCATATTAACCAGACAAAATCACTCCTTACCTTGCGATGATTCTTTGAATTTCCGACGCCTTGACTTTTCTCCTCTTTCTCTTCTCTTCTCAAAAGCACGTACAGTGAATGTTCTAATCCTTCTCACTTTTTCCTCTTACTCCCTTATTTATGCCTTTTTATTATTCCAAATAATAGAATTAAATTAATTATAATAATTAGAGTAATTTACTCCACACACCCTCCAATTCAACTCCACACCCCTAACACTTCCATTATTTAATTATTTAATTAAATACAATAATCCAAAAATACCAATAATTAAATTTTTTAATTAAATTAATAATTAAAATTCCAATTATTTAATAATTGAATTATTTGGGGTGTCACACAAGGTGTGGATAAGTTTGTATCATTTTTCTGGTTTTGGTTTGTGATGGAGAAATGAATGAATTGTAAACCCAATTTATAGCAAAGTTGGAGTAATATGGACCAAAGAAATCTTATCAGGTCACATTTCGCAAGTACACTTACGAATTGCACTAAATCAGGTAAATTTGTAAGTGCACTTACAAAATGTTTCCTGTGTTGTTTTTTTTAACAAACTAGGCAGAATTCGCAAGTTAACTTGCGAATTATGCAGGAAACAGACCAAAACTCAATTTTGACTAAAACAAAATTTTATGTTAGGTTGTTTTTGACATTCAAAAAGTAATAGATATAGATAAAATGGAATATAGATAAAACTTATATATACAAAAAATGGTTCGGTTACATTCTAAAACAAGCCGAAAAAATTGTCTCCGCTTAAATCTAAAACTGGTCATTCTCTCCAAAAAATGATTCGGTAAAGTTCCCGCCTCTTTTTTGTGATGTTCCATCCATTCCACGGATGTGGCTTGAATAGGACAACCCGACTTCAAATATACTTGAACAGAATGACGTGACTGTAGATAGCCAACACACACAATGCGTCTGGATGGATCAATAGGCGGTGGAGGAGCTTGTAGAGGAAAAAAGTTTTCGAAAAACCATATTTTGTCAAGTCGACGCACACCACGTTATATGCACTTGCTATTAGATGTCCCATTTTGGGGAAGCACATCCATTTTTCAACCGGTGCATGGACAGTAACACTCGGAGCTAGAGCATGGTGAATTTTATTAAACTTTTTCTTTGTCACATATAGACACGTATAAAGTTCACTATGCAAGGTCAATTCCGAGATAAGTTTTTTCTGAACAAGAATGTGTTGCTCCTCTCTTTGGCCAAGCAAAGCGGACACGACCCGATAAGTTTTATTAATTTTTTTTTGAAAAATAATACAAGCACATGGAAGTCCATAAGTTGCCCGTATCGTACACCCATATTTCACACTATCGGGACCCGTTGTTTCTGCTCATTTTGCTTTGTAAAATATCAAATTCAATCCCGCCCTGGATATATTGCAAACCAACTGTGAATAAAGAGTCTTGTCTTTGAACCGGTGTTCCAATAAAGTTTTGCTCCTACCAAATATTGTTTCAATTTCATTATGTTGCTTTATGATCATTTGGTTCACAACATCCCAATCTCTACATAAGTCGCCCTTACTATCACCCAACCACCTCTTCAAAGCTGCATGTGCGGATTCCACTCTATCAATGGTTATGTTCCCCAAATGTCTAACACAATCCGTCCATGCACACACCACTTTCTCTTTCACTTGATCAAGAATAGTGGATTCATCATATTTCAAAAATCTGGGATATTCCACACACAAGTTTCTAAAGTGGATCACATTCGTAGTATATATCTCTTCAGCGGAAGAATTAAGAATATCAGTCGATGCACTCATAATCTTCTCCACCACAACACCGGATTTGATAATTTGTCTGTCTTCGTATTTCTTCTCTTTGGTGCCAACTGTGGGTTTTAGCCTTGCTCTCAAATTTTTTGTGATGTGATACCGATATAATAAAGCGTTTGACAACTGAAACATGGTGCCAACCACATTCATAAGAGAGTTATCTCGATCGGTGACAATAACCAAAGGCATACTATTTTGATCTTTCAACAAAGTATTGTAAACAGCCAACGCCTAAGTGATGTTGTCTTCCTTCTCACATTCCATGAAACAAAAACCAACCGAAAATGTCTTGTCCGTAGAGGTGACAACAATAATTTCAAGAAGTGGAAGCCTATATTTATTTGTCTTGTATGTTGAATCAATCATTATAACGGTTGTAAATGTATTGAACAAATCGATACTCGACGGATGCGTCCAAAATATATCATAGACACTTACATTGTCATCACAAACTCTATGTCTCGAAACATAGTTGTTATCGTCCAAAAATTTCAATAAATGTTGCATTTCGGACCTCGAGCCCCTTTGAGTAACATGTTGTTTGTATCGATAATTGTAAACCGATTTTATATTTGACACACATCCCGCTCTATTCCGCTTTGAATCGAAAGTGTGTTTTTAGGCGCAACTTTGATCAACGATAGTTCGGAAACATATTTCTTCTCTTCCGTATTAAGTTGACAAACAATAGGATCCCCGTGGAACTTTTTCTCCAACTCATGATTATGCATTTCGGACATCATAGTCAACCGCCATAGATTATCCACCCTACAATAACCGCACAACTTGAACGGACACCCACATTTCCTCGAACCTGTGTCTTCGTGTTGTAACTTATGGATTTTTGGAACATATGTTCCACTTCTCTCTCATGTAAAAATAACAAATGGTTGGCGATTACTACTCCCATTGTCGAACCTCGCAATCACAACGCCAAAACCAAGTTTGCTTGCTTCCATTCTAACATAATCAACCATTTGTTGACGAGTATTGAAAGTTTTGCCATTTGGAAATTTATTTTCATGATCGATCATAACATGAATCCTTTTATCTAATTCTTTGACCATAATCGACTTATCGTGTATGCTTATTTTGTTCAGAATCAGAACCTTCGCAATAGCCTTGACAATGTTGTTGGGGTGCACCATACCTAAAATATATAAAACATGCAAATTATGTTAAAATAGAATTATGTTTTTATGCATCAGGGAACATTTCGCAACTTGCAAAATTTTTCTGGTGAACTTCGCAGGTGTACTTGCGAAGCGACGGTGTCTTATGCAACAATGTAACAGCAACAATGCAACAAATGTAGGTTGAGAGGATGAAAGTTTACCTCAAATTGTAGCTTCCAATGCTCACTTTACTAGGATCACACACTTGAAACTTGATTTGGAGAAAAAAATTATTGATTTTGGGTGAAGTTTGGAGGGTTTTTGTGTTATGGTGTTGTAGAAAATGAATGAAATAGGAAAAGAGGTGACCATGCAGCACTTTAGTATACAAAGAGACATTTCGTAAGTTAACTTACGAATTTCACTAAAAAGGTGAATTCGTAAGTTAACTTACGAACTAATGTTATTTTTTCAAAGGTCAACGTTTAAAATAATAAAACGTACAAAATAAAGTGAATTCGTAAGTTAACTTACGAATTCACCCAGAAAGATCAATGCGTAAGTGCATTTACGAATTCATCTAATAAGATGAATTCGTAAGTTACTTATAAAGAACATTTTTCGTTTTTCAGGGATGTGGGAGAAAACCACTGTGTGGGTGAAGAAATTTCTTATGTCGAATAATATACAAACCAAATTTTCCAAGTTAAAGAAAACGAGGCGCCAATATTTTTCTTGTCATAATGGAATTGAGACTTTATGGTTGGCATCTCTTGTGGTTCAGCCACTAGTAAGTTTAATGATATTTGTTTCCGACTTTACAAAAAGAAAAGAAGTAAACAATTATTTTAATAGTCGGATATGATTCACTATCATTATAATTATTGAATGTACAAACTTATAGAAACCAAACTACTAATATTTTTTCTTTTTATATATCTGAATCTTCAAATAGAAAGGAACTAATAATAAGGATAAAGTCTTTAAGAATTTTAACATTGATTAAAAATAAAATAAACGTATTAATAATGATTTAGAAAATAAAAAATTAGTTTATCTAAACATTAATTGAATGTTATTTAATTTGATACGAATAAATATATTTAAATTTAAATGTAACTTTGAAATAAATTATTTATTTATAAATAAATAATGCTTCAATAAAATAAAAAAGATAAAAAAAAGAAACATCAAAAAATGAAATTTAATTCAAAAGAAGAATGTGATGATTAGGAAAAGAGTTTGAAATAGAAGAAAAAATATAAATTCAAAAAGTATCAAATTAAAATTTGACATCTGTTAATATTTTGTTGAAGTAGAGTGAAATAATTGTAATAATTTTTTGACTATTTTAAGATTTTTCAAGTGTAAAAAAATTAAAATGAAAGGCATTATTGATATTATACATGTATATTTTATCAATAAATCTAGAGAAAAAGCCCACAATGTAAAATAGTTTTACACAATCAATTAATTTTGAATACGTATTCAATCAAATAACACTTTTAATTTTAAAATACTTACTTATATAATATTATATAATATGCTTTTGGAATTATTCGAGTAAAATTAGTTTAGAAAATAGGCAATGCAGTGACAATATAATTTTTTTTATACTATCAATCAATCATGATTATGTATCAAATCAAGTCATATTTTAATTTTAAAAAAATTATATAACACGACAAAATATTAATCTCATTGATGACAAAATAAAATATTTTTACATTTCTTTTAAAGTCAAATTAGTTTAGTGTATTTATTAGCTTTAATCTCATAGCCATAGATAGTTTGTTTTTGTTTTTTTTTTAAAACATAGTCAATACATTTTGATTGTTGATTATTGTTAAAAGAGTAATTCTTGCATTGAAGTAGAATAATTGTTCGAAACAACCTGTGTCAAATCAATTATTATATACATATTTGATTTAAAATTTTAGATTTAAATTTGATTTAGATCTAAAATAGATAGATTTGATTTAATTTAAAATATGTATTTTGCGCTTTTTAATTTTGAGTTTTGACGGAACAAATTAATCTAATCTATAAATAAATAAAGTAATTCTATTTTATAATTAATCAAGTTATAGAATTTACGATTACAAAATTTGTAATTGTAAATAAATAAAAAATTAGTAAAAAAAAGAAACTCGGAAGGAAATTATTATCTTCTATCTGAGATTGATTGAAATTTATGATAGATTTTAGTGGATTTTGGATGAGTATTATATATAAAAAATATTTGATTCCTAAAATAATTATATGTTTGTTTCACGGCGCGCCATTTCAAGACCTATAATGAATTTGGGGTTTTCTTCTTCCCACCGACCATTGTGTTTCTTTTCCCTTAAATTAAATAAACCTTTTTCCTCAATTTTTACTAGAACCAGTGTTTCAAATTTCACTTCATAAAAACCAAAACCCTAACTACCACCTTAATTTAATCTCAATTCCTTTTCCTCTTCAACGCTTTTAATCTATTACCAATCAAAGTTTCATTTTTCCCTCTCAGATTTTTATGGGTACTTACTAATTAGTTCAATTTTGTAAAAAAAAAAATGATTAGTTCACTCTGTTTTCGAAAAGCTTGTTCTTAATTTCTGTTATTTGAGTCATATGCAGGTTTTGGTTGTAATTGGAAATGATGCCTCGACCCTTGTTACTTGTTTTTCTACTTCTCATGATTGTGATTACTTCGCAGTTTGAGTGGAAACAACAACTTGTAGTTGATGTTGATTCAAGTTCAAGCTTATCTATAAAGCAGCAACGGATTTCAAAGGGGGTGGAAACTGTCAAGGAAAAGGTTTTGAGCTTTTTTCCGAATCCCCTTTTGTTTCATTTGTTTCATAATTTATCCTTGTTGGTTTGATTAGGTGATTTAGACAAGGTTTTAAATAAAGGTTGGTGCATGTGTTGCAACACTAATTGCGTTTGTTATGGTATGGATTAACCGCAGTTTGCTCTTTAAGATAAAAAACGGTGAATAATGGCATCTGTATTGATACCTTTCAATTTGTCGCGGCCGTTTTTGTGGTAACAGGTTGTTTCTTAAAACCTGGTTTTGGACTTGAGTTTTTCAACTTGCAGAATCCTTGAAGTTTCATTTTTGTTTTTTTATTTGTAATTATAATTGTTGAATGAACTTTTTGGATATGACAGCAAATGCGACCAATGAGTTTCTGCTCATATTCTCAGTAGCGTTACTTGTTGTATGCTTCAATGTGTATGTGCTTGTTGTATATTAGATTGTATGCACTATGCTGCGTTGTAAAAACAAAACCGAACCGAACGTTGAACCAACGAAAACTTTGGGTCATTATTTGAATGATTTAAATAGTTTGAACTGGGTTGAAAGTTGAAACGCGGTTGAACCAACCGCTCAAGTAACTGAATTGTAGACAGTTCTGGTTCACTGTGGAACCGATTGATTTTGTTTTTCAAACATTTTTCAAACGTTGCTTATATGTTTGCTCTTAGTTGAACTTAGTTGGTTTCTTTAATTGTATGTTTCCACCACCTCCTTATCTTAAAAATAAAACACTTAAACCTGAATTCTCAAATAATTTGTGAAGCAACTTTGTTTTGGTTTTTTCGGGTTTGTTCTTATGCATTATTAATCTTGTGGATTTAGTAAATTACTTCACATGAATAATCACTGATTTTAAATGGACCACTGTCATTGGTCTCAATTTGAGTTCAAATATAACCATTTTTATGATCTGCCACAAAACACATCATCTGTGCGGGAAAATAAAAAGTTTTAGTGCGTAACGATTTAGTTCTATCATTCTAGCCATTTCTAGTGTCTCTGGTACGCTTTTGTGATTAATCTTCCAGTAAAAATCTGCTTGTCAAGCTAATGAGCACCAGTATCAATTTCAGTTGACAAGAAAGTCTTCTAACTGCAAGCTCTGCATGCCAATGTTTCAGAATTATATGTTTAGTCTTCAATAGAATCAGAAACTCTGTCGGTTGTATATGCTACTCCGACAAATAAAAGCTATACATTTACATACATGTCACAATGTTTCTATTTTGTCATGGTTTGTATGCTCTCTATTCCAAAAGTATTAGAACTTTTTTTGCCGGGAGTTTTCTGAATTTTTTCAATTGATATTGCTGCAGATTATTTTAGTGCAAGAGAAAAATATACGAAGATTGAATGAGGTTGTAAGGCATCTCCAAGAACAGTTGCAGCAATGTAGAAGCACTAATAATGGTACAACAAACAGCACTGTTGTAAGCTTATACTAGAGACAGGCCAATGGTAATATCATTATAGGACTTGTTTGTTGTTGTAATCTGTATGTTTATGTTGTAAATTCATTTTCTTAAGTAATTTGAAAGGAAATGTTATAAAAAAAAAAATCTGTTTCACAGTTCACCCTTTACATTATAGGAAGTATTATTATTTCCACTTCCATACAAGTCAAAAATCAATGAAAAAGAAATTGCAATGTGTTTGAAAGTTCAGTTATAACCAACAAACAGTAACAGGATCTGGCTATTGCATCATTTCTTCTATTTAAATTTTTTATGTTAGTGCTATTTTGGGCCGGCCATAGAGACTCAAAAGGGTGGTTCAATCAAGTCTAAATCACTTCATCAAAGTATCGCAGGCAGGAGCGGAGCCAAAGCCCAGCGAGTCTGGGCATACACCCGGACTCAACCCCTATTTTCTGTATATTTTTCCTAATTTAATAGTCGATTTTTCGATAAAACCAGGGGGAAAATTAGTAAAAATAAGGGCAAAATTAGTAAATATAAGAGTAAAATTATACATTTTGTTATATGTAATTTGCGGTTTAAATTTTTGTCCAGGCTGTCTAAAATTTCTGACTCCGACACTGATCGCAGGTACATTAACCTTTTATTTGAGTTCCAGACTAGATATACGCCATTGGCTGCTACCTACTGTCAGAAGTTATCAAATGGCCGACCTTCGGTGTTATCAAATGGCCGGCCTTCGGTGTTCTATGCCAAACTAGTAGGGAATGTCCATAACCACTCTTTATATATAACGCGTCCACTTGAAACTTAAGAAACTATCTAAACAATAACTTATATTTTTACATTTTTTTTTAGACTTTAGTGTTAGAGCGTTAATATTGTAAGTTTATCTATGAGCCGCCGTATAGAGATGCTTTTTGATTCCCAACGAATCAAGAAACAATTATGGTAGTGTCAAAGTTTAGAAGGTTGGTGGTTATCATGTCATGCATTTATTTTAGATTGAAGTATTTCGTTTCTAACAAACAACCTTTTTTGATTAATTTCAGTTAACATGATGTTTTGGAGAAAAAGAAAGTTGCATTAACTTTGCAAGGTAGGAAGGACCAACAGATTATGACATTGATAGAGTGCCGGAATAAAAATAAATAAATAGTAAAACGTTTAGGTGTGTATGTTTTGAAGTTATAAAGTAAGATTCTTGAGAATGTTGTATTGGAAATACAATAATTTTTTATGTTTGTTTCAATTTAAAAAAAAAATTATTTTCGAATATATTTTAGAATTGAGAATGTTGTTTACACGTGATTTTGTCATGAAAATTGGTTTCATATCTATATATAAAGGAGGGATCAAATTACACTCGAAGAGTTACACTCGCTCAAAAACGTCACTTCAGATTAATATTCAATCCAACGGTTGATTTTAAAAAATATTAATCTGAAGTAACGTTTTTGAGCAAGTGTAACTCATGGTGTAACTTTTTGAGTGTAATTTGATCATTCCTCACATATATGAGACCAAATCAATTTCTGATTTATTCTCTAATTCTATAAACAAACCTTACTCTAGATACAAACTACTTATTCACAAATTTATCATATTTATTCTCATGTTAAAGAGTATGAATCCAACAATCTTATGGGAATAAAATTTAACAATTTAACTTCTAATCAATATTCACAATTTTTTATTTTTATAATTTTTAATTTAAATTAAATTTATAAACATATCCCCAAATTTAATTTTTTACCAAACATATATATGAGAATATTACTTCTAAGAATAATAATTCTGAAAATATAATTTCAAAATATAAGATTTTATAATTTAAAATAACACACCATTAAAAAAATTCTCTTTCCATTTTCTACATGTATCAGGAATATATTAAAGTCTCGTTACTAACTTTTTTTTAATAAAAAATTTACTAAAAATTTTCATTTCATTACATGTATCTAGAATACATTAAAGTTTCATTACTGATTCTTTCTAAAAGAAGACAAAATATTTCATTTGTCCTATATCTTTATCTCGGAATATTTAGATCTTTTAAATTTCAAAAAAATCGATTTGATCTCGTCATCACATTTAGGGTTTGTTTTGACTTTTTAAAATAATGATTTTTATAGTATAATATTATTGTGTAAAAACATTTATTAAGAAACGTTTATAAAAGTTCCAAATAAAAATTGTTTGAATAGTTATTCTTAAAATGTTATTTTAAACCATTCATCATTTTAGCGAGAAAAAATCTAGACATCAAAATTTCAAAAATTTTCAGTATCAATTATCATTTTCATTGCCATTTTCAAATGTTATTAATAATTTTTTTTTTTGCGAAGCACTTGATGCATATACATACAAAACATTTGATGAATATATAACACTTGGGTATCATATCAATTTGTCACATTGTGCATGTATATTACACATGGCATTTTCAAATCTGCTTTGGTTAAGAATTCTACAAACTATCTTGGGGCCTATTACTAGCTAGCTTATTTATGCGAACTGAACAGTTCAAACCTTAAGCATATTCAACAAATACCTTAGTTTAGAACAGACACAACTAGTATACTTGCGATTTACATCTTTGGTCTAGTTGTCTAAGATTTAGTCATCAAACTCAATTTCAAACAAAGAATCCGCATTGTTTATCCCCTAGGTTGTGACAAATATGCGAATCCACGGTATAGCTTACTATGTTAGTCTCGAAGCTTTAGTAAGTTATCTATCTTTCAAACTCGTGTTATCTACCCCTTAGGTTGTGGTGGGTACGCGAAAATCTACGATATAGTTCATTGTGCTAGTCTCTAAGTGGCAATGAATTATCAAATCTGTGTTATTTATCCTCTAAGTCGTGATAAATACACAAGTCTACGTTATACCTTACTATGTTAGTCCCAAAGCGTTAGTAAAATATTTTCAACCCGTATCATTTACTCCCTAGGTTGTAGTAGATATACAAAATCTATGATATAACTCGATGCGTTATTCTCGAAGCAGCAACAAGTTATATTTTTGTTTGCGACATAGTCCATTATGTTATTCTCCAAGCGACACTGGATTATCAACTTTGTTTTATTTATCCCCTAGGTTGCGATGAATAGACAAAGTATGTGTTGTATAGCTTACTATGTTAGTCTCTAAGCATTAGTAAGTCAACTTTCAAACCTGTGTTATTTTAGGTCGTGGTAAATACTCAGTAACTGCGATATAGCTTGTTGCATCAATATCAAAATAGCAATAGGCCATCTATTTTCAAATCTATGTAATTTATCTCGTAGGTTATGATGAATGCACAAAATCTATGGTTACTTCTTCTAGGTGTTGACGAGTTATCTGCATCGTCGTATCTAGGTCGATTATACTCTTTACTCGGGCATTGGTGAGTTAATTTTCACTCTGGGGTTTACTTTACAGTTTATCCTTACCTAATAATCTTTTGGTCAAAATCTTGAGGTCTTCCATTATTTAATAACCATGGGATTCGATTGTGTGATAATTACGTATACTCACTCTCGATCGAAGAATAATTAAATAGGGGCATTTGTCATATACCAGATTTGTCCTATTTATATTACTGGCCAATTTTGTTTTATTTTATCATTCTCTTACTAATTTTTCGTGTTATTGTATTTTTTATTAGATGCCCATTTTAAACATTTGTTTAGATGGGGTTTGAATGGTTTAAATTTCAGGAGGGGTATGCTTATCATTTTGTATCGAAAAGGTTTATTATTCAAATAAATACATTGGCCAATTAACTTATTTGCTGGGAAGGCCCATCAGTCTTATTAGGGTTGATCAAAGTTAACATTTAACTATTTCTTTTTGTTATTTAATTATTATTGATATAATAGCTATTATTTTAGTATTAATAGAATTATAATGTTATTATTAGTATTATTATTATACTACTATTACTAGTATTAGCATTTTTACCTTTATTATTATTATTATTATTATTATTATTATTATTATTATTATTATTATTATTATTATCATCATCGTTAATATTATTGTTAGTAATACTATTATCAAGTTTTATTATTATTATTTTATGAAATTGTTGACCAAGTCAACTAAGGGCTTAGAAACTCTACAGTTCCAACGGAGGCACTGTTCTTCTTCTTCGTTAAGCAACCCAAGCCCAAATTCAGAAAATGAATTTAATCAAATCTTTTGAGCAAATGAAAATCTGGAAATCTAATATTTGTTTTTATTTACTAAAAATGAATTATAAAGATATATCAGTCCAAGATCATTACAATTTTGAAACCCTAATCTAATATAAAATAAGATCAAATCAAATCTTTGATTGATTTAATCAGAATCAATTTCTAAACCTATAACTGCCAATCATCTGAGAATATTTCTGAATTGAATAATCTCTAAAACCTATTTAAACACTAAGATTAAACCTAAGAGGAGGACGAACAAAAAGACCCTTGAGAGATTCCTTGTTATTGCACATCCTCACCTTCACTAGAGCTCTTCACATTTGAATACTTAGGATTTCACAACTGAAACCCTAAGCCTTCGAGCTTAATCCCAACCACAATACCTGCGAGCAGAGAAAAGAAGGGGAAGAGATCAAAAGAAGAAAAAGGAAGAACCAGAAAGGGAATTAAATACGAAAAGTTTCACAATAAGAAATGTAATCTAAAATCACTTAGCTTAGGGTTTATGATTTGTTGTTTGATTGAATGATTTAGTTTTGCTTTGGGTTTTGGGAAACACCTTATGGTTTCATAACTAGTTTAGGGTGTATACTTAGGGTTAGGGTTCTTGGTATTTGGGTCATGGTTTGATGATTTGTACTTACGGTTTGAGACACATAGGTTAAGGTTTTGTAATTCGATTAGGGTTGGATAAAGAGGGTTAGAGTTCATCCAAAACCCTAGGGTTAGGGTTCATCTTCATAGGGTTCATTTGAACCCATATGACAGTATGAAGGTTAATGGGGTTGGTGTTTGAATTCTTGGTTTTTGGAATGAAGTTTGTTGAATATACGAAGGTTTCTTAGTTTTTGATGAAGATTGGTGGTGGTTTTGGATGAAGGTGGCAGGGTCCTGGAGCAGCCGCCGGTGGCGCCAAAGGAAGAACGATTTTTGGCGACCGCTTTTACTAGAGATCGCCTCTCTCTCTAGATTTTTACAAATGTTTTATTTTGTTTGGTGTAGAGATAGATAGATAGATAGATAGATAAATAGATAGATAGATAGATAGATAGATAGATAGATAGAGAGAGAGAGAGAGAGAGAGAGAGAGAGAGAGAGAGAGAGAATAAAAATGAAACAAATTGTAAGATTTTTGCTTAAGTACTCCCTCCGTTCGCCTCGATGCGCTTCATGTGGTCTTTCACAGGCCATGAGATCTAGTGACTGTTGACTGGTCACCATGCACTCATTTAACATGCTCTTTCAGTCACCATTCCATCCAACCTTTCGTTTGTTATACTTTCAATCGAACACTCCAGAATCAACTCCTGAGGGCCACTTAATTGGAATCAAATCTCTTGATCTCATTGGGCATCACAATACAACTAGTAGGAAACACGTGCGTTCGCACAGGTACGGCGATGGTACGTGTAACTGTGCTAAAAAAATAATTGAATTGTTTGAATTATTATTAAATAAAAGAAATCATATATTGTGAGTTTTTATATACAAAATATAAGTACAGTATTAGATAAAAAATATATGAATTATTTAAGTTTATAATAAGTGAAAAATATATATATAAACATTAGACATAATGAGTAAATATAATTAAGGATATATAGAAATGTAATTGGATAATGTTAGAGTAAAGAATTGTAAAAAAGAAAAAGAAAAAGTATATAAAAATTAGAAGACATAAAATAAAAGAAAGGATAGATTATATGCATTGATATAATGAGCAATTAATTTAAAAAAAAGAGAGTATCAGAAAAAAAAAAGTCAGACCAAAGGATAAAAAAATAAAGCCCAGAGTTAAAGGAGGCCCAAACAGAACAAATATATTTCCCTGTACATGAGCGACACTAAAAAGGTTGATCATTTCATATGCTGTGATCAAACTCTTGGCGACACAGTTGTTTTCGGAGGATGAAAATGGAAGTTACATCCAAGTATGCCAGTGATTCTGTTGAGATCGCACCTTCGAGGTTAGTTCTTAGTTCATCTAACATGATAGGTAGTTCATGCATCCAGCGTACGACATTTTTTAACGACTTACGATGTTATGTTTTATGAGAAATGTGGTGTGTGTTTAGGGTTTTGTTAGATTTCTCAGTTATTTGATGTTGATTGTTGTTAGGTTTTAGAGTAATGTGGATGAAGGAGTATCTATCGAAAAAGTTAAAAATAAGGTTTGTACGGTTAAAAGTGAAGTGAAGTTTTTGTCGTTGATGTTGTTTTCTTCTACAGGAAGAGGGCTGCTTATGTTGACTCAGACAAAAACAGGAAGCGCGAAGAACAATATTGGGACGATTTGGAGCTGGAAGAACTACGTTTGGAGAAAAATGTAGATTAAGATTGTAAGATGCCAGGGAATATATGTGGCGGGAGAATCCCATGGTTTACCTCGAAGATAGATGGTACAGAAGGGAGTACAAGGCATTTGGGGATTTTGTTAGGTTGTGTCATACCACAATTTTTTTACCTAAGATACCATCTTATATCATTCACATATGCATCATTGCATCACTGACAAATTTCAAAATCAGATAGCTTGTGTGTGTGCTCCTTGAGCCAAATTATGGGTTTCAATCAAATCTTTCATCAATGCAAGATGTGATCAATTAGGGTTTGAGTATCCACTCACCTCTAGTGATCTATCTTCATCATTCATCAACATTTGATCTTCAAACTCAAACACTTCCTCAAGATCAACTTTGAATCGACCAAATTCGGGTTTTGATCATTGACTTTTTGCTCAATGTATGAACTAATTTCTTGGAGAATGATCTCAAGATCACCAATGCAATATATTGACCTAATTTCTTGGTTCAAAAATCTCCATTGCCATGGTTGATTGACAGTCAAATTTTGAATCATCTGACAAAAAGTCAACTATCCAGATCAGTCAAACTTTGACATTTTTGGTCAACTTTTGAAATTCAAATTTTTCAATCATCAAAGCATTTCATATTATCCATAATGATCATCAAGAATAAAAAATGTGGAAAAAAGTCAACAAAAAGTCAAAACTTGATTTTTCTAAACACTTAAAAATATTTCAAGTGTATTTTACTCTTTTTTCACCATTTTCATGGCCATTTCTCACCAAGATCCATTTTGTTTCAAGAAAAAATTTTAACATAAAAGTTGTAGATTTTGTTCCAAGCTTTCCAAAATTTCCAAGAACATAAAAACTATTTTGTGGAGCTAGGGTTTTGAATTTAGACATTATAGGTCCAAAAACTTGCATTATAAGTCATTTTCACAATTTTTTCAAGCCAGTTTGCAAAGGATCTTATGTCTTTATCTTCTACAATCTTAGGTGTCCCAAAGATGTTTTGAGTTCATGATTTAAGAAGGATAAGAACACTTGATATTTTTAACCATGGTTCAAAATTTTAACCATGGGCATTAAATGATAAGATTCCTCTCTTATCCCTTAAGCTCCAAGTTGCAAAAATCTCCAAACTATCTTGTCTTGATCTCCAAACATCTTGGACTATAAATAGAGGTCCTTGCATCATTTTCAAAACACACCAAAACAACTTCAAACTTGCCTACTGATTTTGAAGACTTGAAGAGATCCTGGATTCAACTAAAAGAAGAAAGGGATACATTCGAAGCTCAATGTTATGCAAGCGAGAAGAAGGTACTAGAGTTAACCAAGCTACTTCACGAGGAGCGGAACATCAACGCCTACTTCAACCCCAAGAGGAAGCGTCCATGGGAGACTTAGAGCTTTAGGAATTCGTTCTTTTATTTTCTAAACTATCTTTTGTACTTAAAAAGAAAAAAGAAAAAAAGAGAAACTAATAAAAGTTTTTTCGTACTTGTTTAACAAATTTAAATTCCTAAGGTCCTTGAAAACATTGCATTGCATAAACATCGCATATCATGGCATGACATTTCATAACAGGTACATTGAAGACCAGTTTTATCATTCTCTCGCTATTTATTTTAGCAGAAATGGCTCTTGAACAGACTGCCAAAGATCTCCAGGCTCAGAATGCTCAATTCCAGGAAGTGGTTACCAGCTTGGTCCAAGGCCAGGAAGATCTGAAGAAGCTCATCGCCAGAAAGAAGAGGGTCATTGGTGTTCTCAACATGGGCAGACGTCACATAGGTGGACCTAGAGTGGTCAGCCGTGTGGAACTCTCAGACAAGAGCATTGAAACAGATGAAAGTATCAAGAACAACGAAGAAGACCAGCGTGAGCTTGAGAACAAAGAAGAGAACTATGAGAATGAACAGTACTCTTTCGAGGATGACAAATACAAACAACTTGAAGACCGTCTGAACGCTGTGGAAAATCTAAAGATGTCCGGGCTGAATTTTGATGATTTGAGTTTAGTTCCTGGTGTGGTGATTCCTCGCAAGTTCAAGGTTCCTACCTTTGCCAAGTATGTTGGCATCTCTTGCCCGAAGTTGCATTTGAAGTCCTATGTTCAGAAGATCCATCCCCACACTGATGATAGGAAGCTATGGATCCATTACTTTCAAGAGAGTTTATCCGGAGCTCAGTTGGAGTGGTATTATCAGCTAGAGAGTACCCACATCCGTACCCGGAATGACTTAGCAGATGCTTTCTACAAGCAGTACTAGTATAATGCTGAACTAGCACCCACTCGTATGCAACTACAAAGCATGTTTATGGGTCGTGATGAGAAATTCAAAGAGTATGCTCAGAAATGGAGAGATCTAGCAGGCAGAATTCAACCACCCTTGTCCAATAGGGAGTTGGTTGATATGTTTATGGGGACAGTGACAGGCCCATTCTTCAATCATCTGGTTGGAAACTCTTCATCCGGGTTCACCGAGCTGATATTGACAGGAGAACGCATTGAGGCTGGAATCAAGAGCAGAAAGATTCAGTTAGAGTCATCTTCAAATGCTACAAAGAGATCTTTTGGTAAGAAAGAAGCCAATGCTGTGTATGGTCAGAAAAGCCAAGCCAAAACTGATCGTACTCAAACTGTGGGGGCAGTTGTGATCTCCAATCCTATATAAGCATAACCTCAGCAAGACAACACGCGTAACCAGAACGCGCCACAAAGACAGTTTACAAAGATCAACATGCCATTGTCGCAAGCATTGCAACACATGTTGAAAGAAGAGCTGATTACCTTGAGGGATCCTCCTCAAAACATCAACACTTCCTCTCCTAGATACAATCCTAATGCCAAGTGTGCTTACCACTCCAACAGCCCAGGACATAACACTGACGATTGTTGGGCTCTGAAGAACAAGATTCAAGACATGATTGAAACTAAAGAGATTGAGTTTGATCCTCTTGTTGAAACTCCGAATGTGATCAACGCACCTATGCCTAACCATGGCAAAAGTTCCAATGCTATTGACAAGAACTCTTATGTTTTTAATATAGATGACTTGACTATTCCTCTGATGACTGTTAAGAAGAATTTGCTGCAAGCCAGTGTCAATCCAGGATGCCTAGAGAATTGTCGTTGGTGCCCATCTGCACTTGACGGATGTGCTTGGTTGAGAAGACATATTCAGTGCATGATGGATAATTGAGAAGTGCTATTTCTGAAACCTTCGCCTGTGGAGAATTTGTGTGAAGAAATGTCTAAGAATCTGAATATCGAAGACGTGAGCGAAACTATACCAGAAGTATGGGATACCTTGGGGCAGCCAAGTGGAAAGTTTGATTACATGGTGAAGTATACTATTCTTGAAAGCTACAAAATTCCTATTGAAGATGTTAAGGCAACCGGATGGGGAGACGATTTCCCAGAAGACTATGCTGATGTTAGAACAATAAGGATCTCCTCTGCTGATCCTGCGCCTAGAGTGGCACCTCTCATCATTACTTTTCCCAAACCAGTTCCATATTCCTCTAACAAAGCTATACCGTGGAACTATGGAGTCGAAGTTTACTATCATGGCGTCAAACAAGACCCTCTGACCATTTAGGACATTACAGTTGAAGCTTCCATTCCTGACATTGACAACATCACCGGATCAAGCAAGGTGACCAGAACCGGAAGAGTGTTCTCCCCAGAGATATGTCCTCCAAAAGACACTGCGACTCCAGCTCGCATTCCAGCTATCGAACCAATTCCTGAAGCTAGAGGGAAAGAACCAGTGACTCATCCTGCTCAGACAGAAGTACCAAAGGAAGTTGCTGAAGACACCTCTAAGCAAGAAATGGAGGAAATTCTGAAGATTACCAAGAAGAGTGACTATAATGTTATGGAACAGTTGGGACAGACTCCGTCCAAGATCTCCATGCTTGCTCTGTTGTTATGCTCTAAGGCTCATGCTAAGGCCTTGGTGAAGTTTCTTAAGAATTCTCACATACCGCAAGACACTACTACTGATCAGTTTGAAGTTTGTATTGCTAGCCTAGCTGCCAGCAATGACCTAGGCCTCTCTGATGCTGATTTGACTCCTGGCAGAAGGAAACACAACAAAGCCTTGTACATCTCTGTTGAATGTAAGGGCGTTACATTGTCTCATGTTTTGGTAGATACCGGTTCTACTCTAAATATCCTACCGAAGAGTGCTTTCGACCGACTTGGCGTTGAAGGATTGGTTTTGAAGCCCAACGACATAATTGTAAGAGCTTTTGATGGTTCTAAACCAACAGTACTTGGAGAGCTCATTCTGCCAGTTAAAATCGGTTCCCAGACTTTCGACTCAACTTTCTTTGTCATGGACATCCGTCCAGCTTACTCTTGCCTACTTGGACGCCCTTGGATACATGGGGCAGGCGCTGTTACCTCTACCTTGCATCGGAAGCTAAAGTACCCAGTGAAGGGGAAAGTTGTTACAGTATGCGGTGAAGAGGAGTATATGGTAAGCCATCTGCAGTCATTCCGATACCTCGAGATGGAAGGAGAATTCTTCGAAACTCCCTATCAAGCTTTCGAAACAGTTCCAAGAGCCATGCCTGCTGACTCTCCTGTCACTCCTGAAGTTACACAAGTTCCGCCTAGGATGGCCTCGCTGAAGGATGCTCAAGCTGCTGTTGAAGAAGGAGGTAGTACTATTTGGGGTCAGCTCCCCGATCTTTCTTTCAAATCTGACAAGACTGGTTTAGGCTTCATCATCAAAGGACAGAAGATGATACGCCACGAACGTGCCGGCCAACTTCCCTTCCGCATCAGCAAAGATGGAGTCCATGCTATAGAAGACGACGACATCAACTTTGACATCAGCGGTTGGATCTTCCCAACTCCCGACAACGGACTGAGAAATTGGAAGACTGAAGACGTCATACCAATCTCCTTTAGACATGAGTAATTGCTTTTGTTTTCTGTTATGCTTCTCGTTTTTTACGCTTTGAACAATAAACTTTAAAGCCTAGTGCCTTGCCCGGGGCATCATGGCTCGTTTGTGAGGGTTATTATCTGTCATTTGCATATTTTCATTCAATAAAATCATTGGAATTTTGCATTTAAATATGGTTTCCTTTTACTTTATCACCCCTTCAAAAGCTATGTGTTTTTACACACACCCACGTGATACACTGCAGAATCACTCCGAATCTCGTTGATAACAACTGTGCTATTGCTAAATATGACTTCGATAATCCGATCTACCAAGCCGAAGACGAAGGTGAGGAAGATTGTGAAGTGCCGGAGAACTTGTCGGTCTGAGAAGAGCAGGTTATCTGACCACACGAAGAGCCGATGGGGTTGTGAATTTGGAGTCTTGATGAAGACGAAGAGATCAAGATAGGAGCAGGTCTTGAGAACAGTGTCAAAGAAAGATTGGTTCAGATGCTACGAGATTATATCGAGGTTTTTTCTTGGTCATACAAAGACATGCCAGGTTTAGACATTGACATTGTGGTACACCGATTGTCAACAAAAGAAGGTTTTCTCCCAGTAAAGTAGAAGGTTCGTCGCATGCGTCCTGAGATGTCAGAGAAAATCAAAGCCGAAGTTATGAAGCAGTTCAATGCCGGTTTCCTAGTTGTTACTTCTTATCCACAGTGAGTTGCGAATGTGGTACACGTACCTAAGAAGGATGGAAAAGTACGAATGTGTGTGGATTACAGAGATTTGAACAGAGCGAGTCCGAAAGACGATTTTCCACTTCCTCATATTGATGTTCTAGTTGACAACACCGCTCAGCATAAAGTTTTCTCCTTCATGGATGGTTTCTCCGGTTACAATCAGATTAAAATGGCTCCTGAAGACATGGAGAAGACTACTTTCGTTACACAGTGGGGCACTTTCTGCTACAAGGTCATGCCGTTCGGACTGAAGAATGCTGGCGCCACTTATCAGCGTTCCATGGTGGCATTATTTCATGACATGATTCATCACGAGATAGAGGTCTATGTCGACGACATGATAGCTCGATCACAGACTGAGGAAGAACATCTCGATCATTTGCGAAAACTGTTTGATAGATTGAAGAAGTACAGACTAAGACTCAACCCTAGCAAGTGCACCTTTGGAGTCAGATCCGGTAAACTCCTAGGGTTTGTTGTCAGTGGTAAAGGTATTGAAGTTGACCCCGCCAAGGTTGAAGCTATCCAAGAAATGCCAGCTCCCCGAACCGAGAAAGAAGTCAGAGGTTTCTTGGGATGATTGAACTATATTGTCAGAATCATTGCACATTTAACTGCTACTTGTGAGCCAAATTTCAAGTTACTGAAGAAAGATCAAGTAGTGGAATGGAACGACGATTTCCAAATCGCTTTTGAAAAAATCAAGGAGTACCTACAGAATCGTCCTATCCTGATGCTGCCCGCTGAAGGAAGACCTCTTATCATGTACTTGACAGTATTAGAGAACTCACTGGGGTGCGTGTTGGGGCAACATGACGAGTCTGGTCGAAAAGAGTATGCAATATACTACCTTAGCAAAAAGTTTACCGACTGTGAAACAAGATACTCACATCTCGAAAAAACTTGCAGTGCTTTGGCTTGGGCTGCTCGCCGACTAAGATAGTATATGTTAACTCACACTACTTTGTTGATCTCCAAGATGGATCCGACAAAATACATATTTGAGAAACCAGCTCTCTCCGGAAGAATAGTTAGATGGAAAATGATCTTGACTGAATACGACATCCAGTATACTTCTTAGAAAGCGATCAAAGAAAGTGTAGCAGCCGATCACTTAGCTCATCAAGCCGTAGATGACTATCAGTCTATGCAGTTCGAGTTTCTAGACGAAGATGTTTTGTTAGTTACTGATTGCGAAGAACCAGGGCCAGACGAAGGACCTGAACAAGGATCCCGATGGACCATGGTTTTTGATGGAGCCTCAAACGCACTTGGCAATGGCATTGGCGCCATCATTACATCTCCTACAGGCGGACAGACGCCTTTCACCGCCAGATTATGTTTCAGTTGCACTAACAACATGGTCGAATACGAAGCGTGCATCATGGGTATTAAAGCTGCTATTGACTTAAGAGTCAAGTTCTTGCAAGTGTACGGAGACTCAGCTTTAGTGATCAGTCAGATAAAAGGCGAGTGGGATACGAAGCATCCGAACCTCATTCCATATCGAGAGCATGTTCTAAGTCTGATCCCCTATTTCGAAGAGATCACTTTTGATCATATTCCATGAGAAGAGAATCAGTTGGCAGACGCATTAGCTACTATGTCATCTATGTTCAAGGTCAGATGGGACAACGAGGCTCCCTAAATCATCATCGAAAAGTTTGACGAACCCGCATATTGTTGTGAACTTAATACAGAAGAGAAACCTTGGTTCTACGAAGTGAAGAGGTATCTCGAGACTCAGGAATATCCCGCAGGGGCATCTGTCAATGACAAGAAATTCTTAAGAAGATTCGCATCCAAATTCTTTCTCAGCAACGGTATCTTATACAAGCGCAACCATGACTTGTGCTTACTCCGCTGTGTAGATCAGAAAACCGCAGAACGGATCATGGAAGAATTACATGAAGCCGCATTTGGTACCCACTCCAGTGGACATACATTTGCTAAGAAGATTCTGAGAACAGGTTACTATTGGTCCACCATGGAAGCTGATTGTCACTGCTATGCTCGATCTTGTCACAAATGCCAGATATACGCAGACAAAGTGCACGTACCTCCGATACCGCTGAATGTTTTAACCGCTCCTTGGCCTTTCGCAATATGGGGCATTGACATGATCGGAGAAATCAAGCCCACCACTTCCAACGGACATCGTTTCATCCTTGTGGTAATTGATTACTTTACCAAATGGGTAGAAGCAGCCTCGTTCGCATCTGTTACCAAGAATGTTGTGGCTCGATTCATCAAGCATAATCTTATCTGTCGGTACGACACTCCTAAAAAGATTATCACAGATAACGACTCTAATCTCAACAACAAAATGATCCCTGAGCTCTACACACAGTTCAAGATTAAGCATCACAACTCTTCTCCACATCAGCCTAAAATGAATGGCGCAGTGGAAGCCGCCAACAAGCATATCAAGAAGATTATATAGAAGATGACAGTGACTTACAAAGATTGGCATGAGATGTTGCCATTTGCTCTCCATGGTTACCGCACTACAATGCGAACATCTACATGAGCAACCCCCTTCTCTCTCGTATACGGTATGGAAGCAGTCCTACCCATCGAAGATCAGATACCCTCAACCAGAGTCCTCCAGGACACAGAGTTAGGCAAAGATGAATGAATCCAGACTCACCTTGACCAGATCAACTTGATCGATGAGAAACGACTCGCATCCATCTGTCATGGACAGATCTATCAAAAGCGAATGATTAGAGCGTTCAACAAGAAAGTCAAACACCGAGTCTACCAAGTCGGTGATCTAGTAGTCAAGCGCATCATCCTTCCACAAGGTGATCGCAGGGGCAAATGGACTCCCACCTACGAGGGACCGTTTGTATTTAAAACAGTATTTTCAGGCGGAGCTATGATACTTAGCACCATGGATGGCGAAGACTTACCACACCCTGTGAATGCAGACATAGTAAAAAAATACTACGCATAAACAAGACCCGCTAGGTCGACTGACCTAGGCAAAAATAAGGGCATCCTGGCGAACCAAAAGGTTCGGGAAAAAGTTAAGGATATATACAAAACATGTACACCTGGCAAGTCGAAAACCTGCGCGGGCTTGGGCAAAAAGGTATCCGGTGGTGAAAACCCGAAAGGCGGTCTAGGCAAAAGTTAGGGATTTAAGCGTACGACTATGTCTCGTCCAGATCACCTACCTACAGACTACTACTATCAGCATTCAAGATTCAAATGGCGAAAATCAATCCACTCACTTTCTACTCACAACAAAGAGATGAGATAGTCAAAATATATGAGTACTAGCATAGTTGAAACTCAACGAGATTATTTCCGCATAGCTTTTACCTTCATTGTATACAAACTACTTGGCCATACGCCACCTTTCAAAATTAATGAAGATTCTTTTTACAGTATTCATTATCGTTGTTTTTGCATAAAGTCCAATGTTTGCTTTGAATGATTGTATGCATTTGACAATAAGCATCTGTTCACAAAACATACGAAAAGCGAACGAACAAAGATAATTAGTACAAACTCTAAGAAATTGAGATGACGACGAAAGTCACCAATACGTTCCCCTGCAGAGTACAATCCCCACAGAACCGTCAAACTTTCTCTGGCGAGAGGTATTTTTCCCCAGCATAATATCTCTCAAGCGATCATCATTCCCCGACAGTAGCAATATCCAGACTCGAAACTTGGTCAGATAGTGCATCGGAGGAAACCTACATCTCTTATTCTCCAGCCAGAGGTTTCAACAAACTCCAGATTCATCACCTCAAAGGAATCTTCGGACCTCGACTCCAGACAGTATTCAGATACTCCCCAACAAGATCTACGCACGAGATCCCCAGCGGAGTGTCTCCTAGCTTCTACTATCCTCGATAGGTCTACGCACAAGATCCCCAGCGGAGTATCTCCCAGCTTTTATTATTCCCAGCAGCATTAACATCTAGGCTCAAAACACGGTCAGATAGTGCATTGGAGGAAGCAGAGGCACCTCTTCTTCTCCCGAGTCAGGGTTTTCAACGATTTCATCCCCAAGCATAAGTTAGAAATCTCCAGCAGGGCATTCACATTTTCTTCAAGATGGATATGTTTTGAAATACCATAACATCTGCATTCATACATTATTCATAAAAGTCACAACATGTGCATATATCATTCATATACATTGTCATATGCTTGCATGCATCATAATTTGCATAAGACTAACTATATCCTATCAAAGTTTTTTTGTGTTTTTCCCCAGCAGGTAAAAATTACTTCTAAAACGAAAGGTCAAAGATTAATACCCGAAACAAGACGGGAAACCTATCTGAACGACCGTGACAGTAGGTCAAAGATTAATACCCGAAACAAGACGGGAAACCCTATCTGAAAGACCGTACAAATCTTTTCCAAATGGAAGGTCTAGGATTAATACCCGAAACAAGACGGGAAACCCTATCTGAACGACCACCCAAGTTGTCTTCAAAGCGAGCCTTTGGATTAACACCAAACAAGGCGGAAAACTATCCACATTCTGCCAAATATTGTTCCCCAGAGTAGCCAGGACGAAGGCTTATTCTGATTATCTCTTATTATCAACAGCAACTACAGAGTCTGGCGTACGACTCAGTTGCCCTGGATGGCATCTTAAGCCCATCTCCGACTACTTGTCGACCTCTCTCCACTTTCAGAATGCTGCATATTTGGTTAAAAACCAATACAATCCAATAACTTCATTCAAAGACGAGCGTGGAGTCTAACGTACGACTCTCTCCAGATGGCATCTTAAGCCCATCTCCGTGCTCCCTTCTACCTTCAGGAATATCTGCAGAGCCTAGCGTACGACTCGTTCCCCAGCATCAGTCTCTCCGGATGGCATCTTAAGCCCATCTCCGACGATTCTCCTATTCAGGTGACGTTCTTGAGTCTAACGTACGACTCATTCCCCAGTGAAGTCTCTAGCTTTTCCAAATGGCATCTGTAAGCCCATTCCCATGCATCATCAATCAACAGCGAGTGCAAATTTCAGGTGTACTCGAGTGTTCAATCATCTTCTACCTCCAGGTCATGAAAGGCAAGCATGCCAATCTAACTCTTCCAGTACAAGAAGATTGAACAGGGGCAGCTGTCATACCCCAAAATTTTCCCTCCTACTTCTCAAAACATTTCTCATATCCATACTCAAGGATTTCACAAAGGTTGACCAGACAAACCCTCTCCTAGGCAATCAACCCAAACTAGGGTTTGGCCATCCTCAGATCAAGGTGGTTTCCAACAATTCCAGGGGTCATCATGCCTCATCATATGCTTAAAAGAATCTCCATGTCAAGTTTCAAGCCATACAAGTCAACCGATCAACAATAACCCAAATAGAGTCACAATTCTTCGTTGTCCTTGGCAAACTAGATACAAAATCCATAGAAATGCCATCCCATTTCCACTCTGGAACAAACAACGGTTCCATCAATCCTGACGGTTTCTGATGTTCAATCTTTGACTTCTGACAAACCAAACAAGCACAAACAAACTCAGCAATTTCCTTTTTCATTCCAGGCCACCAAAATAACTTTTTCAAGTCATGATACATCTTAGTAGCACCGGGATGAATACTCAATCCACTACGATGTCCTTCTTCCAAAATACTCCTCCGAAGTTCTGCAATATCTAAAACACACACCCTGTCACCAAATCTCATAACACCATTTTCGTCAATTCGGAATTCACCTCCTTGACCTTGGTTAATCAATGTCAACTTATCCACCAAACCAACATCAGATTTCTGCCCAGTTCAAATTTCCTCAAGAATACCACTAGTCAACTTCAACATACCCAATTTAACACTATTAGAAGTAGTTTCACATACCAAACTTAAGTCTCTGAACTGCTCAACCAATTCCAGTTCACGCACCATCAACATAGACATATGCAATGATTTCCTACTCAAGGCATCTGCAACAACGTTTGCCTTACCAGGATGGTAATTCAAACCAAAATCATAATCTTTCAGAAATTCTAACCATCTTCTCTGCCTCATATTCAACTCTTTCTGATTGAAGAGATATTTCAGACTCTTATGATCACTGAATACCTCAAATCGAGAACCATACAAGTAATGTATCCATAATTTCAAAACAAATACTACTGCTGCCAGTTCTAAATCATGAGTCGGATAATTCCTTTCATGAACTTTCAATTGTCTCGAAGCATAAGCCACAACCTGTTTATCTTGCATCAAAACACCACCTAATCCTATCAAGGACGCATCACAATACACAACAAAAGATTCTGCCGGATCGGCAAAATTAGAATCGGAGCACCAGTCAACCTCTTCTTCAACTCTTGGAATCCTTTCTCACATTCAGAATCCCAAACAAACACTTGACCCTTTCTTGTCAACTTAGTCAACGACAAAGCTAACTTCGAAAATCCTTCAATGAACTTTCTGTAGTAACCTGTAAGACCAAGAAAACTACGGATTTCAGAAGCATTCTTCGGCTCTTTCCACTGAGATACCGCTTCTACCTTCGTAGAATCAACAACAATGCCATTCTTGGAAATCACATGACCAAGAAAGCTTACTTCACTTAACCAGAATTCACACTTAGACAACTTCGCATACAACTTCTTCTCTTTCAACAATTCCAACATAATTCTAAGATGTTCTGCATGCTCTTCATCATTCTTTGAATAGATCAGAATGTCATCAATAAACACCACCACAAAATTATCAAGATACGGATGAAATATTTTGTTCATATACTCCATGAAAACACCAGGTGCATTAGTAACTCCAAACGGCATAACAGAATACTGATAATGTCCATACCTCGTTCTAAATGCAGTTTTCTGAATATCTTCTGTCTTCACACGAATCTGATGATATCCAGACCTCAGATCAATCTTACTAAATACACAAGCTCCAACTAACTGATCCATCAAATCATCAATCCTCGGCAATGGATACCGATTCTTGATTGTCACTTTGTTTAATTGTCTGTAATCAACACACTGTCTCATTGTACCTTCCTTCTTCTTAACCAACAACACAGGAGCACCCCACGGCGAAACACTAGGACGAATAAACTTCTTCTCAAGTAATTCCTCCAACTGTTTCTTCAACTCAGACAATTCAGATGCCGACATGCGATAAGGCGCCATCGACACCGGACTAGTTCCAAGAATCAAATCTATAGCAAACTCCACTTCTCTTTTCGGTGGCAATTCACTAACATCTTCCGGAAACACTTCTAGAAATTCATTCACCACTGGTAGTTCATCACTCTTGGCTTTTCCTTTCACCTCCGTCGAAGAATACAACATAAACACTACAACACCATCCTTGACAGCTGAATTCATCTGTTTGACTGACATAGTCACATCTTCAACTCTAGCTTCTTCAGGAAAAATAACCATCTTCTCAAAACATATGATATGAACCTGGTTGAATTCCAACCAGTTCATTCCAAGGATGATATCAAGTTGTTCTAACGGTAGGCACACTAAATCCATACCGAAACCTCTACCAAAAATTACAACAAGACAATTCCTACAAACATATAAAGTAGTCACTGAACCCGACGCAGGAGTGTCAATGACCATACTTCCATCCATATTAGAAATATCCAAGTTCAATCTTTTAGCACAATCCAAAGCAATAAAAGAATGTGTCGCTCCAATATCAATAATCACAATTAAAGGTATGCCATTAATAAAATACGTACCCTTAATCAACCAATCATCTAGCTTAGTCTCTGATCCTGACAAAGCGAACACTTTTCCACCAGCTTGTTCTTTCTTTGGCTTAGTACACTGCGGACGAATATGACCCTCTTCGCCACAGTTGTAACAAGTTACCTTTTTGGCTCTGCATTCAGTAGCTACATGACCAAATCTTCCACAGTTGCTGCACTTCTTTGCATCATTCTTGCATTCATTAGCTCTATGCCCCATTTCACCACACCTATAGCACTTAATAGGAGCACTAGAATCTCCCCCACTAGGCTTCTTCCAACCACCGAATCTCTGGTTATTCTTATCATAAGGTTTCCCACGATCCATCTGTTTCTTTCCTTTACGATCAACATGTCCTTGAGCATTCGTCTTAGTACTAGCAAGATCCCCTTCTAGAATCCTACTACAGTCTACTAAATCAAAAAACCTCCAGATGCGCTGATACCTGATACCCTGCTTGATCTCATCACAAAGACCATTCTCAAATTTGATACATTTGGAAAATTCTCCATCTGTATCGTTAGTGTAATGAGCATAGTACTTCGCCAGTTCAGTAAACTTCAAAGCATACTCACTCACAGACTTGTTGCCTTGCTTGAGCTCTAGAAATTCAATCTCCTTGCCCCGAATATCCTTAGGAAAGTATCTCCTCAGAAAATCTCTCCTGAACACAGCCCAAGTCAATGCAATACCATCTTGCTCCATTTCAGTCCTAGTAGCAACCCACCAGTCATCAGCTTCCTCTGCCAACATGTGAGTACCATACCTCACCTTCAGTTCCTCAGCACAATCAATTACTCTGAAGATCCTCTCGATCTCCTTCAACCACCTCTGTGCACCTTCGGGATCATGAGTGCCTTTTAACAATGGAGGATTGTTCCTCTGAAAGTTTCCCAACTGCCTATCAGCACCAATACCTCCTCCCAGCTGATTTCCTCCAAGCACACCAGCCAACATTCCCAAGGCTTCAGCAATAGCAGCATCGTCTCTTCCATTACCTCTTCCGTCCATTGTTCTGTAACATTACAAAACAATCACATCAGCACACAAGTATCGACAGTGTTACCTTGCACTAGTCGCATACGAAAGGGATAAAGACTCTAAGACACGACCGACTATGCTCTGATACCACTATTGTAACACCCCTTCTAATTTACCCACGATTTATATATTTTTAATCAGAGTTTTGAACATAATGACAAGGTCGTCACAATTTTAAAATAAATAAATAAAAAAAATAACAAAATAGTTATCATGCCTTTCACTGAAGAACTTATTAAATAAATCAAACTAAGGATTATGTTTATACAGCTGAAAGATAACATAAAGTCCAAAATAATTCGATCAATAATTATTCCCAACATAATTCAAAATAACAAGTTTAAATCCATAAACTCCAAAACGATCGTTCCCCAGTGTTACAACTACTAGAGCATGACACTGACACGTGGACTAACTAAGTAGCACAACTCTAAGAGCTGCCTCACCAATTCCCAAACAACTAATCACTTCGAATCTGAAATCATTAAAGTAAGGGTGAGATTTCATCAAGATTAAAATGAATTATACATTTCTTTAAAACAATAAAACAACCAATTCATTATTCTACCCTTACTAATAGCATTAGAATACGATTCACCAATACAAACACATAGATCATTATGCATACAGCAACAAACAATGCAATTATAACACCGGAAACCATCCTAACATGTTATAATTACATATGCAATGCAGACTCAAATGCATGTGGTACCAAACGTGAACCAAATCCACACCCTGTTCCGCTTACACCTCGGAAAACAACGTCAATCAATGATTCGCCCATACATCATTGGGTCAAGAATCTAGCCTCACCACCTCTATCCATTAGGTACGGTTATTGGCCCTGCAAGCTCAATTCCACACAATGGGAATGAACCATTACCAAATGCTCATGCATGCACATTAGAAGCATGCAACAATTCAAATATGGAATAGAATCATATAACATCATTCCAATTTTTAATCAACAGCAACAACAACATATGGTAACAATAATCATAAACATCAAATGTTAATCACAACCCATAGAATTAACATACTGCACATTTATTCAACAATTGATTTACAAAATTCTCAACTAGTTCTTATTACGGAAGCCAAAATAATTCTTCCAGATCTCAATTATTGGTGTTGAAAATATTTTTATTAGATAGTACTCGTTCTAAGCTTTCCAACGGTACCAACTACGCCTAAATCGGAGTTACGGTCACAAAGATATGATCGAAATCATTTTCAGAAAAAACCATGTTCTGTCCAATACAATATGCATCGATGCATAAGCCTATGCATCAATGCGTAATCAACATGTGTCGACACATAGAACGTATGCATCGATGCATACAGTTAAAAATTTTGTATTTTCTAAAATCTGTTCAGTTTGTGTCGATACATGCATCGTATGTGTCGATGCATAGCCTTGTATCCTCTCTATGAATTGATGCATACGCATCTTGGATCGATGCATAGCTTCAAAATTTCTCCTATGGATCGATGCATGGCTCTATGAGTCGATGCATAGCTTTCCAAAGCTTCTGGTTTTCAAAAATTCCACTGCATGCATCGATGCATAAAGCTATGTGTCGACCCATATTGTTGTTTTTCATCAAAAACTCAATTTTTATCTACTGTTATGAATTTCCACTAACTCCAATCATCACCAAACATCTTGTCATCATAAAACAGAATTCATTACTGTGTTTTTACATCCAATTGATCACAGAATTTGCTTTCTAACTAACCTATATTCATCTTACATAGATTAATCATTCATAACAGTCCTAATCATGATTTTTACGTTAGGTTTTAACGAATCTTCGAATTCTCGGCATTTGGCTTTTTCTCCTCTTTTCTCTTCTCTTTTCCAATCTCACGTAGAAAGCAAATCCTAATTTTTTCCTTCTCCCTTGTTTATTCCTTTTTATTTACCAAATAATAGAAATAAATAAATTAGGATTTAGTAGAGCTTTTTACTCCAAACACCCTACAATTCAACTTCACACCCCAATACTTCCATTATTTAATTAATCAATTAAATCTATTAATTCAAAAATGCCAATAATTAAACCTTTAATTAAATTAATAATTAAATTTCTAATTATTTAATAATTGAATTAATTTGGGGTGTCACAATGCTCGTGACTTCAAAAGCTTGAACCGATTTTGTGTGTAACCATGTTTGTATCTTTGTGGCATTCATGCATCCATTCATAAATATTTCCATTTTTCTCTTTCCATAAAATTTCCAAAGAATTTAGAGAATATTTCTTTGCAAACATTTTAGGTTAGAGGGATGGATGTAAGAAGAAGAAATACCAAGAGATACGGTTTTAGATTTCCTGATGTGGAAAAGTTAAAAGAGTTAGCATCCTTGGTCGAAGATCCCTCGAATTTCAGAAAATGCTACAGAACACGTTTAACTATCTTGAACACTAACGTTGATGAAGGAATTATTAAAACTTTGGTTTAGTTTTATGATCCTGTTTATCGTTGTTTCACTTTCCCTGATTTCCAATTGATTCCTACTTTGGAAGAGTACGCAAATATTTTAGGTATCCTAGTGTCTAACAAAGTTCATTTCAATGGTTTGGAAGCCATTCTGAAGCCACAAGTCATTGCATCGATTATTCACTTAAGGAAGTCTAAGATAGACAAAAATTTGACTACTAAAGGAAATCTCTTAGGATTAACTTCAAAATTTCTAACGGAGAAATCTTTTAGCTTTTCCGAAGCTGGTAGCATGGTAGATTTTGAGGCTATTTTAGCTTTAGTCATTTATGGGTTGGTCTTGTTTCCTAACGTCAAATACTTTGTTGATATCAACGCCATAAGGATCTTTTTGATTGGAAATCCTGTTCCCACTCTGCTTGGTGATACGTATTTCTCTATTCATCATAGGAATCGTCAAGGAGATGGAATTATTGTTTGTTGTGTGCCTTTGTTGTACAAATGGATTGTTGCACACTTGCCTAAGTCTCCCATTTTCAAAGAAAACAAAACTGGTTGGCATTGACCTCGAAGACTCATGTCTCTTACTAATAACGATATTCATTGGTATACTTTGGCCTACAATGATATGGAAATCATTGACAATTGTGAAAAGTTTGTCAACATACCTCTCATTGGTACACGAGGAGGAATTAACTACAATCCATTCTTGGCAAGACGTCAACTTGGGTATGCAAACTTGAGTAAACCCATTGGTTTTATAGTAGAGGTTTACTTTTATCACAAAGGGGAAGATTCCCATGTTTTGAAATCCAGAATGATAAGAGCTTGGCACCATATTCTAAGGAAAGAAAAAGGTGATGTAAGGAATTGTGCAGCCATAAAAATCTACACTTGTTGGGTATTGAAAAGAGCGAAGGCATTCCGAATGCCTTATTCTGATGAGAACTCATGTTCCCAGTGGTATCTACATCGACCACCATTCCCATTGAGACTATGGGAGAATACCAAGAAGCTTTGGCTAAAATGAGGCAAGAGAAAGATGCTTGTGAAGACAAGTTTTTAAGGATGACTTTAAGAATGTAAAGCTTAAGGAATAGGTCAAAGATCATGAAAAAACACTCTACTTTCAAGATGAATGGCTCATGGAGAAAGATGAGAAGATTCGTCGAAAGGATGACGCGACCAAGAAATACATCAAAGAAAGAAAAAGAAAGCTTGAAGAATTGAAAAATGGTACTCTTGCTCCTGACGAGTGGAAGAAAGTTGTTGACAAGCTAAAAGCTGAGAAAGCTGAATTGAAAGCTTACTATGGGAATGAGATCCTGAAGATGAAGCTGCATCAAGCATTTGATTCTTCATTTGACGAAGATGCTTGATTAGAATAGTTTAGCTTTTGTTTATCATTTACTTTTACTGTTGTAAGAGCTATGCTCCAAGAAAACCTTGTTGTAACCTTTCCTTAATATTAATAAAATAAGAGTTTTGTGTTCCAATGTTTGCAAGAAATCTCTCTTTTAAAAATTCATGGGAAAAATCACTTCTTCTCTGTTGCATTTCGTAATCATGCATCATCTTGAATTTCGAGTTTGTTAGCTAGAGTCTTATCTTTTGGAATTTTCTCCAAAGATCGTCAAGTTGTCGCGTCTTAGAGTTTCTCGGCAGCGTTCACAGTCAGCTCGCATATACAATACTTGGGAAAATAGAAGGAAAGCAATGGAAGATTTCAAACAAGAGAATATTGAGCTTCCTGGTATAGTAACCACACTTCTAGAGGAAGTGGAAAGAATCAGCGCTTTGGTGAGCTCGTTGGTAGCTGCGCAAAATCAGCAACCACCACCTAATAGTCAAGTTCAAGCAACAGTGTTTTCCAAAATCCCTACTACTCCAGCTTCTGCTATCACAGTTAGCAATCCGATTTTCCCTATGTCATAGGGTTATCCTTGGGGCATGCCTTTCAAATTTGGTGTAGGTTTTCGTCAAAATACTTCTGAAGTACCGGCAACCAAAACTGAGGTTCCTACTTTACAGAATTTAGCATTCACTTTATAACTCAGAGTAACCTTTCCTCAAGTCATTATGTCAGTTTCTCAACCAATTGTGACAAATTCAGCTCCTGTGATTCACACTATTCCTTATGTGAACAACGAAGTTTATCACGATCTAGACAATCCGAATCCTCATGGCGGTATGGAAGATCTCCAAGAACAGTTCAGTAAAATACAACTAGAGATCAAGGCTATCCGTGGGAACGATTTGTTTGGGAAAAATGCCCATGATCTGTGTCTGGTTCACAGTGTAAGAATACCAGCCAAGTTCAAAGTCCCTGACTTTGAGAAATATAGAGGTAATTCTTGCCCACAAAGCCATCTTATGATGTATGCTAGGAAGATGTCTACTCACAATGATAATCATGAATTGCTCATTAATTACTTTCAAGACAACCTTATTGGCGCCACTGTAAAGTGGTACATGGGATTGTATAGTGCTAACATTCAAACTTTCAACGACCTAGGTGAGGCCTTTGTTCGAAAATATAAGTACAACTTAGACATGGCTCCAGACCGAGACCAACTCAGAGCAATGTCTCAAAGGGATAAAGAGACTTTCAAAGTGTATGCCCAACGATGAAGGGAAATTACTGCCCAAATCAATCCACCATTGGAAGAGAAAGAGATGACCAAGATCTTCTTGAATACTCTTGGCCCTTTTTACTATGAACGCATGATCGCTAGTGCTCCAAATGATTTCACCGAAATGGTAAACATGGTGATGCGAATGGAAGAAGGAGTCTGAGCAGGACGTTTAACAATAGAAGTTGGATCTTCAAGCGGAACCAAGAAATTTGGAAGTGGTTTCCCAAAGAAAAACGAACAAGATGTTGGAATGGTATCCCAAGGGAGACCAAGAGGAAACATTAATCATTGTTAATAGGTAGCCGCTATTGCACCAGTTTTTAGTTCAACTTCAAACACGGGATTTACCCTACAATTTCAACAACAGAATTAGCAGCCCCGACAACAGGCTCAGCTAGTCAACAATAATGAGAATCGTGCTCCTAGAATTTTACAATTTGACCCAATTTCGATGTCTTACACGAAATTATATCCTGCTTTAATTGAGAAGAATCTTATTCAAACTAGAGCACCACCGCCAGTGCTTGATAAGCTACCTTGATGGTACAAAGCTGATGTGTCTTATCCTTTTCACCAAGGGGCACTTGACCATGATCTCGAACATTGCATAGCTTTGAAAGCTGAAGTTCAAAGACTGGTTAGAGCTAACTTTCTTTCTTTTAGGGATATTAATCCAAATGTACAATCGAATCCGCTGCCTAATCATGGAGGGCACGCTGTGAACATGGTGTATGGATATCCTGACCAATATCAAGTCTTCGACATAAACTTGGTAAGAGAAGATCTAGTACAGATGCATGCTACTTTCTATGTAACGGGTGGTTTTGCTCGATGTAACACGGTGGGAGAACTGACTTGTTTGTTTTAAATTTTATTGCAAATGTTGCGGATAACAAGAGTCGCCATCGACTTTTCGTTTATCCAATAAAGGAAAGGTGAAAAGAACAGGAAAGACCTTTGATAGATTACGAGTATGGGAGGTAATTATGAAAAGGGAAGGTATTAACACCGTTTCCATCTGTAGTAATCTACAGGCTCTTAATTGCTTAGCTCACCTTTGAAGACTTGCTTTGGTGTGTGTTTGATTTGTTTGAAAATCTTTTGACTTTGACTTCGTAATGATTCTTGTATCAGTCCTCAAGAACGTATACGAAGTGTTTGAAAATATTTGTTTGAAAATGTAACTTTTTAATGATTATCGTATGAATGTATACATAGTGTTTATTTTGAAAGTATTTTTGAAAAGAGTGTGAGGTGTGAAAGTATTTTGATTGATTGTAGCAAGCAATTTAGAGTCTTATTACCTACTCAGAAAGGCCGATCTTGTTATTTTCCTTCTCCTTTAGGACAACGTTATCCATACTATTGGTTGGTAGGTAACTCTATCCGTTGGATGTGAAGGGACAGGTGTAGGGTCATCGTATGGTCATTGGAGGCAACATTGTAAGGATACCTTAGCAATTTGAAAGGATGATCATCACTTATTCATAGGCAACAACCGAGGGACGAGATCATGTATTCGTAGGCAACATCAAGGGTCATCCAGGGACTATGATCTTTATATCAAAGGGACTGTGATGATGTTATTCGTAGGCAACTTTGCTAATGGTATCCCTATGTTCGAGGGACATGACCATTTTTTATTCGTAAGGCAACAAGAGAGGATACCCTAGGGGGTGGAAGTGTGAAAAGTGTGTTCAATTCAGATATTTTATCTTGGAGATTAGGTTATTCTAAGATTGATTAATTAATCTTGCCATACAATCCTATTAGCCATACATATAAGCAGTTATATACAGTTTATAAGGGTGCAGAAAGTAAATGCGGAAAGTAAAGTCCTACGCTATTGCAAGGCTTTGGGGCAGATACATAATAGGAGGTGTGGAAAGTAAATGTGCGAGAAAAGCAAATCAACGCAATTACAAAAATATCCTTGCGACCTATACATCGATTCCTAGAATTTAAAATGTGAAATAAATAAATAGATATTAGAAAAAATGTTCCAAATGTTAGGAGAATGTTAGAAACCTAATTACTATAAGAAAAATATTGAGTTTTTAGAAATCGATTTTAGTGAAGAAAACCCTAATTCTATGTTAATTAGTATTTAATTAAGAAAAATAATTTAAACAAAAAGAAAATTAAATTTTTGTGTAAAAAATTAAATAAAAGTTTTTAAAACCTAAATCTAAAATCAAAATATGTTTTAGGTTTTTTATGATTATTAAAACAATTTGTGAAAAGAAATTAAAATTGGTTAGAAAAATAAAAGAAATAAGAAAAAACAAGGTTACGAAAACAAGTGGTAAAAAATTAGAATGGCCCCTGGAGAGTGTTGAACTCGTGACTTGAGGGTCACAGGTTCAAAATTTGGCCACTAGGACATGTGCTTGTGATGTTATAATCACGCCATCAATTGTATGTATATGAAACCTGTGGAAATCAGAAAATGTTAGAAAAATTGCAAAAGGCAGGGATCAAACCCGTCCCCTGAGAGAGGAAATGATTTAGCGCGCGCATGGTTAACCACTGGGGTGGTGATACATCTATTAACTTATCTCATTGCATAAATATATATTGGAGTTTTAGTTTCAGAAATCAGATTTTCCAAAACACAAACACGCGTGGGACCCTTTGTTTTAAATGGATGAATCATATAATGCCACGCCTGTCTTGCCCTAGTCCTCGCCGATCAAAGAAAATCAGAGGCATCGGTGCTGTGCTCCAATCACTTTCTTTGATGGGAGATTTATCTAAAACCCGTGAAAATGCATCAAAAAATGAAAACAAACAGTCCATATCTATTAATTAACATGTTGTGCATCCAATGGTATGGTTAGTTTGTTCTAAAATGGACGGTATCCAGGGTTTCAAAGCTCGTCAGTTTGTATGCCCTAACAATGGTGAAACACGATCCTGGCCTCAAACCTTGCAAACGATGGTTCTAAACAATCACAAACATCAATATGAACATGTATTTGTGAATCGAAACAGTTTAAATGGCATGAATTAAACGTTTGAGTTTCAAAACTTTTACCAAGTCAGTGTAACTTGGTTAGCACGTTCTGGGTTGCTTCAGGCTTGTGTAAGGGCTTGGATCGATTGCTGGATACTTCAGGATGATGAATGAATGCTTGGAATGGCTGAAGAACTCTTGGAAATTTGGTTTGCTCATGCCCTAGAAACTTGAATTTTTGGATAACTTTCTAGGGTTTATAAGAGGCATCAATCCGTGTTCTTTAAGGCTGGCCTTGATCTTGAACTTATAGTGAGTGAATTAGGTCAGAAACTTGAGAGGAAATATATTCCATTCAATGAAAAATATTTGATTGGAAATTTGAATCCAATCTTTCTTTTTCTTGCTCAATCTTCTTCTAATGCTTCCATGCGTTTCTTGCCAGCTTCCTAAGTGTTACTTGGGCCTCAAGATATCCAGAAACTAAGCCTTGCACGTGTTACACATGGTTTTGAATTTTATTTTAATTAAAATTGAATTTAAAGGAAATAATTCAAAAATAAATAAAATTATAGAAAGGCGTGTAGTTGGGCTTAGAGGTTATGGACCACATGAGGAACAAGTTTAGACCACAAAAACCTAGGCCCATTTAGAAGAAATTCAAGATTGATCATTGTTTTTCTTCATGCAGATCTTCAAAATTTCCAATTTTTCCCAAGTCATAACTTGCTCAATTTTTATCATTTGAGAGTGTTCTTGGAATTTTTAGAAAGCTTAATATGTCCTCTAAATTCTCCTTTTGGTTTCATATTCATTGAATCTTTCATGATCATGTAAACTTCTTTGGAAAAGATGACATTTTGTTGACTTTTAGAAGGACCAATAATGTTTTGACCCATAACTCTCAAATGAAGCATTTTTGGGAAAACCTCGTGAGACACAAAGTTGTAGAGCATTTAATTCCCTTTGAAATGAGATTTGGTAGAAAAATTTCTAATGAAGTATAAGAAAGTTATGCTTGGTCAAAGTTCTGTTGACTTTTCATCAAGAAACCCTAATTTATAAGCTTTTGACTTTTGATCATTTCTTGAATTTCCTTGATGAATCATGATCAAACCTTGATCAAATGATTAATGTGATCTTCAAATCTTGATGTTGACCAAAAATTATAAAGTTTGATTGTATGTTGACCACAATTGATTTTTTGTCCAATACAATTGATTTTCAACCATCTGAGTAGCTGATTGAGAAAAATTAGGTTATGAGGCTTGGAACTTGACATGGTGGTACTTTGAAACATAAGAGGAGGCATGATGCTAACTTGAGGCATTAGAAGTCAACATTGACTTCAGAGAGACAAAACCCTAGTTGTGGGTTGATTTCTTAGGAGAGGGTTTGTCTGATCAACCTGTAAGGAATTCTTATGTATGGAGATGTGCATTGACTTCAAAAATAGGAAGGAAAATTTTAGGGTATAACACTCAACACAACTACGGATCTTGTAGGATTTGTTCTAGATATTCTCGTGGGTGTTCTATTGTGAAAGCAGATCTTCAACAACTGGTGGATAATGGCTATATTCGAATCCTCAGAAATAGGAATGAGAATAAAGTGAATATGATAGGATGTTAACCACATGAGCATTTAGTCTCACATATCAACTCGGTAACTCCTGAAGTTAATGCCATCATTCCTTATTTCAATATGCCTGAGCGCGTAGAGGTCACATACGCCATCATTCCTGTTTTTCCTTTGATCATCTGTCTATCTGGACTTGTTTCTTATGACTCTGACAAAGCAGTTCCATACCAATACAATGCAACAATGATGGAAATGGGAAGGAAGTCCCCATACCTACTCTTTAATCTGTAGTTAACATCGCCGAAGTAAGTCGAGTAACTAGGAGTGGGCGTGTGCATACCCCGTTGCCACCAAAGCAACCTATCGCTCCTGTGACTAGGCAAAGTCCTGTCGATGTACTTGTTGTGAATCATGTAGGAATTCCTGTTGGTTATCCAGACTTAAACATTGGTCCGTCCAATGAAACCAGTATCAATTCTAACTTTGATGAAATTCTAAGGCTAATCAAGAAGAGTGAATACAAGCTTCTGGATCAACTAATACAAACTCATTCCAAAATCTCAATACTCTCTTTGCTTTTAAATTTTGAAGCCCATTGAGAGGCCCTGATTAGAGTTTTGGATCAAGCCTTCGTAGATCACAATATGACTATCGACCAATTTGGTGGGATAATAGCCAACATAACGACTTGCAACAATTTGAGCTTCTGTGATGAAGAACTCCCCGAGGAAGGTAGAGATCATAATTTTGTTCTGCATATCTCTATGAACTGCCAATATGACTCTTTGTCCAACGTGCTAGTGGATAATGGATCTTCCATAAACTTAATGCCAAAACGACTTTTGCTTGTTTGTCTTACAAAGGAACACCTATGAAATTTAGTGGTATGGTAGTCAAAGCTTTTGATGGATCAAGAAAATCTATTATTGGAGAAATCGACCTTCCGATGATAATTGGTCCGCATACTTTTCAAGTCACCTTTCAGGTTATGGACGTTCAAGCTGCCTACAAATGTTTGTTATGTCGACCATGGATACATGAAGCTGGAGCAATAACATCTACACTCCACCAAAAATTGAAATTCTTAACAAATGGAAAGTTGGTAACCAGAAGTGGGGAAGAAGCCTTGTTGGTGAGCCACTTGTCCATTTTCTCTATCATCACTGCTGATGATGTAGAAGGAACGCAATTCCAAGGTCTCTCTTTAGAAGACGAATCTTCCAAGAAAAATAGATCATATATTTCCTTTTACAAAGAAGCAGCACAACTAGTGAGACATGGTACTGCCGCCGGTTAGGGACAAGTTGTGATTCATGTGAACAACGAAACCAAAACGGGACTCGGATTTACTCTAATACTTTCAAAATCCACTGAGAAGGATGAAACTCTTCGTACAATCAAAGAAGTATTCCACAACTAAGGTTTTCTTAACCCTGTTTCTCAAGAGGTCAATATCCTTACTAAAGAATGCACTGAAGAAAATCTCTCTGGTTCAGAAGAATGGAAGACTTATCTCGATGACTCTGGATACATATCTCAGGAAGAACCGTATACACCGTTCTATCCTCTTTCAGATAAATTTGAAGGCATGTTCTAGGAAGATGATAAAGAATAAATTACACTTATCCCGCCTTGTGAAACCAAGTCTCTCCAAATATTAGTTTTGATGAAGAGATCTTTTAGAAGCAAATGATCATGACAAAAGAATGGAAAAAGCCTTGAAGATTAGAAGAAGAATTTTTAAAGAATAAAAAATGTCATAAGGTATAAATAATTCTTAAACTTGAATATAGATGTTCACAAATATGCATTCATGATCATATACATATCCCATATGTTTAACAAAAGAAAAAATATGTTTGAAATAATTTTCAAAAAGAATTTCTCAAAACAAACTTTCAGGAACCGGTTCCTACCATACAGGGAACCGGGTTCCAAACTTTTTCAAAAAACATGTCCCTGGATTTTGTACCAGGAACCGGGTTGTACCTATATGGGAACCGGTTCCTGCGTGTAAATTTTGAATTCCTAGTTGCAACGTTCACTAGGAACCAGTGCAGAATTTCTTTTGATTTTTGAACATATTTCAAATGGTATTCATTCATGGTTGCATTGCATCTTTTCATACTAAAAGGCATAAATGAAAAGGAATGTGTGACATTATAAATAATGCAGAATTTTTAAATTCAAATAACCTTCTTCAATTAACAATTTTCATCATTCATATTTTCATATTCTTCCAAACTTTTAAGTGTTCTTACAAAGTCATAATTTTGTGAAACTTGCCATACACATTTTCAATCATTACAAGTTTCATACATGCATTGTGAACATTTATAATCATTGTTAAGAATTGTTTATTTCTTGAAGAAGAAGATCAATCAAAGATTGATATTGCTCTCCATCTCTTTCAAATAAATCATTGTATTACTAAAGGAAATATTCCCTTACTATCTGTCATACCCCAAAATTTTCCCTCCATCTTCTCAAGGTATTTCATACATCCATGCTCAAGGATTCCTCAAGAGTTGATCAGACAAACTCTCTCCTAGACAATCAACCCAAACTAGGGTTTGGTATCTCTTAGGACAAGATGGGCTTCCAACATCTCCAATGGTCTTCATGCCTCCTCATATGCTTCAAAGATTCTCCATGCCAAGTTTCAAGCTTCACAGATCAAGTTTCCTCAGACAATTGCTCAGATGGTTGAAAATCAGTTGTAATGGACAAAAAGTCAACTATGGTCAACATATAGTCAAACTTCATAATTTTTGGTCAACATCCTCATTTTGAAGTTACATTCATCATTTGATCAAGTATTGATCATGATTCATCAAGAAAACTCAAGATTTGCTCAAAAGTCAAACTTTCTAAATTAGGGTTTCTAGATGAAAAGTCAACTGAACTTTGACTGATCATAACTTTCTCAGAAATTTTTCCACCACCTCTTGTTTTGAAGGAAATTCAATTCTCTACAACTTCATGTCTCACAAGAATGTCCAAAAAATGCTTCATTTGAGAGGTATAGCTCAAAACATTATGGTCATTTTCAAAGTCAACAAAAGTCAACTTTTGTTTTGAAGATATATTGAGCATGGAAACTCAATTGAGATGAGACCAAAAGGTTGGTTAGAGGACTCTTAGAGCTTTCCAAAAAGTCCAAGAACACTCAAAAATGTGGAAAATTGAGCAAGATACACTATTCAGAAGTTGGGCAATTTTGGACAATTGCACAAAAGGACATTTTGGTCAAAATGCAAAATTTTCCAAATGGGCCTATCATCTTTTGATCCAAACTTGTTCATGACATTATTCTTGACCCATAAGTGCTTGGCCATGGTAATTTTCTATTTTTATGATTTATCTTTGAATTTTAGAACATTTAATTCAAAATTAAATTATATAAAATATGAAAATAAAGTATTTTTTTCAAAAGGAATGGATTTATATCTTACTTGAGGTCCAAGATAGCCCAATATCCTTACCAAATTCGTGCATAATCAAGCATTGAAGAGGAAATCAAATTTCCTTCAAGAAAATTGATTTTTATTTGAAAAAATTGAATGCTCCAAATCAAATCTTTTTTCACTCCTTTTTCTCTCCAAATCCTCTCTATAAATACCAAGCATCATAGCCAGCCACAAGGACGAAACCCTAGCTTAAAGCACAGCCCTTACTTTGCCAAATTTTCTCAAGAAATTGTAAAATTCGAATTTTACTTTACAGCCCCTTCCAGCCTCTCTCAAGCACTCAATCGTGCTCTAAGGGTAGGTATGAGTAAGTTTACATCAAAAGCAATGGTTGAAACAACCTGAATCGTGCCCTACATGATCATACATATGCATATGTTTCTTGAATTCGTTTTTTATTTTCCATCGTGTTTTGCCTGAATCTAACCATCATTATGAGTTCCTGGGTTGACATAGAGCAGGTCTGGGCGATTACATGAGGCTCATGCTAACCGGAATCCAAATTGCCATTGTTAGGGAAATTTAAGCTGTTTCGTTCGAACCGGTAGTTACAGGTCGTTTCAGTCAAAACCGATGGCACCATTGAACTCAGAAGGTTCGATTTAGGGGGGTAGGGTCTTCCTTTCTCGTTTATCTCTTTTATTTTGCAGGTTTTAGATCGCGTTTGGTCGGAGAAGACGGAGCTAGGGCTCCGGCGTCGTTGACCGTTGAGGAATCCGGCGAGGCATGCGTGGCATAGAGGCGTACTCTGATTCGTCCATCCATTCAACGGGGACCCCACTTCGCTGACTTTGTTTGAATACAATCCAGGGACACGTAATCATTCAAAGGCGTTTGATTTTCACTTCAGAAACACCAAGTGTCACATGGCCTAGTGGTTAAGGCGCTCACTGTGTGTAGATACCCTCCAGGGTCACGGGTTCGATCCTCACTAGCACCAGTTTTGTTTTTCTTTTACAAACTTTGCACTTTTTCATATTTTCTATATTATTTAATATTTTGCATCTATTTTAATTCTTTTCATAATTTTATTTCTGCATTTAAAAATCATCAAAACATTTTTTCCTTTTGCATTTATTTTCAGAAAATCTTTATTTAATTTATAAAATTAAAAAATATAATTTTGCAGGCATATTTTTTTTTATTCATATTTTTGCATTTTGATCACTTTTAATTCATTTTAAATTATTAAATTGCATCCAAAAAATCCCAAAAATTTATTTTAGCATATTTATATTATTTCCAGCATGTAATAATTTTCTCATATAAAAATTTGCATTTTTACTAACATTTTTTCTCTTGTTCGATGCATATCATATTTTCCGATTTCTCATTCCTTTACAGGTTGATCCGATTCAGACGATTCTTTCTTTATCATTTTATTTTTCAATAATGTAACTGTCTATGGGATGTAATAGTTTAAATTAGGACTTTATTTTCCGCATTTTAAATTATGTATCTGCCCCAAAGCCATGTAATAGCGTAGGATTTATCTTTCCGCATCCTTACATTCCGCATTTTAATTTCCGCACCCTATAAATTGCTAGTAATTAGGCGTGTATGGCAAGATAACAATGGACATAGCTCACTCTAATTTTCAAGATAAAATATCTGAATCAACACACTTCTTTCACACACGCACCCCTTAGGGTAATTCTCTCTCGTTGCCTTTACGAATTCAAAATGGTCAAGTCCCTCGAACGTAGAGGTATCCTAGCACCGTTGCCTTCCAAACAAATCATCATAGTCCCTTCGATACAAAGATCATAAGACCCACGATGTCGCTTCCGAATACATGATCTTGACCCTCGATTGTCGCCTACGAAAAATGATGATAGTCCCTTCGAATGTGCTAGGATACTTCCTACAAGTTGCCTTCTATGACCATCCGATGTTCCTTCGAATGTCCCGCTTACATCCAACGAATGGAGTTACCTACCAACTAATGGTATGGATAGCACTATTCTAAAGGAACGTAAAGTAACACGAAAACGACCAATTCTGAGTAGGTAATAAGACTTTTAGTTGCTTGCTCTATCAAAATACTTTTTGCACCTCACACTTTTGTCAAAGTTCAAACTCTTTTTAAAACTAAACATTTCCGAACACTTTGTATACATTCCTACATGAATCATTACAAAGTTAAAGAGAAATGCCTTTTCAAAACATTTTTGTCAAACACACAGAAAGCAATTTTTAAAGTGATCTAAGAGCAACTAAGAGCCCGTAGATAACTACGGATGGAAAGGGGTGCTAATACCTTCCCTTTTCATAACCATTCTCCGAATTCGAAATCTAAGCGAAGGTCTTTTTCGTACTTTTACCTTCCTTAATTGGATAAAATAAAAGTCGGTGGCGACTCTTGCTATCCGCATATTTGCGATACAAAATCTACAAAGTCGGTTCACCGTGTTACTCGGCGACTCTGGGAGTGACCCTAAAGAGAGATTGCCTTAGGGATTTCTAGATAACTTTTATTGCTTTTTGTTTGACTTGTATGCTTTATCTTTAAGGGTTGCTTGGGTATTATATTTGTGGGGGATCCTACACCCGGATCCGGGTTTCCTTTTAGGTAAGTAGCAATAAATCATCGCGACCGCTAGGCGTATAACTAAGCGGTCAACATGATGGCTACGTTAGCGTGACACTTTGTTGTCCGATACTTTTCATTCCCAAGTTGAAGATAGTATTTGGCTTCGCGTGGTGTCATCAAGCTAATTAAACTTTTAGAACCTTAATTGACCCATCTTGGCCATTAGAAGGTAGTGAGATGGCGGCTTTGGTCTGAGACTAAGGTTGGTTGATACTCGATGCTACGCTCATTGAGATCGGACTTTTGGGATATTTTCGATCGACCACTTGGCGTCGTATTGAAATAAGCGCCTGAGAAAGATCAATGATGTGAGATTCCTAGAACCGGTTACTATTATAGGACAGGATGAACCAACTCAAACCTTTGGTAGGGTAATCACCTATACCTCATGCAAGCCTTAAACCTAGGTTCATTGTGTGAATTGTTTGTGTGTGCCAAACATGACATCATTCGCATTGCATATCATTTCTAACTATTTCAAGGACCTAGGGATTTATCTTTGCTTTGTTTTGTAGGGTATTATGGCTTCTAGAAAGACTATCCGAATCAACTTCATGGGTATACCTTCTCAACTCAAAGAATTGGTTTCAGAAATTCCTGATCATGCTCAGTTCATCAAGAGACATGGTTATCTACTTGATTTGGTTATCTCCGGTTTTGAAGAAGATATGATGCATGTCCTATTTCAGTTCTTTGATCCGAAACACCATTGCTTTACATTCCCAGATTATCAGTTGGTTCCTACCTTGGAAGAGTTCTCTAAGCTACTTGGGATACCTATTCTTGATCAAATGCCATTCACCGGTTTAGAAAAGGTTCCTAAGTATGAAGACATTGCATCCGCCTTACATCTTAAGCGCTCAGACATTGAAGCCAATTGGGAAACTAGAAGTGGAGTTAAGGGTTTACTTGCCAAGTTCTTAATTAAGAAAGCCCGAGAATTCCTCAAAGCTATGAGTTTCCACGCATTCGAAGACATTGTGGCTCTACTAATCTATGGTTTGGTTCTAATTCCTAACTCGGATCAATTCATAGATGTCAACGCCATCAAGTTATTCCTTACCCGCAATCCAGTGCCTACTTTACTTGGAGACATTCTACATTCTCTCCACACTCGTACTACTAAGAGACAAGGAACTCTCATGTGTTGCATACCGTTACTTTCTAGGTGGTTTATTTCGCACCTTCCTCCATCAGTTTTGAAGAATGAACAAAGGTTGAGATGGTCTCAAAGATTGATGTCACTCTCTCATTCAGATATCCGTTGGAGTCTTTTCTCTCAAAAGGACTTCACATTCATTGAGCGTTGTGGATAATTCCCTAATGTACCACTACTTGGTATAAAGGGATGTATTACTTATAACCCTTCTTTAGCTCTACGTCAGTTTAGTTTTGCCCGAAGAAATGGTCCACATGATATGCTTCTCCAAGATGTTGTGTTCGACTATAATCACGATCTCCAGAATTACCGACGAAGGTTCATACACGCTTGGGGCATGGTAAAGAAGACTGATACCAAGACTTTGGGGCACCAAAATCCCATTCCTTGGGAACCTTACCTCAAATGGGTGCGAGCTCGAGCTCAAAACCTCATGATGCCATTCACGCCTGTTTTACCCGTAATTATGGAACCTGTTGCTATAGGTGACGAACCCTATACCGTTCTCTATCCCGACATGCCTATTGATTTTGAAGACTTGAAGAGATCCTGGATTCAGCTTAAAGAAGAGAGGGATACCTTTGAAGCTTAGTGCTATGCAAGTGAGAAGAAAGTGCTAGAGTTGACCAAGCTACTTCACGAGGAGCGAAGCATCAACGCCTACCTCGGCACCAAGAGGAAGCGCCCATGGGAGACTTAGAGCTTTAGGATTTATATGTTTTTCTTTTATTTGTTTTGAACTATCTCTTGTACTTAAAAAGAAAAAGAATAATGAAAAGAGTACTAATAAATGTTTGTTCATTGCTTGTTTAACAAATTTAAATCTCTAAGGTCCTTGAAAACATTGCATTGCATTCGCATAAACATTGCATATCATAGCATAACATTGCATCACAGGTACATTGAAGATTGGTTTTCTCATTCTCTCGCTATTTATTTTAGCGAAATGGCTCTTGAGCGATCATCAAAGATCTTCAAGCTCGAAATGCTCGGTTTGAGATGTTCACCGCTTGGTCCAAGGCCAAGAAGATATGAAGAAGCTCATCAACGAAAGAAGAAGGTTGTTGGTCTCCTCAACATGGGCGCGCTACAAAGGTGGTCCTAGAGTGGTTAGTCGAATTGAGCTCTCGAAGGAAGTGTCAAGAAGGAAGATGAGCAAAGTAACAAGGGTGATGGTGAATCGGCTGAACTTGAGAAGAACTATGATAATGGACAATACTCGATGAAGATGACAAGTACAAGCAACTTGAAGACCGTCGAATCTTGTGGAAAACACGAAGATGTCGGGCTGAATTTTGATGATCGAGTCTCCTCCCAAGTTCAAAGTTCCAACTTTTGCTAAGTATGACATGTCTTGCCCTAAGTTGCATTTGAAGTCTTATGTTCGAAAGATCAATCCCACATGATGAGTTGTGGATGCATTATTTTCAAGAGAGTTTGTCCTAACTCAATTAGAGTGGTATTATCACTAGAGAATGGTGTATCCGTACTTGGGTGACTTGGTGATGCTTTCTCTGACGATATGAGTACAATCTTGAATTGACACCCACTCATGCAACTACAAAGCATGTCTATGGGTCGTGATGAGAAGTTCAAGGGTATGCTCGAAATGGAGACCTAGCGGTGAGTTCAACCACCCTTGTCCAATAGGGAGTTGGTTGATATGTTCATGGGAACACCGGACCCATTCTTCAATCATCGATTGGAAACTCTTCACCAATTCACCGTGATACTTACGGCGTATTGAAGGTATCAAGAGTGGAAAGATTCATGTAGAGTCATCTTCAAATCTGCGAAGAGATCTTTTGGTGCTAAGAAAGAAACTAATCTTGTGTATGGTCGGAAAAGCCGAGCCAAGACCGACCATGCTCAATCGTGAGGCGGTTGTGATCTCGATCCTACATCATTTTCAATCTCGTGAGACAACGCGTAGCGAGCAGCGCCACGAAGCGGTTTAAGATCAACATGCCATTGTTGCAAGCCTTGCAACACATGTTGAAAGCGAGTTGATTACCTTGAGGATCCTCCTCGAATGTCAATACCTCCTCTCCGAGATACAATCCTAATGCTAAGTGTGCTTACCATTCCAATAGCCGGGACATAGTCGATGATTGTTGGGCTCTGAAGAACAAGATTCAAGATATGATTGAAGCTAAGCAGATTGAGTTTGACCCTCCTGTTGAGACTCCGAACGTGATCAATGCGCCTATGCCTAACCATGACAAGGGTTCCAATCTTTGTTGGTGGCGATACTTATGTTTTCAACATGGATGACTTGACCATTCCTCCGATGGTATTAAGAAGAATTTGTTGCAAGTCGGTGTCAACCGGGATGCCCGAGAATCGTTGGTGCCCATCCGCTGATGGTTGTGCTTGGTTGAGAAGACGTGTTCAGTGCATGATGGACAACCGTGAGATACTATTTCTGAAACCACCTGTGCAGAAGCTGTGTGAAGAAATGTCTAAGTTGAAGATTGACAATGCAAACGAAACTGTACCATCTTGTAACACGGTGAACTGACTTTGTAGGATTTTTGTATCGCAAATGTGCGGATAGCAAGAGTCGCCACCGACTTTTATTTTTATCCAATTAAGGGAAGGTAAAAGTACAGAAAAGACCTTCGAACAAGAGAAAAATGTTAGCAAAAATAATAAATTTTAAATGAGAAATATATTTCATGCTGGAAATAACATTAATATGCTAAAATAATTTTTTCGGATTTTTTGGAGGTAATTTAATAATTAAAAACTAATTAAATGTGATTTAAATGATATTTTTTGGAAATAATGCAAAAAGGAAAATATTTTTTGGTATTTTTAAATGCATGATAAAAATTATTGAAAATAAATTAAAATGAATGAAAATATTAAATAAAAAGAAAATATGAAAATAGTTTGAAATATGAAGTTTGTGAAAAGAAAAAGCAAAACCGGTCCTAGCATGGTTCGAACTGGGGACCCCTTGGAGCATCTTTGAACAGCTAGCGCCTTAACCACTGGGACAAATGACATCTGGTGTTTGTAAAGCTGAAAACAATTGGATTTGAATGTAAACATGTCACATGATATTTGAAAATCAAACACAGTCAGCGCGCGGGCCCCAGTTGGAAAGAAAGAACGAATCAGGAAGCACGAACTTGCCACGCATGCCACGCCAAAGCGGTCAACGGGAGCCCTAGCTCGATCGTCTTCTCTAACTGGCGAAACACACAAAATACGAAGAATAAATGGGAAAGGGGGACCCTACCCCCCTAAACCGAACCTTCTGAATCCAATGGTACTATTGGTTTGCCCTGAAAACGCCTGTATTAACCGGTTCGATCCAAACAGTTTGAAATAACCTAACTATGGCAAAACGCGATTCCTACGTGTATGCTTGCATGAGATACATCATTCATGATCTATTGAGTGTCCTGAGTTCATTCTGTTAGTGTTTTAGTTGGCATTAATTTTGGTAAAACTAGGCTTTAGCAATGTCTTGATAAATGTCATGACATTCAGAGATTGAAGATAAATCCTACTTGCTAAGGATGTTAAAAGACAGCTAAGAACTGGAAGCTAAAGCTGTCTGGAAATTAAAGTCGATGTCATAACGGATGTTATGACATTCGATGAACATTCATCGAATCTTTTCTGAGACTTTTCGGAAGTTTGTTGAACTAAATATTGTTTTTCATTATTAGAAAGCATGCTCACGTGGCTGCTAGGTTAATCTTAATTAGACCTAAATTGGTTGTTGAAAAGACCATGTTTTTAGGATTAAATTAAGTGAACCCTAACTATCTTTATGGAAGCCCAAGACTGAAGTTTTAGGACTGCTTCTATAAAAGGAATTCAACCCTTACACTGCTGCTGCGCCTCTAGAATTTATTGAAGTAATAGCAGGTTGTTATTTGTGTACTGTTAGGAAAGTTAACAGTTGGTATTTGTAATTATAGTATCTCTTGTGAGCCAAGCAACTATCAATTGATAAGTGCCTTGGACTAGGATTTGTTGTAAGGGTAGTTTATCACTCAAAGCATTAAAGCATGAGTGTTTGTCTCTTGATTGAAAGCTTTGAAGCGAGATCAAGATAGTTTATTGAAGTGTGTCTTCACAATTCAATTATTCAATAGGTTGATATCACTGCTGTGATTGAGGGGGGGAGTGAGTAGGTACTCAGATCTAAGTAGGACTTAGGTTGAAGTTGCATTGGGTAGGTTTTAAGTGAAGGAGATAAACTGGTTGGTTTATTCCTGAATTAATTCTACTAATAGTGAATTTCCTCCCTGGCTTGGTAGCCCCCAGATGTAGGTGTAGTTAGACACTGAACTGGGTAAACAACTTATTGTGTTCTTTACTGCTGTTTACATTTATTGTGTGAATTGTTAACAGGGTGTCAGATAGTGTGTCATAACATTCTCTGAGACATCACGTATCTGCTGCCAGGAATTTCACATTCAAACACACAAAAGCAATTAATAACGCATGAAATAAGAAAATCGAATTTGTGAAAAATACCAAATCGGAGCTTGGTGTTCTTCGTGTTCTGGGCAGCTTTTGCTTCAAATGAGGGATGGTTTCGAATCCTGGGAACCTCTGTGGGAGATGTTTGGATGGCTGGCTTGTCTTGAAACCTACTGCAAATCAAAATTCGATTTTCACAACTTTGTGAAATTTTTTGGCAAAATAAGGGCTGTGTTTTTGGCTAGGGTTCCGTGTCCTTTGCTTGTCAACTTGCTGGCTATTTATAGAGTGAATTAGGAGAGGAAAAAGAAGGAAAAAAGATTTGGTTTTGAATGTGCATTAAATATTTTTCAAATAAAATCAAATTTTGGAAAAAATTTGATTTTCTTCTTAATGAGAGAGCAAGCACGAAATTGGCATGTATCATGGGCTTCCTTGGACCTCAAGTTTGATATAAATTCACTCCTTTTGGAAAAATATCTTATTTTCATATTTTATATAATTTAATTTTGAATTAAATGGTTTTAAATCCAAAAATAAATTAATAAAATAGAAAATTGCTATGGCCAAGCATCAATGGGTCACAAATAACATCATGAACAAGTTTGGATCATAAGATTATAGGCCCATTTGGAAAATTTTGCATTTTGACCAATATCTCCTTTTGTGCAATTGTCGAAAAATGCCCAACTTCTGAATAGAGTATCTTGTTCAATTTTCCACATTTTTGAGTGTTCTTTGACTTTTTAGAAATCTCTAAGATTCCTCTAACCAACCTCTTTGGTTTCATCTCAATTGGAGTTTCCATGCTCAATATATCTTCAAAACAAAATGTTGACTTTTTGTTGACTTTGAAAAGGACCTGTAATGTTTTGATCCATACCTTCCAAATGAAGCATTTTTTGAACATTCTTGTGAGACATGAAGTTGTAGAGAATTCAATTTCCTTCAAAACAAGAGGTGGTGGAAATTTTTTTGAGAAAGTATGAAGAAGTTATGCCCAGTCAAAGTTTGGTTGACTTTTCCTCAAGAAACCCTAATTTGGAAAGTTTGACTTTTGAGCAAATCTTGAGTTTTCTTGATGAATCATGATCAACCCTTGATCAAATGATGAATGTAACTTCAAAATGAGGATGTTGATCAAAAATCATGAAGTTTGACTGTATGTTGACCACAGTTGACTTTTTGTCCAATACAATTGATTTTCAACCATCTGAGCAATTGTCTGAGGAAACTTGACTTCTGAGGCTTGAAACTTGACATGGAGAACCTTTGAAGCATATGAGGAGGCATGAAGACCATTGGAGATGTTGGAAGTCCATCTTGATCTGAGAAGTACCAAACCCTAGTTTGGGTTGATTGTCTCGGAGAGGGTTTGTCTGATCAACCCTTGAAGAATCCTTGAGTATGGATGTATGAAATATCTTGAGAAGATGGAGGGAAAATTTTAGGGTATGACTTTACCGACTAAAGATGAATGGCACTGTGGAATCCGCCAATAAGGACATTAAGAAGATCATCCATAAAATGGTCATCACTTACAAAGACTGGCCTAAAATGTTGCCATTTGTTTTTCATGGATATCATACTTCAGTACACACTTCAACAGGGGAAACCCCTTTCTCTTTAGTGTATGGCATGGAAGCAGTGCTCCCCATGGTAGTTGAAATTCCATAAATGAGAGTCCTCATGGAGGTTACGTTATCTGAAGTTGAATGGTGCCAAAGCAGATACGATCAGTTCAACTTAATTGAAGAAAAACGTATGACCGTTTTGTGCCATGGACAATTGTATCAAAGAAGGATAAAGAAAGCCTTTGACAAAAAGGTTTGACCTCGTGAATTCCATGAAGGTGACCTCGTGCTTAAAAAGATCTTATGTTTTAAACTTGATTCTAGGGGAAAATGGTCTCCTAATTACGAAGGCCCATACGTTGTTAAGAGAACCTTATCTAGTGGTGTTATGACTCTAGGAAACATGGACGTTGATGAACTCACGCATCCTGTAAACGCTGACGTAGTCAAGAAATACTTTGTGTAAAAAGGCAAAAGAACAACTATGTAAGTCGAAAACCCGAAAAGGGGGGCTTAGGAAAAAATGAGTGTCTCGGTGGAATGATAACCCGAAAGGGCGGTCCAGGAAAAAATTAGAGACAATAAATAGAAAAAGTTTACCCTGGTAGATTGAAAACCTGAAAAGGAAATCTAGGCAAAAATTAAGGATTAATTGACAAAGTAACTGCATCAATCCGTACTTCGTCAACCTGAAGAACCTTTCATCAACAGATCTTCAATCAAATCTTCTGAAGCAACAAGCATAGTTTAAATTCAAGGTTGTTAGGGATGATGTCGATTATTGTTTTCAATGTAGCCTTTTCCTAACGTTTACCATTTCCAACTCTTGTAAATAATCCACGGAATCACGCCTTTGACTGATTACCATCGTATTAATAAAATTTGAGCCTTGTTCCCACTTGTTTAAAATTCTTGTTTTATTCTATCTCACAAAATAACACTTTTACTTGTGATAATCACTTTTGAAACAAAAACAAGAAAAGGTTTAAATGATGTTACTTCTAAACTTTTTGAAATAAAAGCGAAATATTCCTTTGAATTGTGAACATAGAAGGAACATCAATAGTTATCTCCATGACTGTTTCGACCTTTAAAGGATAAACAACTATTTCGACATAATAAGTTTTCTCTTTCCCGAAAGAGATTATCATAAGACGATATTCTTATCCAAAAAGAATCTCCAGACCTGGCACCGTCAGTGAAAAATTGTTTTTCTCCCCAGAGAAATCTAAATCACGCAACTCCTGATTCATCACCAGTAATATCTACACCTTGTTGAAGATTTTGGCGAGTATCTGACTGAACTGCGATTGTGGTCCTTTCTCCAAAAAACACTTTGTTATCTTGTCATGTATCGTCATCATTCATATGACATTCATTATTCATACATAATTGCATCATTTATACTTTCTTGCATTCTTCAATGTTTTCTTCAATATCACTTGTTTAGGTTGCATTTATTCCCAAAAACAAGTATGGGTGTGTCATCTCTCCAGTAGAATGTCACTCTAAGCAGAAAGAACACATTCTTTCTCCATTTCTCCAGTCGACTTCATTCCTCATTGGATCCATAATCTTGTTTGACTGTTTCTTTTCAGTTCATTCCTAGATAGAACCTTGTCTCTAATCAATTCATGTCTAGAACTCACAAAAAATTCTACTTGCAAACAATGTGCAATAACCTCATCATCCGAGCCGCTTATTTCCTTTTCATTTTTGAACTTATCATAAAACGATTGTTCTTCCTAACAAGTCCAATCATGAAAGTTCATTAACAAATATTTAAAGCTGTCTTTCTCCTTGAGAAACTTGTATCTTTACAATCAAAACGCCTACATCTTCTCAAAAATATCTTCGACACGATTGTAATTGGGAAAGTAGAAACTCATTTGAGATTTGTTTCCATTACTGTTTTTTATTCACAAGGCTGAATAATCAATAAAAATTTCTCAAGAATTACATTGTTATAGTTATCACTTTGCTGATAATTGGTAATATCTTCAGAACTCATACCATTTACCATGCCTATCACCATGCTGATAATCGGTAAATGAGTCTTCATTACAAATTACCATAACTATCACCAGGGTGATAATTGGTAATATCACCCTTTGTTTACCTTGAACATTGTCACCAGGCTGACATAAGGTAATCTTCTTGTTTCCCAATGCGAAATAGATATTCACTTTTTTTGTGAATATTTTTCCTAGTGAAACATATACTTGTTTCCTAACAAACAAGATTATCCTTTCTTAGAGAGATAGAGACATCCTCACAAATATTTTTCACCAGTTGTGTCACCCTTTGGTACCTCCTGGGTAAATTTTTCTTGCAATCACTTTGCATCATTCACATTTTTTGGTATCTTAGGCCCAAAATTTGCGTATTCTAATATTTAAGTCTCTTCCCACCTATTGAAGAAACTTAAATAGGGGCATCAGTCATACCCCAATTTTTGACCTAATGTACCATCTCATATCATTCACATACGCATCATTGCATCACTGACAAATTTCAAAACCAGATAGCTTGTTTGTTTTCTCCTTGAGCCAAATTAGGGTTTTGAATCAAACCTTTCATCAGTGTAAGATGTGATCAATTAGGTTTTGAGTCTCCATTAACCTCTAGTGACCTATCTTCATTAATCATCAACATTTAATCTTCAAAATCAAAAACACTTCCTCAAGATCAACATTGAATCGACCAAATTAGGGTTTTGATCGAGGATGGTGCATCATTGACTTTTTGCTCAATGTATAAACTAATTGCTTGGATAATGGTCTCACTATCACCAATTCAATATCTTGACCTAATTTCTTGTTTCAAAACATCTCCAATGCCATGGTTGATTGACAGTGAAATTATGAATCATCTAACAAAAAGTCAACTGTCCAGATCAGTCAAACTTTGATTTTTTTGGTCAACTTTTGAAATTCAAAATTTTCAATCATAAAAGAATTTAATATTATCCATCATGATCATCCATAATAAAAAATGTGGAAAAAAGTAAACAAAAAGTCAAAACTTGATTTTTCTAAACACAGAAAAATTTGCAAGTGTTTTTTACACTTTTTTCACCATTTTCATGGCCACGTTTCACCAAGATCTATTTTGATTCAAGAAAAACTTTCAACATGAAAGTTGTAGATCTTGTTCAAAGATTTCCAAAATGTCCAAGAACATAAAAATATATTTTGTGGAGCTAGGGTTTTGAATTTAGACATTATAGGTCCAAAACTTGCATTATAAGTCATTTTCACAAAATTTTCAAGCCATTTTGCAAAGGATCTTATCTCTTTCTACTCTAGAAGCCTAGGTGTCCAAAAGATATTTTGAGTTCATGATTGAATAAGGATAATAACACTTGATATTTTTAACCATGGTTCAAAATTTTAACCATGTGCATTAAATGATAAGATTCCTTTCTTATACCTTAAGCTCTAAGTTGCAAAAATCTCCAAACTATCTTGCCTTGCTCTCCAAACATCTTGGCCTATAATTAGAGGTCCTTTCATCATTTGCAGAACACACCAAAACAACTACAAACTTGTTTTCTCATTTCTTTCTTAAAGTGCAAGTTTTCTAAATTCTAGAGGTTAGAATTCCAACTTCCAATTCTTGCAAGTTCTAACCAAAGGTGTCATTCAAACCTCTTCTAAACATCATTTAGAATTTGTTTGAACCTTTAATCCATCACAAAATAAGCCAAGAGTCAGTTTGCTCGAAAAAACTCCATTTGTGCAAGTTTTGAACCTTAACTTGCAAACCTGAAATCCACTCGTGCATTTCCTATTTTAATCATTCAAACACCTTACATACATCATATAGAAGTGATCTAAAACCTTAATCCACTTTTGTAATAACTCCATCATCATCCTCCACTAATAAATCAGAAACCTGCAACTTGAGTCGGGTAGGAGAATTCAACAAGCTTCAAAGCAAGCTAAGAGTTGGAACACACTCAGGAAGGTTCAAGGAAGCTGCTAGGATCATTCCTTTCCATCTGGAAGAACTCATACGAGTTCTGGGATTTTGCTGCAAGAGGTAAGTGTCTCGAAACTGAACACTCTTATATAAGCATCTTTGGCATCAAGTTTGTGGTTAGAAATGTAGATACTATATTGCTGTAGTTGTTTGAATCCTCAATTTCACTTAAAATTAATCGTGTCCATAGATTAGTTGAAATTTTCAATTAGGTTTTAATTGGTACTTTTTGGAAATTCTCTTTGATCTTTCAGTTTTAGCTTTAATAAATTTCATGGTTGAAATCATGGTGAAATTCTGATCAATTTAGCATTTTACATTTTTCAAATTGGTAAGAATGCAAGAAATTCGAATCTTACAAAAGAGCTTGGCACTAGGAAGAAGACGATGGCCATGGCGCCATCTGTCCCATTTTCAAAAACGCGTTTTAAATATATATGTTTATTTGTGTTTAAATCAATATATGTATAGCCACCTCATTGTTAGAGCGCACGCTTCTCATGTCTTGTCATGCCTCAGGTACGGGGTTCGAATCCCCCTCGCCCCACACCATTTTCCATCTTTTTCCTTCTTTTCCAATTTTTCCAACTATTTTCAAACATTTTCCAAACTTCATTTTCGATATAATTTTTCAAAAGCATGTAAATGAGAAGCCACACATGTGGCTTAGTGGTAAGTATTTTCACATGCGAGCCTAAGGTATTGAGTTCAAACCCCTTTGGCCACAAAACAAATTTTTATCACTTGTTTTATTAAGTTTTTTAACAAACTTCAACATTTTCAAAAACCAATCAAAACTTCTCATTTTGAGATGATTTTTTACACACTTGTCATTTTTAATATACCTATTTTATGATTATGTCGAAAAATTCCAAGTTTATTGTCTTTTGATATATTTTTATTAGGTTAAAAGTAAGACCTTTTAAAGTGTTTTAAATAATTTCAAAAAATGTTTTCTTCTTGATTTTCAAACCAAATTTTTTTCAAACATTCATGTGAATAAACTTTCACTTTTCAAATATTTTCAAAATATTTGAAATGTTTTAATTAACTTACACACCTCTTTTCCATGATCGATTCGATTAAATCTTTGAAAATACAAACCGAACTAGGTTTTTTCCTCGAAAATATTTCGAACTCAAAATCAAATTGATCACGGGCCTCTCTTAAGGTGTAAGTTTCAACCCCTATGTACATATTTAGTTCCTTGTACATATCCAAATTTTAGGCACATATTTAAATCCTTGTACATTTTCAACCATTTTGTACATATTCAAGTATAACTAGTATCGTTTGCTAGTTTTATCTGCTTGTTTATACACCAATTCCAATAGTATTAAGAGGAGCATTATTCTCGGTGAAACTACTCTTATTCCATTGGGCCTCCCTTAAGGTGTAAGTCTCACTCCTTTGTATATATCCAAGTACACTAGGTTTATTTTCTTTTTTATACACATGTTTATATATTTCCTTCATAAACTCCTATGAATGCACACACACACTTTGTCATATATATACTTGTTCATATACTTGATCATGTTTATTTATGTCATTACAACTAGTTTAACAACTAGGTTCCCCATAGCCTCCTCTTTGGGTTCGTACAAAAGAACTCCCTCATTGAGTTAGCCTCCCCTTTGGGTTCGTACAAAATAACTCCCTTGTTGAGTTAGCCTCCTCTTGGTCTTCGTACAAAAGAACTCCCTCGTTGAGTTTAGCCTTCTCTTGGGCATCATAAAGAAAGAGATATGGAAATCTCCAGAAACCTCCTATTGGGATTCGTACAAAGAATCTCCTTAGCTAGGATAAAACCCTAAGAGTATGGTTTCCTGGTGAAATCACTCTTAAATCCAAGCCATCCATACCCTATAGCCTCCTCTTGGGCTCTCAATACAAGGAACCTTGATTTCCCTCGGAAAGTCTCCTCTTGGGCTCACAGTACAAGGACCCTCGATGTCCCTCTGATAGCCTCCTCTTGGGCTTACAATACAAGGACCCACATGCTTCTTAAAAGCATCCCCCTAAACAATAATAAAACATTTCTCCTCAGAGATGAGGCATGAATCGTCTCTATTGAAGAAGTATCTCATCGATAGCATCACATTCAAATCAAACATTTTTCAAATCAAACACTTTTTTCAAACAAAACATCTTTCTGAACTGTAAGTGGCAACGCTTGTACACAAAAGAAAAACGTGTAATACTTACAATGAAAGATTCAACATTTTTCAAAACATCTTCTCATTCTAAGAACTATAAGCGGTATACTTGTACACTCAAGTTAAACACCAATTTCTTACAATGAAAGATTCAAACAATCAATTTTCAAAATGTATGTGATGAAATAGATTAGATACATTTGTTATTCAGATGACACTTGTTGTTGTCTCTTAAAATCATTTGCTTCCACTATCACATAAGTGGGAACTACGATTGATCTGACTTTATCAACCTCCTTTTGAGAATACGTAGGCACAAGGTCTCACCCTTGTCGAGCGTACTTCTTTCTCTCTCAAACCACCCAAATCTTAGTTTCCATTAGATCCTATGCTACAATTGCTCTAATTCCATCTAGGGGATATGTATGCAGAAGATTGCAATGATCTTTGCGAGCATAATCATAATAAATAAACTTAAGTTCCTACCTAGCCTACCTTTCTTAAATCCCAAAGTAGAAAATTTCCCAAAATAGCATAGAAAATAAAACACAAACGCACAAAAGGTCCTATAGAGTACTATAGATACATAGGGTGATAATACATTTCCTTTGTATAACCTAACCCGAACCCAGGAATCTCCCCCATGTTTTGCGTTTAGTCTCACGCTAGTCGTATTGCATATCTTTTTTAGGGTATTTCCGCTGTCCCCTTTTCCTTTCTTTTTTTGGAAACAATAAAGCTTGGTGCTCGCAGCATCTTTTAAAAAAAATCAACGTTAAATTGTTTTGAGCTGGAAATTCGAATTTAAATTCGATTCCCTCGTTCTTCACTTTTAACCGCGAACATGTTGGATGATGATTATGTTGTAGGAACTGATATCGATTTTTGAAGTTCATCAGCAAATGTAACAACAGATGCAGAAAACAAAGTGGAAGCAACATTTTATGGTCATGAAAAAGAATTTCAGTGATATTCGAAAGCGGTGATTCAAAGAGGTAAGTTGTATATATTATTCCGTATTACATGGTTGTTTGAGTATTGGTTATAGTGTTGTGGGTAATAAGAAAGTAACAATAATATTATGTTGTGATATTGTAATCCAATCAGGGAGAAAGTTAGAATAAAAGAAGAGTCTGAAGTGAAAAAATGGAGCAAGTTGGTAGATAGTCCAATGGTAGAGGAAAACCGAGTATTGGTATGAAAAAACCTATTTACATTTTATTTTTAGATAAGATTGCTAAAGTATGCTCTATAACATTAAATTTGATGAAAGTGATATATCTATATGTAGCAAATACAAGTGGCAGTATTTGGAAAATGTTTGATGGAGCCTACCAATTCCATTAAACTCTATGATGAAGACTTGCATGAGTACCATGACTGTCAGATTAAAATGATTGCTTCGTTGGGTAAATCAGAGTCGTGGGTGACATATACCTCGAGTGGTTGGAATGAGTTTGCCAATGGAAGGAACCCGTGGAGAAGGTGATATGCTCCATTTTAGTATGATTTATCCTCCCTTGAAGGAAATGAAAGTCCGTGTGGTTCGGCGGTGGAAGTGTCGATGAGGACAGGTTGCAAATGGTTGAAGAAGTTGTATTGTTATTTTGAAGTCAATAGGTTATAACTGTCATATGTTGCAGTAGTAAGAAATGTGAAGTGGTTGTTGCAATGTATATTTTGGTATTTGGTAAACATGATATATTATAAATTTAGCAGTAGTAAACTAATTGGCAGTTTTTTGGTATAAGTAAGAATGGAATTTAATTGCAACAGAAATGCCATCAATGTTGAAATGAAAAAATAGTATTTTCCAATAAAAGGAAGTTAAAAATATGTGTACCCTAATTGAAGATGTATTGGAATGTAGTCATACAATATAATATTGATATATAATTAAAAAATGTCACATGACTCAAATATTATTAATAACTTTTTGATGTCACATGTCATACATGTTGATAGTAGGGTGTCATACCCTAATTTTTGACCTAAGATAATACCTTACATTTGCATCACTGCATCACTAATAGTTTAAGAACAGGATAGATCGTGCGTGGCTTCTAGAAGTCAAAGTTAGGGTTTCTTCAAAATTTCATCTGTTCAAGGTATGATCAATTAGGGTTTCAGTTTCCACTCACCTCAATTTATCTATCTTAATCAATCATCATCATTTGATCTTCAAATTACCAACATTTTCTCATGATCTACCATGAATCGACCAATTAGGGTTTTGATCGAAGATAGTGAACCATTGACTTTCTGCTCAATGAATGACCTATTTGCTTGAAGGTTTATCTTAACATCTTCAATACAACATCTTGACATAATTTCTTGATTCAAAACATTGCAAAATCCATGTTTCTTCATCAGACAAATTCCGAACCATCTGATGAAAATTCATCTGCTCAAAAAAGTCAAACTTTGACTTTTGGTCAACTTTTTCAAGACTAAACTTTTTCAATCATAAAAAAATTTCAAATAATCCATCATGATCATAAAAAATCATGAAATGTGAAAAAGTCAACAAAAAGTCAAGATTTGAATTTTTTCTAACACTTAGAAAATTTTTCAAGTGTTAAGAAACATGGTATTTCCTCACTTTCATGGCCATTTTTCACCTAGATCCATTTGGATTCAGAAAAAACTCAACATGAAAGTTGTAGGTATTGTTACAAGCTTTCCAAAATGTCCAAGAACTTGCAAAAAAACTTTGTCTAGCTAGGCTTTTGATTTTGAAACATAGAGCTCCAAAACCATGGAATTATAAGACCATGTATCAAAATTATAAGTCATGTTTCACAAATCTCTCTTCTAGAAGCCTTGTCATTGCTTAGAGATAGATTATAACTGATAAATATCAGTTTTGCATGATTGAGAAGAGGATTGAATCAAAGATAAAATTTTAACCATGGTTAGAAAGTAACTTTTGCATTAAATGCAAAAGATTCCTTCTTACCACTTAAGCAAGTTGCAAGTTTCTCTCAATGATAACCATGCCTTGTCATTCAGATTTCTTGGCCTATAAATAGAGGTCATTTCTTCATCTTGAAACTACACCAAAGCTATCATAATCAAGCTTTCCTTCTTTCTTTCTTAAATTCCAAGTTTCAAAGTTCAAATAGGGAAATTTTGCAATCTTCAAACCTTGCAAAATCTGAGCAAACTTAAGTTTCTAACTTGTTCTAAACACCATTTAGAAGTAGTTTAAAACTTAAAACCACCAGAAAAACCATCCAAACTCAGAATCATACTCCAAAATCCATAAACTTGCAATTTTGAGCCTTAACATCCAAACTTCCATTCCACTCATGCATATCTCAATTTTTCACTTCAAATACCTTCCATACACTTCATATGAGTGATCCAAGTACTCATCACTGACCTGTAACATCTTCAACTTCAAATTCGAAACTCACTCCAAGTGGCTGCAGTTGGACTTGGGTGGAACGATCCAGACCATTTCAATTCAAGCTAAGCACTTCCACACCTTCCATAAGGTCCAGTGAAGCTATAGCAATCCTCAAAACATAACTGGAAACACTCTAACTGAGAATTAGATTTCAGTTCGAAGATGTAAGTTTCTTAGACTTTGAACTCTATGATTCATGCATTACAGATGAAAAACTGCTTGGCCATCTTGTTTCTGCACTCATACTAAATGATAACCCTCAATCAATTTCACTAATCATGATCCATACACGATTTTATATTGATTCTTAGAATTAGGATTCATCTGTCCTCGTTCAAAATTAATCATCTTAAGTTCAAAATAAATAAAATTAAACATCACCATCATGTTCCTGGGATTGAAACAAGCAACTTTGATGTTTACATCTTTCAATTTCATTGAGATATAAAGAAGTTACAAAATCAAAGCTTGAGGAACAAGAAGATGGAGATGCGCACGTTTTTCAGTTTTCTGAAAAATTCAAATTCTCGTTTTAGAATATATTTAATGGTTCGTGTTTTATTCACGGATGTATAGCCACCCCAGTGAGACCATTTTTTTCATCTTTTCCACTTTTCCTTCATTTTTAAAACATTTTCAAAAACTTGTTTTTAAATATATTTAAATGAAGGCGTGTAATTGACAAGTTAAACACATGGCTATGTGGTAAAGCTTTTCACTTCTAAGCCAAAGGTCCTGAGTTCAAACCTCCTTAGGACCAAAATCAAATTTTTACTACTTGTTTTCTTCACATTTTCTATCAAACTTCAACATTTTCAAAAACTAATCAAAACTCCTCATTTTGAGATGATTTTTTGCACACTTGTCATGTAATATTCCTATTTTATGATTATGTCAAAAAAATCCAAAAATATTTTCTTTTGATTATATTTTTATTAAGTCAAAAAATGAGATATTTTAAGTATTTCTTAATACTTTTTAAATATGTTTTCTTTCCAACTTCAAACTTAAATCTTTTTCAAAATCATTTTCAAAAAAATTTCAACAAACTTACACACCTTTTTTCCATGATCGACTCGATTTGAAGATAAAACTGAACCTATTTTTTCCTCGAATTTCTTAATTGATCATGGGCCTCCCTCACGGTGTAAGTCCCAACCCTTTTATGTACATATTTATTTCCTTGTACATATTCACCCTTTTTATGTACATATTCAATTCCTTGTACATATCCAATCATATTTGTAAATATTCAATACAAAGAATCACCCGTGCTAGGATAGAACCTTGAGAGTATGATTTCTCAGTGAAATCACTCTTGAATCCTAAGAGGATGGTTTCCTGGTGAAACCACTCTTAAAGCCAAAGCCAGCCATACCCTATAGCTTCCTCTTGAGCTTCATACAAGGACCCTCGATGACCCTCGGAATGCCTTCTCTTGGGCTCACAATACAAGGACCCTCGATGACCCTCGGAATGACTCCTCTTGGGCTTAAAATACAAGGACCCATGGGCTTCTTAAAAGCATCCCCCTAATCCAATCAATTTCTCCTCGAGATTTAGAAATTTATCATCTCTATGGAAGAAGTATCTTATCTATCACATCACATACAATCAACTTTTAAATCAAACACTCTTTTTCAAACAAAAATATCTTTTAATCTGTAAGTGGTAACACTTGTACCCTCAAGAAAAACACCTAATGCTTACAATTAAAAGATTCAATCATCTTTCTTAAACTCGTAAGTGGTAACGCTTGTACACTCAAGCAAAACACCTATAACTTACGATGAAAGATTCAATCAATCAATCTTTCAAAATGTATGTGATGAAATAGATTAGATACATTTTTCATTAAGATGACATTTGTCTTTGTCTCTTAATAACATCCCGTTGCTTCCACTAGCATAAGTGGGAACTACGATTGCTCTGACTTTTTCAACCTCCCTTTGAGAATACGTAGGCACAAGGTCTCATCCTTGGCGAGCATACTTCTTTCTCCCTCAAAGCAAACAAAACTGTAGCTCCCTTTAGATCCGAGCTACAGATGCTCTGATTCCCATTAAGGGATATGTATGCAGAAGATCCCAATGATCTTTGCGAGCACAATAATAACAAAACCTAGGATCCCACTTAATCTACCCTTCTTAAAATCCAAAGGAGAAACTTTCCCAAGAATAGAAATAGCAAATTAAAACACACAAACGTATCAAACTATTCATATATAAAGCTATAGATAACTATATATATTTAGGGTGCCACATCTATTCCCTTTATATAACGAACCCCCTTGCCCGGAATCTCCCCATTGCGTTGCGTCTAGTTAGCACTAGTCGTAATGCATATCATATCAATTGAGGGTATTGCAGCTTTCCCCTTTTTCATCTCATTTTTCTTGTTTTGAAAATAATAAAGCTTGATGCTCGCGGCATATTTATAAACAAATCAAAAGAGTAAATAGTTTCGAGCCAGAGAATCCGAATTTAGATTCGATTCCCTCGCGCATCACTTTTTAACGCGAACAGAAAAAATGGCGACTCTGCTGGGGAGTACGCTAAAATTTTATTTTCAAAAAAAAAAAACTGTGACTCTGCTCAAGAGCACCAAGCTTTTTTGTTTTCAAAAGAAAGAAAAAAAGGGGTTAAGCTTTCATATGTGCATATGTTTGTTTTTCTTTATTGTGTATTTTCGCGATTTCATCTGATGGAAAAAAATCCTAACCCGGATTTAAGAAACATTTTAAGATCTAGGTGGGGGTATAGTCCTATTAACTTGTGGGAAGTTTCATTACTTACTAAGTTAATTTGAGATCCATCTCTCAGTGGAGGTTGTCTTGGGAGTATTTGTGTTTAGCAAGTATTTGCGAAGACATTTTGCTTTCGAGAGAACTTACGAAGCTGAGTGGCTGTAGAACACATAACCCATCCTGGCCATTTAAGATGTAGTCCAGAAGCTATTCAGGTGTAAGCTTGGAATAGTTGTCATGCGAGACTACGATCAGGCGAGTTTTTCTTAAAAAATATTATTGGACTTCGAGTATTCAACAAATTCGATAATATTTCAAAGAGAAGCGTTGAACCTATATTATCAGTAGAACCTGTTTCACAGATGAATAAGCCCTTAGAACTTACCCACGTTTGGTTCTTATCGTTGGCCTCATGCTCGTGACTTCAAACGCTTGAACGTGTGTATAACCACTAACCATGTTTGTATTTTTGTGGCATTCATGCATTCATTCAGAAACTTCATTTCTCTTCCCATTTCCAGAGAATTTAGAGATTTTTCTTTGTAAACATTTCAGGTTAGAGTGATGGACGTCAGAAGAAGATTTACCAAGAAATACAGTTTTAGAATTCCTGATGTAGGAAAGTTAAAAGAGTTAGCATCCTTGGTAGAAGATTCCTCAGATTTCAGAAAACTCTATGGAACTCTTTTAATTGTCCTGAACACTAACGTTGATGAAGGACTTCTCAAAACTTTCATTAAGTTTTACGATCCAGTCTATTGCTGTTTCCTTAAATGAGTCATTGCAGCAATGACTCATTTAAGGAAATCTGAGATAGACAAAAACCTAACTACCAAAGGAAAACTCTTAGGACTGACTTCAAAGTTCCTAATGGAGAAGGCTTTCAAATTTTCTGAAGTCGGTAGCATGGTAGCCTTTGAAGCTGTTTTAGCTTTGCTCAGCTATGGATTGGTGTTGTTTCCCAACGTCCCAAGTTTCGTTGATATCAATGCCATAAGGATCTTTCTGATTGGAAATCCCGTTTCCACTTTGCTTTGTGACACGTATTTCTCCATTCATCATAGGAATCGTCAAGGAGATGAAACTATCGTGTGTTGTGTACCTCTGTTATTCAAATGGATTGTCTCACACTTGCCTAAGTCTCCTATCTTCCACGAAAACAAAAATGGTTGGCATTGGTCTCGAAGACTCATGTCTCTTACAAACGATGATACCCATTGGTATACCTTGGCAAACAATGAGATGGAAATCATTGAAAGCTGTGGAAAGTTTGCCAACGTACCTCTCATTGGTACGAAAGGAGGAATCAACTACAACCCATTCTTGGCGACACATCAACTCGGATATGCAAACTCCAGTAAACCCCTTGGTTTTACAGTAGAAAATTACTTTTATCATGAAGGGGAAGATTCCCAAGGTTTGAAAGCCAGAATGATAAGAGCTTGGCATCACATTCGAAGGAAAGAAAAAGGTGATGCAAGGAATTATGTAGCAATTTAAATCTACACTTCTTGGGTAAAGAAAAGAGCGAAGGAATTCCGAATGCCTTATGCTTATGAAGAACCCATGTTCCCAATGGTATCTAAATTGACCACCATTCCCATCGAGACTATGGGAGAATACCAAGAAGCTTTGGCTAAGATGAGGCTAGAGAAAGAAGCTTTGGAAGACAAGTTTCTTAAGACTGACTTTGAAAATGAGAAGCTTAAGAAGCAGGTCAAAGATCATGAAAAAACACTCTACTTCCAAGATAAATGGCTCATGGAGAAAGATGAGAAGATTCGTCGGAAAGATAACGCGATCAAAAGATACATCAAAGAAAGGAAAAGAAAGCTTGAAGAAATGACAACTAGCAATCCTGCTCCTGACGATTGGAAGAAAGTCATCAACAAGCTAAAATCCGAGAAAGCTGAACTGAAAGCTTACTATGGGAAAGAAATCCTGAAGTTGATGCTGAATCAAGCCTTTGGTTCTTCATTAGACGAAGATGAATATTATTTTAGCTTTATTTTTTTATCATTTATTTTTATCATTGTAAGAGCTATGCTCCAAAAAAATTGTTGTAATCTTCTTTCAAATATTAATAAAATAAAAGTTTTCCATCCAAATGTTTACTAGAAATTTCCCTTTTAGCGTAAATTCTTTGGAAATTCTTTTCTCTTTGCATTCATAATCATGCATCATACTTTGCATCTCGAGTTTGTTATTTAGAGTCTTATCTTTTGGAATTTTTTCCAGAGAGAAAGATCGTCAAGCTGTCGCATCTTAGAGTTTCTCGACTACGTTCACAGTTAACTCGCAGATACAGTACGTACGCGTGCAAATAGGAGAAAAGCAATGGAAGATTTTGAGCGAGAAAATATTGAGCTTCGTGGCACAGTGACAACACTTCAGGAAGAGGTGGAGAGACTCATTTCTTTGGTAAGTTCATTGGCAACTACCCAAAATCAGCAAACAACATTAAATAGTCAAAATCAAGCGACGATTTCAGAGATCACTACTACTCCAAATTCAGCTGTTGCAGTCAGTAATCCTCTCTTCAGTATGCCATAAGGCTATCCATGGGGCATGCCTTTCAATTTTGGCATTGGATTTTGTGAACACACTTCTGAAGTACAGGCGACCACGATTGAGGTTCCTACCTTACAGAACTCAGCATTTACTCTGCAGCACGGAGTAACATTTTCTCAAGTCACTATGACGGTTTCTCAACCAATCATGACAAACTCAGCTTCTATAGTTCACGCTACTGCAGACGAAGAAGTCTATCATAACCCAGGCGACAACACGAATCCTCGTGGCCAAATGGAAAATCTCCATGAACAATTCCATAAGATGCAACTTGAGATCAAAACAATCCGTGGAAAGGAATTGTTTGGGAAGAATGCCCACGATCTATGCCTAGTTCCTCGCGTAAGGATACCTGCTAAGTTCAAAGTCCCCGACTTTGAAAAATATAGTGGAAATTCCTGCCCGCACAGTCATCTTACAATGTACGCTAGGAAGATGTCTACATATAATGACAATCACCAATTTCTCATTAACTATTTCCAAGACAGTCTCACCGGTGCCGCACTAAAGTGGTACATGGGATTAGATAGTGCAAATATCCAGACATTCAATGACCTAGGTGAAGCCTTTGTCCAACAGTACAAATTTAATTTGGACATGGCTCCAGATTGAGATCAACTCCGTTCTATGTCTCAAAAGGAAAAGGAGACTTTCAAAGAATACGCCCAACGATGGAGGGAAATTGCTGCCCAAGTTAATCCACTGTTAGAAGAAAAAGAAATGACCAAGGTCTTCCTGAACACTCTTGGCCCATTCTACTATGAACGCATGGCCGCCAGCGCTCCCGGAGATTTCACCGAAATGGTAAGCATGGGGATGCAACTAGAAGAAGGAGTCCGAACAGGACGCTTAACCAAATAAATGGGGTCTTAAAGTGGAACCAAGAGAGTTGGAACTAGTTTCCCGAAGAAGAAAGAACATGACGTTGGAATGGTATCCTGAGGGAAACCAAGGAAAAATGTCAATCACCGACAACAGGTAGCCACGATAGCACCAGTTGTTAATGCAAATTCAAACATGGGAATCACCCCGCAATTTCAGCAAAATCAATAGCCTCGACAACAGGCTCAACAATTCAACAACAATCAGAACCATACTCCTCGAATCTCGCAGTTTGATCCAATTTCGATGACATACCAGAATTATATTCTGCCTTAATAGAAAGAAATCTTGTGCAAACAAGATTAACACCTCCAGTACTAGACAAATTACCTTGGTGGTACAAAGCAGATGTGTCTTGCCCTTTTCATCAAGGGGCACTAGGTCATGATCTCGAACACTGCATAGCACTGCAAGCCGAAGTTCAAAGATTAGTGAGGGCTAATGTTCTCTCCTTCAGGAATGCAAATCCAAATGTGCGAGCAAATCCACTTCCTAATCATAGTGGACATACCGTGAATTTGATACTAAGAAATACAGATCGGTATCTTGTCACCAACATAAATATGATAACAGAAAGCTTAGTACAACTGCATGCTACATTCAGCACAATGGGCTCCTTTGCTAATCATGACTACACAGCCTGCAGAATCTGCTTTACAGATTTTTCGAGGATGTCCAACTATGAGAGAAGACCTTCAACGGTTAATAGACATTGGCGACATTCAGATCTTCAGAAACAGGAACGATTATGACGTGAATATGGTAGGGTATTATCCGCATGAGCTTTTAGTCTCAGATATCAACTCAGAAATTCCCGAAGTAAACGTCATTATCCACTACTTCAATGTGCCCAAGTGTGTAGAAGTTGAGTACAACGGTCCAAAAGTTCCAGACTTCCCTTTGGTGATCTATTTACCTGGTCCTGTTCCTTACAACTCTGACAAAGCAATTCCCTATCAGTATAACACAACTATGATAGAAGATGGGAAGGAGAAACCCATACCAACTCTTTCAGCCGTAGTTAACATCGCTGAAATTGGACGACTAACGCGAAGTGGACGTGTGTACACCCCGTTGCCACCAAATCAGCCCCTTGCTCCCGTTGTCAGAAAAAATCCTGTTGATGCACCTCCTGAGAATCCCATGGGAATTCCTGTTGGTAATCCAGACATAAATGTTGGTCCGTCTGATGGAACCAATGTCAACTCAGAATTCAACGAGATTCTAAAGCTAATCAAGAAGAGTGAGTTCAGAGTGGTAGATCAACTAATGCAGACTCCCTCCAAAATATCAACACTCTCTTTACTTCTGAATTCCGAAGCCCACCGAGAAGCCTTGATGAAAGTGTTAGATCAAGCTTACGTAGATCACGACGTGACTATAGATCAATTGGGTGGAATTGTAGGCAACATAACAGCTTGCAACAATTTAAGCTTCAGTGATGAAGAACTCCTAGAGGAGGGAAGAGATCACAATCTTTCTCTACGTATCTCTATGAATTGCCAATCAGACTCTCTGCCTAACGTACTAGTGGACACTGGTTCATCCTTGAATGTAATGCCAAAAACGACCCTTGCTCATTTATCTTACAAAGGAACATCGATGAAATCCAATGATATAGTGGTCAAAGACTTCGATGGATCGAGGAAATCCGTTATTGGGGAAGTCGACCTTCCAATGACGATTGGTCCACATACCTTCCAAATCACCTTCCAAGTTATGGACGTTCTAGTTGCTTACAGTTTTTTGTTAGGACGACTTTGGATACATGAAGCAGGAGCAGTGACATCCACGCTCCACCAGAAACTGAAATTCACGACAAATGGGAAGCTAGTAACCATTATTGGTGAACAAGCTTTACTAGTAAGTCATTTGTCCACTTTTTCTTTCATCACTGCTGACGATGTTGAAGGGACACAGTTCCAAGGACTTTCGTTAGAAGGTGAATCTGCAAAGAAAAACAGATCGTCTATCTCCTCTTACAAAGAAGCAGCGCAGATAGTGAAAGACGGTAATGCCGCAGGTTGGGGACAAGTAATAAATCCTGTCAACAACGAAACAAAAACAGGGCTCGAATTTGCTCCAGTATTTCCAAAAGCCAATCAAAGGGATGAAACTCTACGTCCAACTAAAGAAGTATTCCACAACGGAGGTTTCTTAAACCCTGTTCTTCAAGAGGTTAATGTTCTTATCGATGAAGGTAATGAAGACAACCTCTCTGAATCCGAAGAGTGGAGCACTTATCTTGATAACTCTGAGTATGTGTCCCATGAAGAATCGCACGCACCGTTCTATCCTCCTACAGAATAATTCAAAGACATTTTCCTAAAAAAGAATGAGAATGAAATTCCACCTATCCCATCTGATGTTTGGGATACCTTGGGAGAACCAAGTGGAAAGTTTGACTTCATGGTAAGATACACTGCACCTGAAAGCTCAAGAATCAGAATTGAAGACATCTAACCAACTGGATGGGATGATCCTCTTGAGTACCCCAGTCAACCAGAAGAGTCATACACATCTTCTCGATCTCATCATCAAATTGAGATCCCAAATGAAAATCTCTGCTTTAATACGCCTACCGAGTTTGTTAAGCCAGATTTTGATTATCACTACATCAACGCAATTACTGAAGAAGATCAGGAAGATAATTCTGGAAACGAGTTGGAAAGCATCGCAGTCAATGAGTCTCTTCACCTATAAGATTGGGAAGAACATCCCAAGAATCCAGAATACATGCCACTTGAAAGCACATATGCTGCATTCTATGCTCCTCGACCTGTCAATCAAGCAGAAGAAGATCGCTTCAGCAACACAAAAGGCAAGGTCAACCGACCAGAGTCTTCCAAGCCTGTTCGTCCAACGACCAAAGTCTACACAAGAAATAAGCCAAAAGGAAAACTGCCAGAATATCTAGACTTCCAAGGAGTTCGTCACTATTGGAAGCCTGTTAAAGTTCAGACTGATGTTCATAGTTCTAAGTAGTTTATTTTGCTTTTGTTTTGAACTCTCGCCTCGCCCAAGGTGGAGAGATGTTTTATAGGGTTTAGCTTTTAAATAATTTCTTTTTGTCTTGCCCAAGACAAATGAGTTTGTATTTAGGGCCCTGTTTCATATTGTGAATCATAAATAAAAGTGTTGTTTTGATTCCACATCTTGTGTTTGTTTTTCGTTTTTTACCCTTTTCTGGAAATGGTAATCCTAAAAAACCCAAAAAAAGACAAACAATCTTCAAAAAAAATATAAATAATCTGCATACATGTTCACATTAAGTTTTTCTAAAAAAAAATAAAAATTTATTAAACATAAATCAAACATGTAGATTAACAAATGGACAAATCCATTGAACCCAATAACTATACGCTCTCTCTCAACTTTGAATTCCCTGTGTTTGACGCCGAGGAAGAAGATGAAGAAGAGACCCCGGATGAGATTTCCCGACTACTTAAGCACGAGGAAAGAATCATTCAACCTCACAAAGAGCCTTTGGAAGCAATCAACTTAGGTTCTCACGAAGACAAAAAAGAAGTAAACATCGGAGCTCTACTCGAAAACAACGTCAAGGGCAAACTGATAGATCTTCTCAAAGAATACGTCGATGTGTGTGCTTGGTCCTACCAAGACATGCCAGGTTTAGATACCAGCATCGTGGAGCATCACATGCCATTAAAACCGGAGTGTCCGCCAGTTAAACAAAGACTGAGAAGAGTTCACCCAGACATGGCCGACAAAATCAAAAAGGAAGTTCAAAAGCAGCTCGACGCAGGTTTCCTCGTCACCTCTGAATATCCTCAATGGCTAGCCAACATAGTGCCTGTCTCAAAGAAAGATGGAAAGGTCAGAATGTGTGTTAACTACCGAGAATTGAACAAAGCGAGTCCAAAAGACGATTTCCCACTACCGCATATCGACATGCTAGTGGATAACACTGCAAAATTCAACGTCTTTTCCTTCATGGACGGTTTCTCTGGCTATAATCAGATCAGAATGGCTCCCGAAGACGTGGAGAAGACATCTTTCATCACGCCATGGGGCATATTTTGCTACAAAGTAATGCCGTTTGGATTGAAGAATGCAGGCGCAACTTACCAAAGGGTAATGATTACTCTCTTTCATGACATGATGCACAAAGAAATCGAAGTCTACATGGATGACATGATAGCAAAGTCTAACACTGAATAAGAGCATATATAATATCTCTTAATGTTGTTTCAGCGACTAAGGAAATTTCAGCTTCGCCTGAATCCTAACAAATGCACCTTTGGGGTAAGATCTGGAAAACTCCTAGGTTTCATTGTCAGTCAAAGAGGTATTGAAGTTGACCCTGACAAAGTCAAGGCTATTCAAGAAATGCCTACGCCATATACAGAAAAGCAAGTAGGAGGATTTCTTGGACGGTTGAATTACATCTCCATGTTTATCTCTCAAATGACTGCTACTTGTGGGCCGATATTCAAGCTTCTCCGCAAAAATCAAGAGGTTGTGTGGACAGAAGATTGCCAAAGAGCGTTTGACAGTATCAAGAAATACCTGTCAGAGCCTCCAATATTGATTCCTCCAATCGAAGGAAGACCCTTAATCATGTACCTTACCGTGCTAGAAGATTCCATGGGCTGTGTACTTGGACAGCAAGATAAAACCGGTAAGAAGGAGCATGCCATCTACTACTTGAGTAAAAAATTCACAGATTTTGAAACTCGTTACTCCATGCTCGAGAAAACATGTTGTGCTTTGGTGTGGGCTTTGAAATGTCTCCGCCAGTACATGATCAATCACACGACTTGGTTAATCTCCAAAATGGATCCAATCAAGTACTTCTTTGAAAAGCTTGCCTTAACAGGAAGAATCGCTCGATGGCAGATGCTATTATCTGAATATGACATCAAGTACCGCACCCAAAAAGCGGTCAAAGGAAGCATTCTCTCTGATCACTTGGCTTATCAACCGATCAACGAATACCAATCTCTCAAGTTTGACTTCCCTAACGAGGATGTTATGTACTTAAAAATGAAAGATTGTGACGAACCATTACCTGAAGAAGGTCCTGATCCAGAATCTAGATGGGGCTTAATCTTTGATGGAGCAGTTAACGTTTTTGGCAATGCAATTGGGGCAGTCATCATTACTCCCGAGGGTTCTCATATCCCGTTTTCCGCCAGATTGCTATTTGATTGCACCAACAACATCGTAGAATATGAAGCTTGTATCATGGGTATCGAAGAAGCCATCGACTTGAGGATCAAGATCCTTGACATATATGGAGATTCAGACCTAGTGATCAATCAAATCAAAGACAAGTATGAAACTCATCATCTTGGTTTGATTCCTTACAAAGATTGTGCAAGACGTTTGTTGACTTTCTTCAACAAAGTTAAATTGCATCATATTCCTCGAGATCAGAATCGAATGGCAGACGCCTTGGCCACTCTATCTTCCATGTTCAAAGTCAACCATTGGAACGATATGCCTAAGATCAGTATCAGATGTCTTGAAAGACCTGCATATGTGTTTGCAACTGAAGCAATCATCGATGATAAACCGTGGTTCCACGACATCAAACGCTTCCTTCAAACTCAGGAGTACCCACTCGGGGCATCGTACAAAGATAGGAAAACTCTAAGGAGGCTTTCTAGAAATTTCTTCCTGAATGAAGATGTGTTATACAAAATAAACTTCGACATGGTCCTGCTCAGATGTGTGGACAGACACAAAGCAGACATGATAATTCATGAAGTTCATGAAGGGTCCTTTGGAACCCATTCTAATGGGCATGCAATGTCCAGAAAAATCTTGAGAGCAGGATACTATTGGATAACAATGGAATCTGATTGTTGTAAACACATCAAGAGATGTCACAAGTGCCAGATCTACGCAGATAAGATCCATGTGCCACCGACTCTACTCAACGTTCTCTCCTCTCCGTGGCCTTTCTCCATGTGAGGCATCGACATGATTGGGATGATCGAACCAAAAGCGTCCAACGGACATCGCTTCATTTTAGTGGCTATTGATTACTTCACCAAATGGGTCGAAGCAGCATCTTACGCCAACGTTACAAGACAAGTGGTTGTGAGGTTCATCAAGAACAACCTCATTTGCCGATATCGTGTTCCAAATAAGATCATTACAGACAATGGATCGAACTTGAACAACAAAATGATGAAAGAACTGTGTGAGGAATTCAAGATCGAGCATCATAACTCATCTCCTTACCGACCAAAGATGAACGACACCGTTGAAGCTGCCAACAAGAACATCAAAAAGATCGTCCAGAAGATGGTCATCACCTACAAAGACGTGCACGAAATGTTGCCATTTTCTCCACATGGGTATCGTACTTTGGTACATACTTCAACAGGGGAAACTCCTTTTTCTCTAGTATACGACATGGAAGCAGTGCTCCCCGTAGAAGTTAAGATTCCGTCAATGAGAGTTCTCATGGAAGCTAAGTTATCTGAGGCCGAATGGTGTCAAAGTAGATACGATCAGCTGAACTTAATTGATGAAAAACGTCTGACCGCTCTGTGTCATGGACAATTATATCAAAGAAGGATGAAGAAAGCCTTCGACAAAAAGGTTCGACCTTGTGAATTCCAAGAAGGCGACCTCGTGCTTAAAAAGATTCTGTCTTTTCAACCAGATTCTAGGGGAAAATGGACTCCTAATTACGAAGGCCCATACATCGTCAAAATAAGCTTTTCTGGCGGTGCTATGATTCTCACAACCATGGACGGTGATGAACTCCCGTATCCTGTGAATGCTGATGCAGTCAAAAAATACTTTGTCTAAAAAGACAAAAGAATAGCTCGGTAAGTCGAAAACCCGAAAAGGGAGGCTTAGGCAAAAATGAGTGTCTCGGTGGACTGAAAACTTGAAAAGACGGTCCAAGCAAAAATTAGAGACAATAAACAGAAATTTATCCTGGTAGATTGAAAACCTGAAAAGGCAATCTAGGCAAAAATTAAGGATCAAAATGACAAAGTAACTGCATCAGTCCTTACTTCGTCAATCTGAAGAATCTTCCATCAACGGATCTTCAATCAAATCTTCTAAAGCAACAAGCGCAGTTGGAATTCAAAGTTGTTAGGGATAATAGTGGTTATTACTTTCAATGTAGCCTTTTCCCACTAAATTATCATTTCCAACTCTTGTAAATAGTCCATGGAATCACGCCTTTGGCTGATTACCATTCTATCAATAAAATTTGAGCCTTGTGCCCATTTGTTTGCAATTCTTGCTTTATTCTGTTTTGCAAGATAACGCTTTTTCTTGTGAAATCACTTTTGAAACTAAAAAAAAAGAGTTTTAAATGAATTTTTATATCAAATTTTTTGAAATAAAAGCGAAAATTTCCTTTGAACTGTGAACATAGAAAGAATTTTAACAGTTTTCTCCATGAGTGTTTCGACCTCTGAAAGATAATCAACTACTGAGAAGTCTTATTTTCCTCAAAAGAGATCATCAAAGGACGGTATTCTTATCCGAAAAAGAATCCCCAACAAGGTTGCCAATGAAATGCCTTTTTCAGAAAAGTTTAAAGCATGCAACTCAGATTCATCATCAGTAACGTCTACACCATGGCTGCAGATTTTGCTGAGTATTTGTTTGAACTGTGACGTAGTCCTTTTCCCAAATACATTTTGTTTTCTTGTTAAGTATTGTCCGCATACATATGACATTCATGACATTCATCATTTATACATAAATACATCATTATGCATTCCTCCATTTCTCAATGTTTGCTTCTATATCACTTTTTTAGGTTGCATTTATTCCCAAAAACAAGTGTGGGTGTGTCATCTCTCCAGTAGATTATCCCGAAGCAGAAAAATACATTTTTCTCCCCTGTCCCCCAAATGAGAGCATTCCTCATTGGATACAAAGTCTTGATTGACCGTTTCTTTCCAGTTCATTCCTGGATAGAACCTCGTCTCTAATCAATTCAGGTTTAGATTTCACAAAAAAAAAACTACCTGCAAACAATAAGCAATAGCCTCGTCATCCGAGCTGCTTATTTCCTTTTCATCTTGAAACTTATCATAAAACAATTGTTCTTCTTAGAAAGTCCAATCATGAAAGTTCAAGAAATCTCCACAGTTGTCTTTCTGTCTAAAAGAAAACCCGTGTCTTTTCAATCAAAATGTTCGCATCTTCTCAAAAGAGAGATCCCCGACAAGATTGTGACTGTGAAAATAGAAACTCATTTGAGATCTGTTTCCATCATTGTCTGTTATTCACAAGGCTGAATACTCAGTAAATTTCTCAAGAATTACCTTGTTATAGTTATCACTTTGCTGATAATTAGTAATATCTTGAGAGCTCATTACCATAAACTATCACAAGGCTGATAATTGGTAATATCATTTTCAATTACCTTAAACATTGTCACAAGGCTGACAGAAGGTAATCTCCTCGTTTCCCAAAGCGAAACAGATATTCACTTACATTGTGAATCTATTTTCCCAATGAAACATATTGCTTGTTTCCCAACAAACAGGATTCTCCTTTCTTAGACAGATTGAGACATCCTCACAATCTTTCCCCAACATATCATTCTCTGATATCTCCTGGGTGAACTTTTTGCAACCATTTTGCATCATTCGTATTTTTTGGTATCTTAGGTCCAGAATCTACGTATTCTTATATTTAAGTCTCTTCACACCTATCGAGATGAAGATCTTCATCTTCATATCTCAGGTTAAAGAAATTTAAATAGGGGCATCAGTCATACCCCAATTTTTGACCTAAGATACCACCTTACATTTGCATCACTGCATCACTAACAGTTTCAGAACACGATAGATCGTGCGTGGCTTCTAGAAGTCAAAGTTAGGGTTTCTTCAAAATTTCATCTGTTCAAGGTATGATCAATTAGGGTTTCAGTTTCCACTCACCTCAATTTATCTATCTTAATCAATCATCATCATTTGATCTTCAAATTACCAACATTTTCTCATGATCTACCATGAATCGACCAATTAGGGTTTTGATCGAAGATAGTGAGTCATTGACTTTCTGCTCAATGAATGACCTATTTGCTTGAACGTTGATCTTAACATCTTCAATACAACATCTTGACCTAATTTCTTGATTCAAAACATTGCAAAATCCATGTTTCTTCATCAGACAAATTCTGATTCATCTGATGAAAATTCATCTGCTCAAAAAAGTCAAACTTTGACTTTTGGTCAACTTTTTCATGACTAAACTTTTTCAATCATAAAAACATTTCAAATAATCCATCATGATCATAAAAAATCAAGAAATGTGAAAAAGTCAAGAAAAAAATCCATTTTTCACCTAGATCCATTTGGATTCAGAAAAAAATCAAAATATTAAAGTTGTAGGTCTTGTTACAAGCTTTCCAAAATATCCAAGAACTTGCAAAAACACTTTGTCTAGCTAGGCTGTTGATTTTGAAACATAGAGCTCCAAAACCATGGAATTCTAAGACCATGTATCAAAATTATAAGTCATTTTTCACAAATCTCTTTTTTAGAAGCCTTGTCATCACTTAGAGATAGATTATAACTGATAAATATCAGTTTTCATGATTGAGAAGAGGATTGAATCGAAGAGAAAATTTTAACCATGGTTAGAAAGTAACTTTTGCATTAAATGCAAAAGATTCCTTCTTACCACTTAAGCAAGTTGCAAGTTTCTCTCAATGATAACCATGCCTTGTCATTCAGATTTCTTGGCCTATAAATAGAGGTCATTTCTTCATCTTGAAACTACACCAAAGCTATCATAATCAAGCTTTCCTTCTTTCTTTCTTAAATTCCAAGTTTCAAAGTTCAAAGAGGGAAATTTTGCAATCTTCAACCCTTGCAAAATCTGAGCAAACTTAAGTTTCTAACTTGTTCTAAACACCATTTAGAAGAAGTTTAAAACTTAAAACCACCAGAAAAACCATCCAAACTCAGAATCATACTCCAAAATCCATAAACTTGCAATTTTGAGCCTTAACATCCAAACTTCCATTCCACTCATGCATATCTCAATTTTTCACTTCAAATACCTTCCATACACTTCATATGAGTGATCCAAGTACTCATCACTGACTTGTAACATCTTCAACTTTAAATTAGAAACTCACTCCAAGTGGCTGCAGTTGGACTTGGGTGGAACGATCCATAACATTTCAATTCAAGCTAAGCACTTCCACACCCTCTATAAGGTCCAGGGAAGCTATAGCAATGCTCAAAACATAATTGGAAACACTCTAACTGAGAATTCGATTTCAGTTCGAAGAGGTAAGTTGCTTAGACTTTGAACTCTATGATTCATGCATTACAGAAGAAAAATTTCTTGGTCATCTTGTTTCTGCACTCATACTAAATGATAACCCTCAGTCAATTTCACAAATCATGATCCATACACGATTTCATATTGATTCTTAGAATTAGGGTTCATCTGTCCTCGTTCAAAATAAATAAAATTAAACATCATCATCATGTTCCTGGGATTGAAACGAGCAACTTTGATGTTTACATCTTTCAATTTCATTGAGAAATGAAGAAGTTACAAAATCAAAGCTTGAGGAAGAAGAAGATGGAGATGCGCGCGTTTTTCAGTTTTCTGGAAAATTCAAATTCTCGTTTTAGAATATATTTAATGGTTCGTGTTTTATTCACGGATGTATAGCCACCCCAGTGGTAGTCAGCGCACTTTTCATGTCCTTTGCCTTGCCTATGGTCCAGGGTTTGAATCCCCTTGAGACCATTTTTTTCATCTTTTCCACTTTTCCATCATTTTTAAAACATTTTCAAAAACTTGTTTTTAAATATAATTAAATGAAGGCGTGTAAATGACAAGTTAAACACATGGCTCAGTGGTAAAGCTTTTCACTTCTAAGCCAAAGGTCCTGAGTTCAAACCTTCTTAGAACCAAAATCAGATTTTTACTACTTGTTTTCTTCACATTTTCTATCAAACTTCAACATTTTCAAAAACTAATCAAAACTTCTCATTTTGAGATGATTTTTTGCACACTTTTCATTTAATATACCTATTTTATGATAATGTCAAAAAACTCCAAAAATATTTTCTTTTGATTATATTTTTATTAAGTCAAAAAATGAGACATTTTAAGTATTTCTTAATACTTTTTAAAAATGTTTTCTTTCCAACTTCAAACTTAAATCTTTTTCAAAACTTCTTGTAAATATCCTTCACTTTTCAAAATCATTTTCAAAACCTTTTCAAAAACATTTCAACAAACTTACACACCTTTTTTCCATGATCGACTCGATTTGAAGATAAAACCGAACCAATTTTTTCCTCGAATTTCTTAATTGATCATGGGCCTCCCTCACGGTGTAAGTCCCAACCCCTTTATGTACATATTTATTTTCTGGTACATATTCACCCTTTTTATGTACATATTCAATTCCTTGTACATATCCAATCATCTTTGTAAATATTCAAGCATAAACAAACTTCGTTCGTTTGTTTTCATCCACTTGTTTATACACTGATTCCATTGGTATTAAGAGAAGCATTATTCCCGGTGAAACTGCTCTTAAACCAATGGGTCTCCCTCACGGTGTAAGTCCCAACCCTCCTATGTACATATTCATTTCCTGGTTCATAAACACCCCTTCGTGTACATATTCATTCCCTTGTACACATCCAAAACCTTGTATATATTCAAGTTATAATGGCTTTAAACGCTCATTTTATACACTTGTTTATATTTGCTTCATAAACTCCTGTGAATATACATCACACACTTGTTTATATAACTGCTCAGTTATAACACAACAATTTTCCTAACAACTAGGTTCCCCTTTAGCCTCCTCTTGGGCTTTGTACAAGATAACTCATTTATTGAGTTAGCCTCCTCTTAGGCTTCATATAAGAAAACTCATTTACTGAGTTTAGCCTCCGCTTAGGCTTTATATAAGACAACACTCCCCTGCTGAGTCAGCCTCCTCTTGGGCTTCGTTCAAAAGAACTCCCACGTTGAGTTTAGCCTTCTCTTGGGCATCAAACAAGAAAGAGACACGAAATCTCTTATGACCTCCTATTGGGCTTCCAATACAAAGAATCACCCGCGCTAGGATAGAACCATGAGAGTATGATTTCTTGGTGAAATCACTCTTGAATCCTAAGAGGATGGTTTCCCGGTGAAACCACTCTTAAAGCCAAAGCCAGCCATACCCTATAGTGTGACACCCCAAATTAATTCAATTATTTAATAATTAGAAATTTAATTATTAATTTAATTAAAGGTTTAATTATTAATATTTTTGGATTAATGGATTTAATTATTTAATTAAATAAAGGAAGGTTGGGGGTGTAAAGTTGAATTGGAGGTGTATGGAGTAAAAAGATCTACATAGTCCTAATTAATTTATTTCTATTATTTGGCAAATAAAAGGAATAAATAAAGGAATTGAGGAATAAGAGAAGCATTGGAGAAAATTAGGATTCATACTACGTGCTTTTGGAAAAGAGAAGAGAAAGAGGAGAAAAAGCCAAACGCTGAGAATTCGAAGATTCATCGCGAGGTAAAGGGGGATTAAATCTGATTTCTATTCCTTATGGATTTTGATGATCAATAGAAAGAATCGAATCATTAGGAATCTCGAATTAGGATAATTGAATATGCCCTAATGTTATTGTAATTCCTGGCAGCAGATACGTGATGTCACAGAGAATGTTATGACATAGTATCTGACACTCTGTTTAACAATTCACACAGTAATCTAAAAATACTAAAGAACACAAACAATTGTTTATCCAGTTTAGTGTGTAACTACACCTACATCTGGGGGCTACCAAGCCAGGGAGGAAATCCACTATAAGCAGTATTAATTCCGGAATAAACCAACCAAGTTTATCTCCTTCACTTAAGACCTACCCAATGCAACTTCAATCTAAGTCCTACTTAGACCTGAGTTCCTACTCACTCCCCCTCAATCACAGCAGTGATATCAACCTATTGATTAATTGAATTGTGAAGACACTCTTCAATAAACGTACTTGATTTTGCTTCAAAACTTTAATCAAGAGACACAACACTCGTGCTTGAAAGCTTTGAGTGATAAACAACCCTTACAAACAAATTCTAGTCCAAGGCACTTATCAAATGATAATTGCTTGGCTCACAAGAGTAACTAGAATACACAATTAACAGACTGCTAAATCTCCTAACAGTACAAAAAGGCACAGCAGTCACTGCAGGGTTGGTTTCCTATTATAGAAGCAGTATGTAGACTTTAGTTTGGGCTTCCATAATAATAGCTAGGGTTTACTTGATTTAACCTAAAGACTTGGTCTATTTAACAAACCAATTTAGGGTTAAACAAGGTTAACCTTAAAGCCACGTGAGCAAGAGATCCAATAACATAATCCATAATAAACACAACTCAACAGAAATCCTGAAAAGTCTCAGGAAAAGTAAATCAGCAGAACAGTAGATGTTGCACAGAATGTCATAACATTGGTCATGACATCAGTCATCCTTCTTGCGATTTCCGATAACGCTTAACTCCCATCTGAGCAGATCAGATTATCCTTCTTCGCAATTTATCTTCAACTCTGAATGTCATGACATCAGTCAAGACATTGACATAAACTAGTTTTACCAAAAATTAAGGCCAACATAAAAACACTTACAAATTCCCCCTTTGGCAAATGTTTTGGCTAAAACACTAAGCTATCAGAGAACTAATGCAGCAGAAATAAAACACCCAGTCTAAGCTAACTAAGCTAAATAACCAGAGCCTAATAAAGACAAAGTCACCCCACAATCTCCCAGAAATTCTTCTCCCCCTTTTTAGCCACAAAGGGGCTAAAGGTACCAGTACATAATCCTAAAAATCATTATATAAAAGTTGTAGCAGAGTTAAATATTACAGCCCAGTAATGAAGTACAAAATTCCAGAACAAATAGAAGCAACAACATCAACAAAACAACAAAAACACAAGCAACAGTAGCACATGTGATCAAAAATCAAGCATTTTCTTCTCCTGAAGAAGCACTGTGGTAAGTAGCTTCCTCAATCGCCAAGACCAGCCTCATCGCATCTTCATTCTCATTCAAATCATCAGCAACATCCTCATCTAGCCCTTCATCCTCAACCTCAGTGTCTTCTTTTTCCTTCTCCAAGGTAGAGATCAGCTCCTCTAGAGTTTGCTTCCTTGCTTCTAGTTCCCTGCAAGTCTCTTTTAGCACATCAATGACACCAGCCTTCTGAGAATTAGCCTTGACATTTGATGTCTTAGCAGATGTCATGACAATGTCAGGGACATGTTTCCCCTAAAATAACTTGTAGTGGAAACCAAGAGCAGAAGCTCTTTTGCATAAAGAATCCTTGTCTACCAGGATATCAGGATATTGGTCAATGATGATACCACACAGGAGGGAGGGAAAGGCTATGGGACCTTTGATTGCATAGTTGTCTACATGTTTTGAAGTCTGCTCAAATATGTAAGTGCCATAATCAAAATTTGTCTTGGTGCCAACAACATAGATAAATCTGCCCAGACCAATGGAGATGGTGGACTTGTGGTTTGTGGGAACCTAGTTGGCTGCACCAATCTTATGCAGGATGGCAAACTTGACACTTAGTTTGCTAGCAGTCAGTTTTCCCTTTAATGGCCATTGTTTCACTTGCTTGGCAGTGATGGTTTGGCATACTTGGTTATCTATTACTTCAAGCTCAGGTTGAGCATCATTAGACCTTCCAAGAAATTTGTTGATAACACTTGGAGAGAACTTCACCTTTCTTCCTCTCACATACACACTCTTAAAATCAGCTGATTTTCCATCAGCACATCCAACAGACAAATTCACAATAAACTCCTTCACCAAAATATCCTAACAATTTGAAAACTTAACCACAGTTTTCATCAGGCCAGCTGCCTTGATCAGGTCCATAACTTCCTTGCATTCCAGGGCACTCCTGTTCAATTCCCTTTCTAAGGCAATCCTTTTCAGGAAAACATACTTCCAACTGCTAGCATTCTCTGGATGGTGAAAGGAGATGTTATCAATAGCAACCTCAAGAACCTTAGGCAGTTTGCCAAGAGATGGTTTCTTCCTAGGAGGAATGTCTGAGACATTCTCTTCAACATCAAAATCTGAATCCTCATCAGATTCTGAGGGTTCAGGAACCTTTCTCTTCTTGATGATTGGAGTTCTCTTGGGTCTTGAGATACTCCCAACAGACTTCATTCTACCCTTCCCTTTGGAGGTTCCAGCTTTCTGATCCTTCCCAACTTCTTCTCTAGCCTTGTTCTCAGGCCTAGGAGACTCATGAACAACTTTAGTAACCTTCTCCTTGGAGGGACTTTGAGTAGCATTCTGCTTTTCTTTTCTACTCATCATTCTTTTAGCTATGCTAGGGTTAACACTAGCAATTAGGTCATTGTCAGAGAATTCTTCATCAAGATCTATAACAGGGGGTTCAATAACTTGATCAGAGGTTTTCTCTGGAGATTTTTCCAGGTTGTCATCAGCAGGTTTCTCAGGAGATTCTTCAAGATTTTCATCAGAAGATTTCTCTGGAGACTTCTCCATGTTTTCATCAACAGGTTTCATAGGAGGCTTATCAGTGGTGTCATCAACAGGATTCTCAGGGGATTTATCAAAAGTGTCATCAACAGGATTCTCAGGGGATTTCCTAACATTGTCATTAGATGTCTCGACATTCTGTGTGACATTTGGATCAGTTGCTAAATTAGGGCTAGCAGATTCTTGATTCAAGGGAACAGATACCCCAGGCACAGAATGATTCTCATTCAGAATCCTAGTAACTATTCTAGCTATGGCTTGATGAACATAACGAGAACCCTCCCTATTGGCTATCTCAGGAGGAACAGAGGAAGATGGTTCAACATTCTTACCAGATGGTGAGGCTTGTGATCTTATTGCATGTCTGGTACGAAGCTTCTTTACCCTCCCAGGATTAGTTGCCATGGCACGTAGTGGAGTAACTTCCAGAACCTCAGTCTCCATTGCGTTTGCCCTAGGTCCAGAATCAGTGGGAGAAGGAGAACTAGTTCCCTTTGATGAAGATGATGATGACAGACTTTGTTGAGACATCTTGAGAGATTGAGAATGCAGGAGACAATAAGTTTGAGGTTTTCTTTTGAGGGAATGGAGAGTGGTACAGCCAAATGAGGAGAATGAAATACAAATATGACTATTCCTCTTCTTAAACTTTTGAAAAGAGAGAGGGAAATAATTAATTAGCCCAATCACAATTAATTTAAATAAAAAGTCTCTTCCTTCCCTTGTTGTGAGCAATATTAATTGCTACAACTCTTCATATTTGCAAATACCCAGCTTGCTCCTTAAATTCTCAAATTGACTAGCATCAAGAGCTTTAGTATAGATGTCATCCAGTTGAAGTTCAGTGGATACATGTTCCAACTTAATCAACTTCTCTTCCACAATATCTCTGATGAAGAGATGTCTAATGTCAATATGCTTAGTCGTACTGTGCTGTATAGGATTCATGGAAATATTAATAGCACTCAGGTTGTCACAATACAATGTCACGACATCCTGTGTGACATTGTACTCAGTCAGCATCTGCTTCATCCAGATCATTTCAGAACAACTGCTACCAGCTGCTATGTATTCAGCTTCAGCAGTAGATAAAGACACACAGTTTTGCTTCTGGCTGAACCAAGAAACAAGATTGTTTCCCAAAAAGAAGCATCCTCCATATGTTCTTTTTCTATCATCAGCACTACCAGCCTAATCAGCATCACAATAACCAGTTAGAATTGATTTACATCCATGAGAGTATATCATCCCATAATTGTAAGTTCCAATCACATACTTCAGAATTCTTTTCACCTGATTGATGTGACTTACTTTGGGTTCAGCCTGATATCTTGCACAAACACCAACAGCAAAGGCAATGTCAGGTCTGCTGGCTGTTAAGTACAACAGACTTCCTATCATGCTTCTGTACAAGCTTTGATCAACATTTGTCCCACTTGTGTCTTTGGACAACTTTAGATGAGTAGGTGCAGGAGTCCTTTTATGATTGGCATTCTCCATCCCAAACTTCTTGACAATATTCTTTGCATACTTGCTTTGTGAAAGGAAAGTTGAGTCTTCCATCTGTGTGACTTGTAGTCAAAGAAAGTAGGTCAATTCTCCCATGAGGCTCATTTCAAATTTAGCTTGCATTTGGTTGGCAAAATGTCTCACCATTTTATCTGACATTCCTCAAAACACTATGTCATCAACATAAATTTGAACTACCATTATCTTTCCTCCTTCATCCTTGACAAAGAGAGTTTTATCCAAACCTCCTTTCCTGTAGCCCTTGTCAGTGAGGAACTTTGTCAACCTTTCATACCAAGCCCTAGGAGCTTGTTTCAGACTATATAGAGCTTTCCTCAATTTGTAAACATGATCAGGAAAGTTAGGATCCACAAATCCTTTAGGCTGTTCAACATATACTTCCTCATTTAAGTACCCATTTAGGAAGGCACTTTTCACATCCATCTGAAATAGCTTGAATTTCAGAATGCAAGCAACTCCTAGTAGCAATCTGATTGATTCCAGCCTGGCCACAGGGGCAAAGGTCTCATCAAAATCAATCCCTTCAACTTGAGTGTATCCTTGAGCAACAAGTCTTGCCTTATTTCTGGTGACAACCCCTTCGGCATCTGACTTGTTCTTGTAGATCCACTTTGTGCCAATGATGTTTGTTCCTTCTGGTCTAGGAACTAACTCACACACTTCATGTTGTTTGAACTAGTTCAATTCATCTTGCATTTCTCCAATCCAGTATTCATCAGTCAAAGCCTCTTTGACATTCTTTCGCTTAATCTTAGACACAAAACAAGAGTTTGAGATGATTTCTCTAGATCTTGTAATGACTCCACTATTAGGATCTCCAATAATGAGTTCCTTTGGATGATCTTTCTGAATTCTGATGGAGGGATCTTTGTTAGCTACCTCTGATTCAAACTTTGGTGAAGTAGGGATAGGCACATCATCCTTATCAGACACTTGTGGTGATGTCTCAAACAATGTCTCAACATCATATGGGACATTGTTTTCCTCATGGTGATCATCAACTATGACATTTATAGACTCCATCATAACTTTGGTCCTGGAATTGAATACCCTATATGCTCAGCTGTTTGTAGAGTATCCCAGAAAAATTCCTTCATCACTTTTAGAGTCCATCTTTCTCCTTTGTTCACGATCTGTCAGAATATAGCATTTGCTCCCAAATACATGGAAATACTTCACAGTAGGCTTTCTACCTTTCCATACTTCATACAGAGTGGATGATGTTCCCCTTTCTCAAGGTGAACCTGTTGTGAACATAACATGCTGTATTCATAGCTTCATCCCAAAAATGAATAGGAAGCTTCTTGGAATGTATCATTGCTCTGGAAGATTCCTGTATAGTTCTATTTTTCCTTTCCACAACTCCATTTTGTCGAGGAGTTATAGGTGAGGAGAACTCATGATTTATTCCTTCTGAGGAGCAGAACTCATCAAACTTGCTATTCTCAAATTCCTTTCTATGATCACTTCTAATTCTGACAATGCATCCTTCTTTTTCTCTTTGAAGTCTCTTGCATAATTCTTTAAAGACATCAAAAACATCATATTTTTCCCTGATGAAGTTTATCCAGGTAATTCTAGAAAAATCATCCACAACAACATAAGCATATCTTTTTCCACCAAGGCTTTCAACCTGCATAGGACCCATCAGATCCATGTGCAAAAGCTCTAGCACCTTAGAGGTGGTCAGATGTCTTGACTTTGGACGTGACATTATGGTTTGCTTTCCAACCTGACATTTACCACAAACTCTCCCTTCATCAATATGAAGTCTTGGAATTCCTTTGACAACCTCCATGGATATGATCTTCTTCATCCCTCTAAGGTGTAAATGACCAAGCTTTTGGTGCCACAGTTTCACTTCCTTTTCTTCTTTGGCTGTAGAGCACCCAGAAGAGTAGTTAGTGTCCTCAGACTCCCATCAGTAACATTTGTCCTTTGATCTGACTCCTCTCATAACAACTTCTTATTTGTCATTTGTTACAAGACATTCAGACTTGGTGATGTTGACCTTGAATCCCATGTCACACAGTTGACTGATACATATGAGATTGGCAGTCAAACCATTTACCAGCAATACTTCATTTAGATTCGGAACTCCAGGGTAGTCCAGGTTTCCAACTCCTTTGATTTCTCCTCTATCACCATTTCCAAAAGTGACATAGCTAGTAGTGTGTGGTTTGACATCGTTTAGCAGATTCTTAATTCCAGTCATGTGTTATGAACATCCACTATCAAAGTACCAGTCCCCCTTTGCAGAAACTCTAAGGGAGGTGTGAGCTAGCTGCAGTCTTTCTCTTCCACTGTTGAGCATAAGGTGCCTTGTTGATCTTAGGCTGGACATATGGGATCTAATTTGGATATCCATATAGTCTAAAGCAATAAGGCTTTATGAGCCCAAACCTTCCACAATAATGACATCTGCATATTTGAAACTTCTTCTTCATGTTTCTCTGATCTTGATGTTGAGCTCTATGTTGTGACATCTACCTTGACATTGGTTTATCAGGCCTGTTCTTCTTCTTGTCACTTGACATCTGCCTTGATTTTGGTTTATCAGGACTGTTCTTCTTCTTGTCACCTGACATCGTCCTTGACCTTGGTTTAACAGGACTGTTCTTCTTCTTGTTACCAACAGGTTTCTTTGCAGCCACATATCCTAGCCCAGACATATTTCCTGCATTTTGTCCAATCTGCAAGATTTCTTCCAACTTGTCAGTTCCAGTTGTTAACATCTTGACATACTTAGTCATCTGATCAAGTTTGGAATTCAACACTAGAACTTCACCATTGAGATGACTTATAGTAGCAGTTTCTTCCTTCTTCTCAGCCTCTAACTTCATAATGAGCTTTTTCTGTTTCTCATTTTGGTGGAAGACTTCAGCACTTCTGATACACAGCTTCTTGTAAGTGTCAGCAAGTTCTTCAAATGTCACCTCCTCATCACTAGAATCATTATCAGAGTTACAGACACCAGATAGTGCAGTAACAAGTTTGGCAGATTCTTCTTCAGAGTCACTTTCTGAGTCACCATCAGACCAAGTGACAGGCATTCCTTTCTTTTGTTTCTTTAGAAAGGTAGGGCTTTCAGGCTCTAATGTGTCCATATCTTTCACATCCATGACATTGAATCCCTCTGCTTTGATTGCCCTTTTCTTCAGGTTTTGCTCTTCTGCTGGAGTCATAAGATATGCTGATGTCAGAGGAGATGTTCTTGACATTTGACCTTGACTTTGGGTCAATTCTCTTGATGAGTTTGTTGAACTGTCTTCCAAGCATAGCTATTGCTTCAGATATATTCTCTTCATCACCCTCCTTGCATTCCTCTTCAGTATTGGATACAAGGGCTATGGTCTTGTTTTTCTTGTCAACATTGTCACTGATCCCCATCTCAAATGTCTGAAGTGATCCAATAAGTTCATCAACCTTCAAGGTGCAGCTATCCTGAGCTTCCTCTATAGCAGTCACTTTCATTGCAAACCTTTTAGGCAAGTATCTGAGAATCTTTCTCACCAGCTTTTCTTCTGACATCTTTTCTCCCAATGCTCCTGGGTGTTGGCAATCTCCAAGATGTTCATGTGAAACTCATGAATTGTCTCATCTTCTTTCATCTTCAGATTCTCAAATTTGGTAGTAAGCATCTGAAGTCTTGAAATTTTCACCTTGGATGTACCCTCATGAGTGGTTTTGAGAGTGTCCCAAACATCCTTGGCCAGTTCACACTGATGTACTAGTCTGAAAATATTTCTGTCAATTCCATTGAATAAGGCATTCAATGCTTTAGAGTTGCCCAGTGCTAGCTCTTCTTCTTCTTTGCTCCATTCTTCCTCAAGTTTCAGACTAGTAGTCTCATCTTTCTCAAGCTTGGTAGGATGTTTCCATCCTCAGTCAGCATCTCTCCAAGCTTTATTGTCCAGTGACTTCAAAAAGGCAACCATACGAGGTTTCCAGTAATCATAGTTAGATCCATCCAGTATGGGTGGTCTACTTCCAAATCCTCCTTCCTTGTCCATAACGCCAGAAACTATTATCCCTAGATCTCACCTGTAAATAACAGTGTGGTGCCCGCCCGATGCCAATTGTAATTCGGCAGCAGATACGTGATGTCACGAGAATGTTATGACACAAGATCGACACTCTATTTAACAATTCACACAAGAATGTAAAACAAGAAAGAACACAAACAATTGTTTACCCGCTTAGTGTGTAACTACACCTACATCCGGGGCTACCAAGCCGTGGAGGAAATCCACTATAAGCATTAATTGTGAATAAACCAACAAGTTTATCTCCTTCACTTAAGACCTACCCAATGCAACTTCAATCTAAGTCCTACTTAGACCTGAGTTCCTACTCACTCCCCCTCAATCACAGCAGTGATATCAACCTATTGATTAATTGAATTGTGAAGACACTCTTCAATAAACGTACTTGATTTTGCTTCAAAGCTTTAATCAAGAGACACAACACTCGTGCTTCAAAGCTTTGAGTGATAAACAACCCTTACAAACAAATCCTAGTCCAAGGCACTTATCAAATGATAATTTCTTGGCTCACAAGAGTAACTAGAATACTTAATTAACAGACTGCTAAATCTCCTAACAGTACAAAAAGGCACAGCAGTCACTGCAGGGTTGGTTTCCTATTATAGAAGCAGTATGTAGACTTCATTTGGCTTCCATAATAATAGGTGGTTTACTTGATTTAACCTAAAGACTTGGTCTTTTTAACAAACCAATTTAGGGTTAAACAAGGTTAACCTTAAAGCCACGTGAGCATGAGATCCAATAACATAATCCATAATAAAATTCAACAGAACTCGAAAGTCTCAGAAAAGTAAATCAGAAGTCAGATGTTGCACGTAATGTCATAACATTGGTCATGACATCACCATCCTTCTTGCGATTTCCAAGATAACAGCTTAACCCTAGTCCGAAACAGACTGATTATCCTTCTTCTACAGAATTTATCTTCAACTCTGAATGTCATGACATTAGTCAAGACATTGACATAAACTAGTTTTACCAAAAATTAAGGCCAACATAAAAACACTTACAGTTATAATCCGACCTAAAACCGTAATTGAGACGGTTATGAACGTTTAATCTATGTATGATGAATATAGATTAATTAGAAAACAAATTTGGTGACTAATTGGATGTAAAACTGCAGTAAATAATTTTGTTTTATGATGATATGAGGTTTGGTGAAGTTTGGAGGTAATGGAAATTCATAATAGTGAAGAAAAGTTGTGTTTTTGATGAAAACAAACTGTATGGGTCGACACATCCCTTTTTGAATCGATGCATAAGTGTAATTTTTGAACACCAGAATGCTTGAAAAGCTATGCATCGATCCAAGATGCGTATGCATCGATACATAGGCCAAAAACAGGGCTATGCATCGATACATGTTTTGTATGTGTCGACACATACTGAACAATTTTTGAAAAATAAAGAAATTTTAAGTTATGCATCGATGCATAACTATTTTAGGTCGATGCAAGCCGATTATGTGTCCATGCATAGCCATATGCATCGACGTATACTGTATTGAGGCAGAACATGGATTTTTCTTAAAACGATTTTGATCATATCTTTTTAACCGTAACTCCGATTTAGGCGTAGTTGGTATCGTTGGAAATCTTAGGACGAGTACTACCAAATGGAAATATTTTCAACACTAATAATTGGAATCTAGAAGAATTAATTTAGTTTCCGTAATCAGAACTCGTTGAGAATTTATGAATCATGTGTTGAATAATTGTGCAGAATGTTAACTTATTGTTGTGATTAACATTTGATGTTTATGATTGCTGTACCAGATGTTGTTGATGTTATTAATTTATAATTGGAATAATGATGTGTGTTCATGTTCCATGTTTTGAATTGTTGCATGCTTCTGATGTGCATGCATAAGCATTTGGTAATGGTTCATTCCCATTGTGTGGAATTTAACTTGCAGGGCCAATAAACTTACCTAATGGAAAGAGGTAGTGAGGCTAGATTCTTGACCCAGTGAGGTATGGGCGAATCATTAATTGACGTTGTTTTCCGAAGTGTAAGAGGAACTGGGTGTGAACTTGGTTCACGATTAGTACCACATGCATTTGAGTCTGCATTGCATATGTGATTGTAACATGTTAGGATGAATTCCAGTGTTGCAATTGCATTGATTGTTGTTGTATGCATAATGAATGTTTGGATTGTGTTTGCAAATCGTATGTTAATGTTGTTAAGAAGGGTGAATAATGAATTGATTGTTTTATTGTTTTGAGAAATGTATAATGCATTTTAATCTTGATGAAATCTCACCCTTACTTTGATGATTTCAGATTGAGGAGTATAGCTGCTCAAGAATTTGTGAGGACAGCATCTAGAGTTGTGCTACTTAGTTAATCCGGTCGTTGTCATGCTCGTAGTTGTAATAATCGGGGAACGTTGATTGATTTTTTATGGATTTAAAACTGGCTATTTTTGTTATGTTTTGGTTTATGTTTTGAAACAATTATTGATTGAAGTATTTCGGATTTTTATGTTATGTTTCCGCTGTTTAAACATAATCTTTGGTTTTGTTTTATTTCATAAGTTATTCAGTAAAAGTCATGATCACTATGTTTGTCATTTTGAATTCTTAAAATTGTGACGCCCTTGTCGTTATGTTTAAAACTCTGATTAACAATATATAAATCGCGGGTAAATTAGAAGGGGTGTTACAATAGTGGTATCAGAGCATAGTCGGTCGTTGTGACCAGTGTCTTAATGTCATTATCCCTTTGTACGCGACAAGTGTGTGCAACACTATCGGTACTTGTTGCTTTTCTGATTGCTTATTACAAGAGAAGTGTGAAACTAAGTGGGGGAGAGGAAATACTTCCCGGATATGTTCCGATTGTAAGCCATTGGTACGAGGTACTGCTTGAAAAGACAGTGCAAGAGTTGTTAGAGTCGTTGGAATCGTTTGGATCGTGAGTCATAGTTGGAAGTGCAAAAAGGTGAGTATGATTCTAAGAACAAGAAGTGTTGGTAATGATGATTTATACTCCAGTATGATTATCGGGTGTCTATTGACAAATTGAGGACTTGATCACCCTTAATCTCTTGTTGACAGTAGACGGAATCGTATTGGGTGGTATACAATTGTCTTGCTATCTAAAGGGAGCATATAGTGATGAATATGAATGAAGTTTGGTAGAAGCTTGTGAACCATATGAGTTGACGTAGACTCTAATAAGGACAATGAATTAAGATGGATGATCAGAGTTGTGCAGTTGTTAAGGATGGTGTGGTAGTGTTTATGTTATATTCCTCGACAGAGGTGAAAAGAAAAGCTAAGAGTGATGAATTTCCGGTGGTGAATGAATTCCCAGAAGTGTTTCCGAAAGATGTTAGTGAGCTGCCACCTGAGAGAGAAGTGGAGTTTGCTATAGATTTGATTCCTGGAACTAGTCCGGTGTCGATGGCGCCTTGTCGCATGTCGGCATTTGAATTGTCTGAGTTAAAGAAGCAGTTGGAGGAATTACTTGAGAAGAAGTTTATTCGTCCTAGTGTTTCACCGTGGGGTGCTCCGGTGTTGTTGGTTAAGAAGAAGGAAGGTACAATGAGACTGTGTGTTGATTATAGGCAGTTGAACAAAGTGACAATCAAGAATTGGTATCCATTATCGAGGATTGATGATTTGATGGATCAGTTAGTTGGAGCTTGTGTATTCAATAAGATTGATTTGAGGTCTGGGTATCATCAGATTCGTGTGAAGACGGAGGATATTCAGAAAAATTGTATTTAGAACGAGGTATGGACATTACGAGTATTCTGTTATGCCGTTTGGAGTTACTAATACACTTGGTGTTTTCATGGAGTATATGAACAGGATATTTCATCTGTATCTTGATAAGTTTGTGGTGGTGTTTATTGATGACATTCTGATCTATTCGAAGAATGATGAAGAGCATGCAGGACATCTTAGAATTGTGTTGGAACTGTTGAAAGAGAAGAAGTTGTATGCGAAGTTGTCTAAGTGTGAATTCTGGTTAAGTGAAGTAAGTTTTCTTGGTCATGTGATTTCCAAGAATGGAATTGTTGTTGATCCTACGAAGGTAGAAACCAGATCTCGTTGGGAAGCAATCAAGAATGCTTCGAACTGTAGTTTTGGTCTTGCAGGTTATTACAAAAAGTTCATTAAAGGATTTTCGAAGTTAGCTTTGCCGTTGACTAAGTTAACAAGAAAGGCTCAGGTGTTTTTTTGGGATTCTGATTGTGAGAAAGGATTCTAAGAATTGAAGACGAGGTTGACTAGTGCTCCGATTCTGATTTTGCCAAATCCGCGTAATCTTTGTTGTGTATTGTGATGCGTCATTGATGGGTTTAGGTGGTGTTTTGATGCAAGATAACCAGGTTGTGGCTTATGCTTCGAGACAATTGAAAGTCCATGAAAGGAATTATCCGACTCATGATTTAGAACTGGCAGTAGTAGTTTTTGTTTTGAAATTGTGGAGGCATTATCTGTATGGTTCTCGATTTGAGGTGTTCAATGATCATAAGAGTTTAAAGTATCTCTTCGATCAGAAAGAGTTGAATATGAGGCAGAGAAGATGGTTAGAATTTCTCAAGGATTATGATTTTGGTTTGAATTACCATCCTGGTAAGGCAAACGTTGTTGCAGATGCATTGAGTAGGAAGTCCTTGCATATGTCTATGTTGATGGTGCGTGAACTAGAGTTGGTTGAACAGTTCAGAGACTTGAGTTTGGTATGTGAGACTACTTCTGATAGTGTTAAATTGGGAATGTTGAAGTTGACTAGTGGTATTCTTGAGGAAATTTGAACTGGGCAGAAATTTGATGTTGGTTTGGTGGATAAGTTGACATTGATTAACCAAGGTCAAGGAGGTGAATTCTGAATTTACGAGAATAGTGTTATGAGATTTGGTGACAGAGTTTGTGTTCCGAATATTGCAGAACATCGGAAGCGTATTTTGGAAGAAGGACATCGTAGTGGATTGAGTATTCATCCCGGTGCTACTAAGATGTATCACGACTTGAAAAAGTTATTCTGGTGGCCTGGAATGAAAACAGAAATTGCTAAGTTTGTTTATGCTTGTTTGGTTTGTCAGAAGTCAAAGATTGAACATCAGAAACCATCAGGGTTGATGGAACCGTTGTTTGTCCCGGATTGGAAATGGGATGGCATTTCTATGGATTTTGTATCTGGTTTGCCACGGACAGCGAAGAATTGTGATTCTATTTGGGTTATTGTTGATCGGTTGACAAAATCTGCTCACTTTATTCCGATAAGAATGGATTACCCAATGGAAAGGTTGGCAGAATTGTATGTTGAGAGGATTGTAAGTTTTCATAGTATTCCTTCTATTATTGTGTCGGATAGAGATCCGAGGTTCACGTCTAAGTTTTGGACGGGGCTGCAAGAAGCTTTGGGTACTAAGTTGCGATTGAGTTCCGCTTATCATCCGTAGATAGATGGTCAGACGGAAAGAACGATTCAGTCGTTAGAAGATTTATTGAGGGCTTTTGTGTTGGAGAAAGGTGGAGCTTAGGATAGCTATCTACCATTGATTGAGTTTACCTACAACAATAGTTTTCATTCGAGTATTGGTATGGCTCTGTTTGAGGCATTGTATGGTAGGAGGTGTCGGACATTGTTGTGTTGGTACGAATCTGGAGAAAGTGCTGTGATTGGACCGGAGATTGTCCAACAGACTTCAGAAAAGATCAAGATGATTCAGGAGAAGATGAGGGCTTCTCAGAGTCATCAGGAAAGTTATCATGATAAGAGGAGGAAGGATCTTGAGTTTAGTGAAGGAGATCATGTGTTTAGTCGAGTTACTCCGATGACTGGTATTGGTCGAGCTTTGAAGTCAAAGAAGTTGACTCTGCGTTTTATTGGTCCGTATCAGATTACCAAAAAGGTTGGAAGAGTTGCTTATCAGATTGCTTTACCACCGTCACTTGCGAATTTACATGATATGTTCTATGTATCTCAGTTGAGGAAGTACATTGCTGATCCGTCTCATGAGATTCAGGTAGATGATATACAGGTGCGAGATAATCTGAATGTTGAAGCATTACCTATGAGAATTGAGGATCGGAAGGTGAAGCAATTGCGTGGTAAAGAGATAGCATTGGTGAAAGTAGCTTGGGGAGGACCAGCAGGTGGAAATGTAGCTTGGGAACTGGAGAGCCAGATGAAGGACTCGTATCCCGAACTTTTCGTCTAAGGTATGTTTTCGAGGACGAAAACTCTTTTTAGTAGGGGAGAGTTGTGACACCCCAAATTAATTCAATTATTTAATAATTAGAAATTTAATTATCAATTTAATTAAAGGTTTAATTATTAATATTTTTGGATTAATGGATTTAATTATTTAATTAAATAAAGGAAGGTTGGGGGTGTAAAGTTGAATTGGAGGTGTATGGAGTAAAGAGCTCTACATAATCCTAATTAATTTATTTCTATTATTTGACAAATAAAAAGCAATAAATAAAGGAATTGAGGAATAAGAGAAGGATTGGAGAAAATTAGGATTCATACTACGTGCTTTTGGAAAAGAGAAGAGAAAGAGGAGAAAAAGTCAAACGCCGAGAATTCGAAGATTCATCGCGAGGTAAGGGGGGATTGAATCAGATTTTTATGCCTTATGGATTTTGATGATCAATAGAAAGAATCGAATTGTTAGGAATCTCGAATTAGGATAATTGAATATGCCCTAATGTTATAATCCGACGTAAAACCGTAAATGAGACGGTTATGAACGATTAATCTATATATGATGAATATAGATTAATTAGAAAACAAATTTGGTGACTAATTGGATGTAAAACTGCAGTAAATAATTCTGTTTTACGATGATATGAGGTTTGGTGAAGTTTGGAGGTAATGGAAATTCGTAACAGTGAAGAAAAGCTGTGTTTTTGATTAAAACAAACTGTATGGGTCGACACATCCCTTTTTGCATCGATGCATAAGTGTAATTTTTGAAAACCAGAATGCTTGAAAAGCTATGCATCGATCCAAGATGCGAATGCATCGATACATAGGCCAAAAACAGGGCTATGCATCGATACATGTTTTGTATGTGTCGACACATACTGAACAATTTTTGAAAAATAAAGAAATTTTCAGTTATGCATTGATGCATAACTATTTTGGGTCGATGCAAGCCGATTATGTGTCGATGAATAGCCTTATGCATCGATGTATACTGTATTGAGGCAGAACATGGATTTTTCTTAAAACGATTTTGATCATATCTTTTTAACCGTAACTCTGATTTAGGCGTAGTTGGTATCGTTGGAAAGCTTAGGACGAGTAATACCTAATGGAAATATTTTCAAAACTAATAATTGGAATCTGGAAGAATTAATTTAGTTTTCGTAATCAGAACTCGTTGAGAATTTATGAATCATGTGTTGAGAACTTATAGCTTTGATTAACATTTGATGTTTATGATTGCTGTACCAAATGCTGTTGATGTTATTACTTTATAATTGGAATAATGATGTGTGTTCATGTTCCATGTTTTGAATTTTTGCATGCTTCTGATGTGCATGCATGAGCATTTGGTAATGGTTCATTCCCATTGTGTGGAATTGAACTTGCAGGGCCAATAAACTTACCTAATGGACAGAGGTAGTGAGGCTAGATTCTTGACCTTGTGAGGTATGGGTGAATCATTGATTGACGTTGTTTTCCGAAGTGTAAGCGGAACAGGGTGTGGACTTGGTTCACGATTGGTACCACATGCATTTGATTCTGCATTGCATATGTGATTGTAACATGTTAGGATGAATTCCAATGTTGCAATTGCATTGATTGTTGTTGTATGCATAATGAATGTTTGGATTGTGTTTACAAATTGTATGTTAATGCTGTTAACAATGGTGAATAAAGCATTGATTGTTTTATTGTTTTGAGAAATGTATAATGCATTTTAATCTTGATGAAATCTCACCCTTACTTTGATGATTTCATATTGAGGAGTATAGCTGCTCGAGAATTGGTGAGGACAGCTTCTAGAGTTGTGCTACTTAGTTAATCCGCGTGTCAGTGTCATAATCTGGTAGTTGTAACACTGGGGAACGATTGATTGGGATTTTTTTTATGGATTTAAAACTGACTGTTTTTGTTATGTTTTGGTTTATGTTTTGGAACAATTATTGATTGAAGTATTCCGGATTTTTATGTTATATTTCCGATGTTTAAACATAATCTTTTTGGTTATTTTGAATTTTAAATTGGACTTTGTCGTTATGTTTAAAACCCGATTAAAAATATATAAATCGCGGGTAAATTAGAAGGTGTTACATATAGCTACTCTTGAGCTTCATATAAGGACCTCGATGACCCTCAAATGCTTGGGCTCCCATACAAGGACCTCGATGACCTCGGAATGCCTCCTCTTGGGCTTACAATATAAGGACCCATGGGCTTCTTAAAAGCATCCCCTAATCCAATCAATTTCTCCTAGATTTAGACATTTATCATCTCTATGGAAGAAGTATCTCATCTATCACATCACATACAAATTTTAAATCAAACACTCTTTTCAATAAAACATCTTTTAATCAGAAGTGGTAACGCTTGTACACTCAAGCAAAACACCCAATGCTTACAATTAAAAGATTCAATCATCTTTTTTCAAACATCTTTGTTAAACTCGTAAGTGGTAACGCTTTGTACCCAAGTAAAACACCTATAACTTACGATGAAAGATTCAATCAATCAACCTTTAAAAATGTGATGAAATATATTAGATACATTTTTCATTAAGATGACATTTGTCTTTGTCTTAATAACATCCCTGTTTCCACTAGCAGTGGGAACTACGATTGCTCCGGGACTTTCTCAACTCTTTGAGAATATGTCTCATCCTTACAGCATACTCTTTCTCCTCAAACCAAACAAAACCATAGCTCCATTTAGATCCGAATATGCTCGATTCCCATTAAGGGATATATGCGTAAGATCCCAATGATCTTATGCAGCACAATAATAACAAAACCTAGATCCCACATAATCTATCCTTCTTAAAATCCAAAGGAGAAACTTTCCCAAGAATAGAAATAGCAAATTAAAACACACAAACATATCAAACTATTCATATATAAAGCTATAGATAACTATATATATTTAGGGTGCCACATCTATTCCCTTTATATAACAAACCCCCTTGCCCGGAATCTCCCCAATGCGCTGCGTCTAGTTCACACTAGTTGTAATGCATATCATATCAATTGAGGGTATTGCAGCTTTCCCCTTTTTCATCTCATTTTTCTTGTTTTGAAAATAATAAAGCTTGATGCTCACGACATCTTTATAAACAACCAAAGAGTAACGTTTGAGCCGTAGAACTGAATTCAGATCTCGATTCCCCTGCCACTTTTATTGCGAACATAGGGCAATATGTTTAAATATTGTTTTTTCAAGGAGTACATGACAAATAAACCGTAGTGTTATACCCCAAAATTTTCCCTCCTTTCTCTCAAGACAATCTATGGCTCTGTATTCAAGAATTCCACAAGGTGGTCATCATATCTCACCATATACCTCAGAACATATCAAGTTCCAAGCTCATAAGTCTAAGTTGCTCATCCAATGGCTCAAATAGTCATAAAATCACAGATGGACAAAAAGTCAACTATGGTCAACATGCAGTCAAACTTCATAATTTTTGGTCAACATTAATATTTTGAAGTCATATTCATCATTTGATCAAGGGTTGATCATGATTTCTCAAGAAATGTCAAGATCTGATCAAAAGTCAAAGTTTCCAAATTAGGGCTTTTTTAGACAAAAGTCAACAGAACTTTGACCAAGCATAACTTTGACATACTTTATCAGAAATTTCTCCACCAAAGATCATTTTGAAGAGAATTCAATTCTCTACAACTTCATGTCTCACAAGCTTGGGTTGGAAATGCTTTATTTGGAAGTTATGGATCAAGACATTATCGGTCCTTTTAGAAAAGTCAACAAAAGTCATCTTTTTGCAAAGAAGTGTTCATGGGCATGGAAACTTCAATGAAGATGAACCCAAAAGGGCTTCTTAGAAGACATCTTGAGGTTTCTAAAAAGTCTAGGAACACCCAAATGTGGAAAAATGGGAAAGATACAAATTATGTAAGTTGAGCATTTTTTAAGAGGTGCATGAAGAAAAATACTTAGCAAAAGCAAATATTTTTCAAATGGGCCTAAGATTTTATGATTCAAACTTATTTCTAACACTATTAAGAGTCTCTAAGCCCAGATACACTCTCTCTTTCCTTTTATTTTATTTATTTTTGAATTTAACCATTAAAATTCAATTTTAATTAAAATAAAATATTAAGACATGGTACAAGGCATATGGATTGATATCCCAGTTCCTTGAGGTCCAAGATTGACAATGCAAGCTGGAAATTTTGTGCAAGAGAGTTTAAGGAAGATTGAGCAAGGAAAAGAATGATTTGATTCAAAAATTCCCATCAAATATCTTTCATTCAATGCAAAATATTTTACCAAGTTTGTTGACCTAATTGCTTGCCCTATATACACTTAACATCCTCACAAGACACAAGAACGAATTCACAGCCTCTTACATAGATTGATAGCCTCTTACAAACCCTAGAAATATCTCAAATTTTTCTCAAAACTTGCAAAATCGGGTTTCGATTCACATCATTACACGACCCCAGAACACTCCAGATCAAGCATCCCACGCTGCTCCAATTTGGTAAATGTCACAAAATCGTTTCTCTCAATCCATGCATTACTAACTATTTTCTGTGTATGTATGATCTTAGGATGTTGTTTAGAACAGGTACAACGTGTTACATGTGAGCTTTAGGGCTTAAATCCCATGATGCCATTGTTAGGGCATATGAGTTGTGAGTTTCGAACCCACTGATACATGGACTTTCAGGCTATAAAAACACCACCATTGGATTCCTAGGGTTCGAATTAGGGGGTAGGGTCTTTTATTTGCATTTATCTTGATTATTTTGCAGTATCTAAAATTCCAGATGGCCGGAGAAGACGACCGGAGCCTTGCTCCAGCGCTTCTGACTCAGGGACCAACAACACTTACATGTTTATAAGTCCAATAGTATGAATGGATGTATCACCGCCCCAACGGTTCACCTTGCGCGCGCTATGTCACTCTCTATCTCTCAGCTCGTGGGTTCAAACCCCACCTCTTGATTTTTGTTTTCATTATTTTATTTACAGGTTTTCAAATCTCCGGAAGGAATGCCTCCAAAAGCTCCAGCTTCTGAGTCTCCCCAGCACCAAAATCTCCAACTTCTGGGTCCCCCATCGCCAGAACCTTCCAGAAGCTCCAGCTTTTGGATGGTCCTAGATGAGAAGTCCTCAAAAGCTCAAGCTCGGACGCCCTGTGATCTAGAATTGCTCCAGCCTTCTCGGACCTTTACGCACAGACACCCTGTAAGCTCTAGTTTCGGATCTTTCCAAGACAGAGCTCCAGCTGGCGCCCAGAGGTAACCTCCAAGCTCTAGCTTCTGGACCCCTTTATATGCAAAAACCACAACTTCTAGACACGCTCAGTAGGACATCCACATGAAACTCCAGTTTCTGGATGCCCACAACGCTCCACTCTCAGAAGCCCCAGTTTCTGCCTTCCATCTTAATTAATTAATTAATTTAATTAGTAATTAGGTTAGTTAATTAGGTTAATTAGATAATTTCACAAATAACTTTTCCCATTTTTTTTAATTAACTTAATTAGTCTAATTTAGGTTAATATTTATTAATTCTTTTTCTTAATTAAGTTAAAATCAATTAGAATTAAGATTATCACATACACTTTAAATTTCAAAACAGCAAAAATATTTGAACGTAGGTTCTCTACTGCTATTTATTTTTCTTGCATTTTTAAATTCTAGAAAGGATGTATAGGTTGCAAGTTTTTATCATGTAATAACGTAGATTTTATTTTCTGCATTTACTTTCCGCATCACTTATTATGTATCTGCCCCAAAGTCATGTAATAGCGTAGAACCTTTACATTTCCGCAATTTACTTTCTGCACCTATTAAACTGCTAGTTACTAGGCGTGTATGGAAAGATAAAAATGAACATAGATCACTAATCACAAGATAAATATCTGAAACAATACATCGCCACACATGCACTTCTAGGGTATCCTCTCTCTCTTTATAAAATGGTCGTCCTCGAACGTGGGGGTATCTTAGCACAGATGCCTATGAAATATCATCATAGTCCCCTCGACTTAAAAGATCATAGTCCCTCAATGTTGCCTACGAATATAGTTTCTCGTCCCACGATTGTCGCCTACGAAAAATGATGATCGTCCCTACGGATGTGCTAGGATATCCCTACAAGTTGCTTATTAATCCAACGAATAAGGTTACCTATCAATCCATGGTACGGATGACCTTATTCTAAAGGAAAGCAAAATAACACGTAAACGACCGTTCTGAGTGGGTAAATAAGTCTCTTTTGCTTGCTCAAAATATTTTTCACACCTGACACTTTTTTTCAAAAAATCTTTTCAAACACTTTGTATACATTCCAGCGTGAATCATTACAAAGTCATTTCCAAAACATAACATTTCCAAACACTTCGTATACATTCAGGCGTGAATCATTACAAAGTCAAAGCGAAATGCCTTTTCAAAACATTTTTTTCCAAACACACACACAAAAAACAATTTAAAGTGAGCTAAGAAATTAAGAGCCCGTAGAGAACTACAGATGGAAAGGGTACTAACACCTTCCTTTTTCATAACCACCTCCCTTACTCAGAATCAAACGAAGGTCTTTTTCCTGTTCTTTAAGCCTTCCCTTAATTGGATAAAAGAAAAGTCGGTGGCGACTCTTGCTATCCGCAACATTTGCGATCAAACGCAAAACAAACAAGTAAGTTCTCCCACCGTATCACAGAACTGGAGACTCTGCTGGGGAAAATAAAGAGAGGTTACCTTAGGGTCTTTAGATCACTTAAAATTGTTTGACTTGGATGCTTTACTTTTAAGGGTTTCTTGGGTATTATACTTGTGGGGGATCCTACACCCGGATCCAGGTTTCCTTAGGTAAGTAGCAATAAATCGTCATGATTGTTAGGCGAGCACCAAACGGTCAACATGATGGCTACGTTCATGCGACACTTTGGATGTCCCGATGCTCCTCATGTTCAGTTGAGGAACGTATTTGGTGTCCGCGTGGTGTCATCTGCACTAACTCAACTCTTAGAACCCTAATTGACCCATCTTGGCCATTCGAAGGTAGTGAGATGGCCGACTTCGGTGTAGACTGAGGTTGGTTGATACTCGATGCTATGCTCATTAAGATTCGACTTTCGGGATGTTTCGATCGACCACTTGGTAGTCGTATTGAAATAAAGCCTACGAGAAAGATCTATGATATGAGATTCCTAAAACCCGGTTATTATTATAGGAAAGGTTGAACCAACTCAAACTTTGGTAGGGTAGACACCTATACCTCATGCAAGTCTTAAACCTAGGGCTATTGTGTGGATTGCTTGTGCTTGCTATTTGCTTAAACATGACATCATAACATCATATCATTTCTAACTATTTCAAGGACCTAGGGATTTATCTTTGCTCTTTTTTGTAGGGTTATGGCTTCCAGGAAGACCATCCAAATCAACTTCATGGGTATACCTTCTCAACTCAAAGAGTTGGTTTCAAAAATTCCCGATCATGCTCAGCTCATCAAAAGACATGGTTATCTGCTTGAATTGGTTATCTTCGGTTTTGAAGAAGCTATGATGCACGTCGTATTCCAGTTCTTCGATCCGAAACATCACTGCTTTACATTCCCAAATTATCAGTTGGTACCTACAATAGAATAGTTCTCCAAACTACATGGGATACCTATCCTTGATCAGATACCTTTCACCTATTTAGAAAGAGATCTGGAATATGAAGACATCGCCCCAACATTACATCTAAAGCGATCAAACATTGAAGCTAATTGGGAAACAAGAAATGGAGTTAAGAGTTTACTTGCCAAGTTTCTGATAAAGAAAGCTCGAGAATTCCTCAAAGCTATGAGTTTCCATGAATTCAAAGACATTTTGGCCTTGCTAATCTATGGCTTGGTGTTATTTCCTAATCCATATCAGTTCGTAGACGTGAACGCCATCAAGATATTCCTCACTCGTAATCCTGTGCGTACTTTACTTGGGGATATTCTGCATTCTCTCCACACTCGTACTATCAAAAGACAAGGAACTCTCATGTGTTGCACACTATTACTTTCCAGGTGGTTTATTTTGCACCTTCCTCAAGCATTAATGAAGAACGAGCAAAGGTTGAAGTGGTCTCAAAGGGTGATGTCACTCTCTCATTCAGATATTCGTTGGTGCCTCTTTTCTTAAAAGGACTTCACTTTCATTGAGCGTTGTGGGGAATTCCCTAATGTACCACCCTTAGAATAAGGAGGTATCACTTACAACCCTTCTCTAGCTCTACGTCAGTTTGGTTATGCTCGAAGAGATGGTCCTCATGATATGCTTCTCTAAGACATTGTGTTTGACTACAACAACGATATCCAGAATTACCGTCGAAGATTTGTACACACTTGGGGCATGGTATAGAAGATTGATACCAAGACTTTGGGATACAAAAATTCCATTCCTTGGGAACCTTACCTCAAATGGGTGCGAGCTCGAGCTCAAAACCTCACGATTCCATTTACAGCTGTTCTACCAGTGCTTATGGAACCCGTTGCTATAGGTGACGAACCCTATACCATTCTCCATCCGAACATGCCTACCGATTTCGAAGACTTGAAGAGATCCTGGATTTAGCTTAAAGAAGAAAGGGATACGTTCGAAACCCAGTGTTATGCAAGCAAGAAGAAAGTATTAGAGTTGACAAAGCTACTTCACGAGGAGCGAAACATCAACGCCTACTTCAGCACCAAGAGGAAGCGCACATGGGAGACCTAAAGCTCTAATAAAAAGTTCGTTCGTGCTTGTTTAACAAATTTAAATTCTGAAGGTCCTTGAAAACATTGCATTGCATAACATTGCATATCATGGCATAACATCTCATAACAGGTACATAGAAGACCAGTTTTATTATTTTCTCGATGTTTATTTCAGTAGAAATGGCTCTTGAACAGACTGTCAAAGATCTCCAAGCTCAGAACGCTCAATTCCAAAAGATGTTCACCAGCTTGGTCCAAGGCCAGAAAGACTTGAAGAAGCTCATCACCAGAAAGAAGAAGATCATCGGTATCCTCAACATGGGAAGAAATCATAAGGGTGTAGCAAGAGTGGTCAGCCAGTTCGAGATCTCATACAAGAGCGGTGAAACTGAGGGAAGTATCAAGAACAGTGAAGGAAGCCATCATGGGTCTGAAAATGCAGATGAAGACTATGTGAACGATTAGTATCCTCCTGAAAACGACAAGTACGAGCAACTTGAAGACCGTCTGAATGCTGTAGAAAATCTAAAAATGTCTGGGCTGAACTTTGATGACCTGAGTCTTGTTCCTGACGTGGTAATTCCCTGCAAATTCAAGGTTCCTACCTTTGCCAAGTACGATGGCATCTCTTGCCCAAAGCTGCATTTGAAGTCCTATGTTCAGAAGATCCATCCTCATATTGAAGACAGGAAACTATGGATCCATTTCTTTTAAGAGGGTTTATTCGGAAAATAGTTGCAGTGGTATTATCAGCTAGAGAATACCCATATTCACACCGGGAATGACTTAGCAGATGCTTTCTACAAGCAGTACCAGTACAATGCTGAATTAGTACCCACCCGCGTGCAACTATAGAGCATGTCTATGGGTTGTGACGAGAAGTTCAAAGAATATGCTCAGATATGGAGAGATTTAGCAGGCAGAGTTCAACCACCTTTGTCCAATAGGGAGTTGGTTGATATGTTCATGGGAACACTGACAGGCCCATTCTTCAATCATCTGATTGGAAACTCTTCAGCCGGATTCACCGAGTTGATATTGACAGGTGAACCTATCAAAGCTGGAATCAAGAGCGGAAAAGTATAGGTAGAGTCATCTTCAAATACTGCGAAGAGATCTTTTGGTGGTAAGAAAGAAGCCACCAGATATGGTCAAGAGAGCCTCAAGTCGATTGTACTAATCAAAGGAGTGATCTCCAATCCCACACCAGTACAAACTCAACAAGACAACGCGCGTAGCCAGAATGCACCACGAAGACAGTTTACCAAGCTCAACATGCCATTATCCCAAGCGCTGCAACACATGATGAAAGCGTAGCTGATTACTTCTAGGGATCCTCCTCAACACGTCAACACTTCCTCTCTAAAATATAATCCTAATGCAAGATGTGCGTACCACTCCAGCAGTCCAGGGCACCACACCAACAACTGTTGGGCTCTGAAGAACAAAATTCAAGACATGATTGAGGCAAGAGAAATTGAGTTCGACACTCCTGTAGAAACTCCGAATGTGATCAATCACCCATTGCTTGACCATGGTAAAAGTTCCAATGCAATTGACGAAGACTCTTATGTTTATCAGGTGAATAAGCTGACCATTCCTCTGATGACTGTCAAGAAAGATTTGTTGTAGGCCGGTGTATTTCCTGGATGCCCTGACAACTGTCGTTGATGTGCATCGGAATCGACGGATGTGCTTGGTTGAAGAGACATATTCAATGCATGATGGACAACCGAGAAGTGCTATTTTTGAAACCTCCATCTATGGAGAATCTGTGTGAAGACATTTCTAAGAATCTGAAGATCGAAGACCTAAGCGAATTCGTACTAGAAGTCTGGGATACCTTGGGGCAGCCAAGTGGAAAGTTTGATTTCATGGTTAAGTATACCGCTCCTAAAAGCTATAAGATTCCTATCGAAGACATCATGGCAACCGGATGGGGAGACGATTTCCCAGAAGACTATGCTGATGTGAACATAATAAGGATCACCTCTGCCGATCCTGCACCTAGAGTGACACCTCTTATTATTACCTCTACCAGATCAATTACGTATTCCTCTGACAAGGCTATACCTTGGAACTACGGAGCCGAAGTTTATTATCATGGCGTCAAGCAAGAACCTTTAACTAGTGAAGAGATTACAACTGAAGCTACAAATCCTGACATCAACAACATCACCGGTTCAAGCAAGGTGACAAGAACCGGAAGGGTATTTTCTTCAGAGATATCTCCTCCAAAGGATACTACTATGCCAATTCGCATTCCTGCTATCGAACAAATTCCCGAAGCTAGAGGAAAAGAACCGGTAACTCATCCTGCTCATACAGAAGTACCAAAGGAAGTTGCTGAACACACCTCCAAGCAAGAAATGGAGGAAATTTTGAAGATCATCAAGAAGAGTGACTACAATGTTGTGGAACAGTTGGGACAAACTCCATCCAAGATATCCATGATAGCTCTGCTATTATGCTCTGAGGCTCAAGCTAAAGCCTTAGTGAAGTTTTTGAAGAATGCTCACATACCGCAAGACACTACTGTTGATTAATTCGAAGGTTGTATCGCTAGCCTGACCGTCAATAATGGTTTAGGCTTCTCTGATGCTAATTTGACTCCTGCCAGAAGGTAACACAACAAGGCCTTGCACATCTCCGTTGAATGCAAGGGTACTACGTTGTCTCACGTGTTGGTGGATACTGGTTCTGCTCTGAATGTTCTGCCAAAGAGCACTTTCGACCTACTTAATGCTGGAGGAGTGGTCATGAAGCCCAACGATATAATTGTAAGAGCTTTTGATGGTTCTAAATGAACAAGATTGAGAGCTATCTTGCCGCTAAAGTCGGTTCCCAGACTTTTGACTCTACTTTCTTTGTCATGGACATCCGTCCAACTTATTCTTGCCTACTTGGACGCCCTTGGATACATGGGGCAGGCGTTGTCACCTCTACCTTGCATCAGAAGCTAAAGTACCCAGTGATGGCGAAGATTGCTACAGTATGCGGTGAGGAATAGTATATGGTAAGCCATCTCCAGTCATTCCAATACCTCGAAATGGAAGGAGAATTCATCAAAACTCTCTGTCAAGCTTTCGAAGTAGTTCCACGAGTTATGCCTGTTGACTCTCTTGTCACTCCTGAAGTTACTAGAGTACCAGCAAAGGTGGCCTCACTGAAAGACGCCAAAGCTGCACTTGAAGAAGAAGGTTGTGCTGTTTGGGGTCAGCTCCCCGATCTCTCATTCAAATTTGACAAGACTGGTTTAGGCTTCACTATCAAAGGTCAGAAGATGATACACCGCGAATGTGCCGGAAAACTTCCTTTCCACATCAGCAAGAGCGGAGTCCATGCCATAGAAGACGACGACAACAATTTCGACATCTACAGTTGGATTTTCCCAACTCTAGACAACAGACTCAGTAATTGGAGGACTGAAGATGACATACCAATCTCCTTTAGACATGAGTAATTTCTTTTTTGTTTTCTGTTATGCTTTTCGTTTTTCATTACGTTCAAACAATAAACTTAAAGCCTAGGGCCTTGCCCGGGGCATGACGGCTCGTTTGTGAGGGTTATTACTTGTCATTCGCATATTTTCATTCAATAAAATTATTGGACTTTTGCATTCAAATACTGTGCTCTTTATTTTTCTTTTACTTTATCACCCCTTCAAAAAGCTATGTGTTCTTACACACACCCATGTGGTACACTGCAGATTCACTCCGAATCTCATTGATAACAGCTCTGTTATTGCTAAATATGACTTTGATAATCCGATCTGCCAAGCCGAAGACGAAAGTGAGGAAGATTTTGAAGTGCCAGGAAAACTTGTCAAACTGCTACAACAGGAAGAACAGGTTATACAGCCACATGAAGAGCCAGTCGAGGTTGTGAATCTGGATACTGACGAAGAAAGAAAAGAAATAAAGATTGGAGCAGGTCTTGAGAACAGTGTCAAAGAGAGATTGGTCCAGATGCTACGAGACTATATCGAGGTTTTTGCTTGGTCCTATGAAGACATGTCAGGTCTAGACATTGACATTGTGGTACACCGACTACCAACGAAAGAAGGTTTTCTCCCGTAGCGTAAGGTCCGTCAGATTCATTCTAAGATGTCGAGAAAATTAAAGTCGGGTTATGAAATGTACCAATGCCGCTTCCTAGCCGCTACTTATCCACAGTGGGTTGCGAACGTGGTTCCCATACCTAAGAAGGATGGTAAAGTGCGAATGTGTGTGGACTACAAAGATCTAAATAGAGCGAGTCCGAAAGACGATTTCCCACTTCCTCATATCGATGTTCTGGTTGATAACACCGCTCGACACAAGTTTTCTCCTTCATGGATGGTTTCTCCAGTTACAATCAGATCAAAATGGCTCCTGAAGACATCGAAAAGACTACTTTCGACGAGATAGAGGTCTACGTCGACGACATGATAGCTCGATCACAAACTGAGGAAGAACATCTCGATCATTTGCGAAAGCTGTTTGATAGACTGAAGAAGTACATACTATGACTTAATCCCAACAAGTGAACCTTTGGAGTCAGATCCGGAAAACTCCTGGGATTTGTTGTCAGTAGTAAAGGTATTAAAGTTGACCCTGCCAAGGTTAAAGCCATTCAAGAAATGCCAGCTCCCCGTACCGAGAAGGAAGTCAGAGGTTTCCTGGGACGATTAAACTACATTGCCAGATTCATCGCACACTTAACTGCTACTTGTGAGCCAAACTTTAAGTTACTGAAGAAAGATCAAGTAGTGGAATGGAACGACGATTGCCAGACAGCTTTTGACAAAATCATGGAGTACCTACAAAATCCTCTTATCCTGATGCCACCTGCCAAAGGAAGACCTCTTATCATGTACTTGATAGTATTAGAGAACTCAATGGGGTGTGTGTTGGGGAAACATGACGAGTCTGGTCGAAAAGAGTATGCAATATACTACCTTAGCAAAAAGTTTACTGACTGTGAAAGAAGATACTAACAGCTTGAGAAAAATTGCAGTGCTTTGGCTTGGGCTGCTCGCCGACTAAGACAATATATGTTGACTCACACTACCTTGTTGATCTCCAAGATGGATCCGATAAAATATATATTCGAGAAACCTGCCCTCTCCGGAAGAATAGCAAGATGCCAAATGGTCTTGATCGAATACGACATCCAGTATACTACTCAGAAGGCGATCAAAGGAAGTATAGTAGCCGATCACTTGGCCCATCAAACCATAGATGACTATCAATCTATTCACTTTGAGTTTCCAAACGAGGACGTTTTGCTAGTCACTGATTGCGAAGAACCAGGACCAGAGGAAGGACCTGAACCAGGATCCCTATGGACCATGGTCTTTGATGGATCCTCAAATGAACTTGGCAATGGCATTGGCGCCACCATTACGTCTCTTACAGGCGGACACACGCCTTTCACCGCCAGACTATGTTTCGACTACACTAACAATATGGCCGAATATGAAGCATGCATCATGGGTATCAAAGCTTCTATTGACTTAAGAATTAAATTCTTGCAATTATATGGAGACTCAATTTTAGTGATCAGTCAGGTTAAAGGCGAGTGGGATACGAAGCATCCGAATCTCATTCTAGAACGAGAAGCATTCGAAGAAATCACTTTCAATTATATTCCACGAGAAGAGAATCAGTTGGAAGACCCCTTAGCTGCCATGTCATCTATGTTCAAAGTCAGCATATTGTTGTGAACTTGATACAAAAGATAAACCTTGGTTCTACGAAGTGAAGAGGTATCTCAAGACTCAAGAATATCCCGCAGGGGCATCTGTCAATGACAAGAAGTTCTTAAGAAAGTTCGCATCCAAATTCTTCCTCAGCAACGACATCTTACACAAGCGCAATCACGACTTGTGCTTACTCTGTTGTGTAGACCAGAAAACAATGGAACGAATCATGGAAGAGTTACATGAAGGCGCATTCAATACCTACTCTAGTGGACATACGATAGCTAAAAAGATTCTAAGAGCAGGTTATTATTGGTCCACCACGGAAGCCAATTGCTACCACTATGCTAGGTCTTGTCACAAATGCCAGATATACGCACACAGAGTGCTTGTGCCTCCAGTACCACTGAATGTTTTGACCGCTCCATGGCCTTTCGCAATGTGGGGCATTGACATGATTGGGGAAATCAAGCCCACCGCTTCCAACGGACATCGTTTCATCCTCGTTGCAATTGACTACTTTACCAAGTGGGTAGAAGTAGCGTCGTTCGCATCCGTTACCAAGAATGTTGTGGCTTAATTCATCAAGCAGAATCTTATATGTCTTTATGGAGTCTTCGAAAGGATTATCACGGATAATGGTACCAACCTCAATAACAAAATGATCACCAAACTCTGCACGCAGTTCAATATTAAGCATCATAACTCTTCTCCATATCGGCCAAAAATGAACGGTGCAGTGGAAGCCACCATCAAGAATCTCAAGAAGATCATACAGAAAATGACACTGACTTACAAGGATTGGCATGAGATGTTGCCATTTGCTCTCCATGATTATCGCACTATAGTACGAACATCTACAGGGGCAACCCCTTTCTCTCTTGTATATTGTATGGAAGCGGTCCTACGAATCGAGGTTCAGATACCCTCAACCAGAGTCCTCCAGGACGCAGAGTTAGGCAAAGACGAATGGGTCCAGACTTGCCTTGACCAGATCAACCTGATTAGAGCATTCAACAAGAAAGTCAAACACCGAGTCTACCAAGTCAGTGATCTAGTAGTCAAGCGCAGCATCCTTCCACAAGGTGATCCCAGGGGCAAATGGACTCCCACCTATGAGGGACCATTTGTAGTCAAAACCGTATTTTCTGGCGGATCTATGATACTAAGCACTATGGATGGAGAAGACTTTCCATACCCTGTGAACGCAGACATAGTCAAAAAATACTACGCATGAACTAGACCCTCTAGGTCGACTGGCCTAGGCAAAAATAAGGGCATCCTAGCGAACTAAAAAGGGTTCGGGCAAAAGTTAAGGATATACAAAAAATGTACACCCGGTAAGTCGAAAACCTGAAAAGGAAGCTTGGGAAAAAAAGGGTATCCCGGTAGACTGAAAACCCGAAAGGGCGGTCTAGGCAAAAATTAGGGATTCAAGCATACGGCTATGTCTCGTCCAGATCACCTACCTACAGACTGCACTACTATCAGCACTCAAGATTCGAATAGCGCAAATCAATTCAATCACTTTCTTCTAACAGCAAGGACATGAGATAGTCAAAAATATATGAGCAATAGCATCGTTGAAACTCGACGAGATTGTTTCCGCATAGCTTTTTACTATTCTGACAATTTCCTCTTACTAGGATATTTGTCTCTTGTATACAAACTGCCTGACTATAGGCCATTTTTCAAAATTAATGCAAATCCCTCTTTTACAGTGCTAATTTTATTGTTGTTTGCATAAAGTCCAATGATTTCTTTGAATGATTATATGCATCTAACAATAAACATTTTTCACAAACACACAAAAAGTGAACAGAAACAGTAATTACTACAGGCTCTAGGAATTGAGATGACGACGAAAGTCACCCGTACATCCCCACAGAGTCACTCTCATAAGCAGTACATCCGCAGGATCATCAATCCCCACATAGACATTGCTTTCCCTACAAAGACAAATTTTCTTCAACGAAGTTCTACAATCTTCTCCCAACAGTATTCCAATAATTCAAGCTTCATCACGTCAGTCCCCGAGCAGTGATCCTTCAACTTCATCACGTCAGTCCCCGAGCAGTGATCCTTCAACTTCATCACGTTGGTCCCCGAGTAGTGATCCTTCAACTTCATCATGTTAGTCCCCGAGCAATGATCCTTCAACTGCATCATGTTAGTCCCCGAGCAGTGATCCTTCAACTACATCACGTTATTCCCCGAGCAGTGATCCTTCAACTTCATCGCATTAGTCCCCGAGCAATGATCCCTTCAAGCTTCATCATATTGGTCCCCGAGCAGTGATCCTTCAACTTCATCACATTAGTGCCCGATCAGTGATCCTATCAGATTCATCACCTCAAGTGATCCTTATCAGCCTCATCAGTTTTAATGATCCTACAAGCCCCGTCAACTTTAATGACCCTATCAGCTTCGCCAAGTTACATCAGTCTCCAAGCAGTAACATGTTATTTCATACCATCTTCATCAAGGTCTATACGCAAAATCCCCAGCCAAATATCTCTCAATCATTGCTATTCTTCCAGCGGCACTAACATCCAGACTCGAAACTTGGTCAGATAGTACATTGGAGGAATCTGAATCATCTCTTATTCCCCAGCCAAGGTTTTCAGCAACCTTATCCCCAAGCGGGACATCATAAATCTCTAGCAGACATTTTATCTTCTTCAAGATGGATATCTTTTGAAATACCACAACATCTACATTCATGCATTATACATAAAAGTCATAACATGTGCATTCACAAACATTATCATATGCTCGCATGCATCATAATATACGTAGAACTAATCATATCCTTTCAAGCTAAAATTCCCAAACAGGTAACAACTATTTTCCTAACAGAAGGTCAAGGATTAATACCTAAAACAAGACGAGAGAACTATCTGAACGACCATGCAAATTATTTCCAAACGACGGATCATGGATTAACACCCGAAACAAGACGGGAAGACTATCCGCATTCCGCCAAGTATTCATCTCAGAAATAGCCAAGACGAAGGTTTATTCTAACTCTCAATTATTATCAGACGCCCGGATGGCATCTTAAGCCCGTCTCCGACTACACATCTTCAGCTCTCTGGATGGCATCTTAAGCCCATCTCTGACTACACATCTTCAGCTCTCTGGATGGCATCTTTAAGCCCGTCTCCGTTTTCTTCTTCAGCTAGATATAATTGAGATTGGATAGAATCAAATTGAAGATTTTTCACACATGGTAAAAAGAGGAAACTTCATTTTTCTTTTGAAAAGTCATTCTTACCCCTTAAGGCATCTTTGATTTTCCAATTGCCATGTACTCTTGCCTAACATTTCAGAATCATTTGGCCTATAAATAGATCATATTTCAAGTTCAAAACAACACCAAAGCAATGCAAATCCATGCTTTCTCACTTCTTTCTTCAAAATCAAGCAACATAGTGCAAAAGTGAGAGATATTGCATTTTTGAAATTCAGTTAAAATCATGATGAACTTTGGTGTCAAACATGCTTCAATATCAATATAAAACTTGTTTAGAACTTAAGATGATAAGGAGAACAAGTAAAAATCAGAAATCACATGCCATGCTTTCAAACTTTCCAAAACTGCCATAGCATTCGAATTTGAAGTTTGGCTTGATTAATTTGTGTGATCATTCAAACACCTTCCATATACCTCATGTATATGATCCCGATCAATAACTAACAATCAGAATCCATTAACCCCGATTTCGAGTTTCATGTTGAGTGATTGCGTGTTAACTTGAGTGGAAGGATTGAAGCAAGCTCAAGCAAGCACCATTTCTACACCTTCATTATAGGCCGATGATGCTCAAATGATCAAGAAACAAGTTCGAAACACTCTTGCATCAATTCGATCTCCACTTGCACTGGTATGAACACGAACTGTGATATCCATATTCTTTGAACTTAAACAAAAAAACTCTTGGCCAATCTTTTTCTGCACCTAACACGATCATAAACCCTCAAGAAAATCAAAGAATCATCAACTATGCATCATTTAATTTGAAATTTTCAGTTTAGGGTTCATAGTGTTCTTCAAAAATTAAATCATTCTGGGCTTAAAATAAATGCAATTAACAGTCATATTCGTGTTCGTGATGAAAATCCGAGCAATTTTGATGTTTACTTCGTCCAATTTCGTTGAGAAACAAGGATTGTAGCTGGGTTTGAAATTTATGAAAATAAAAAACGAAGAACAAGCTTCGCGCGTGTTCTTGAGTTTAAATTTTTAAATTTTCCAATATCATGTTTACACGTGGTCTGGATCCACTAACACCAATGCGCGTTTGTCCCAGTAGTAGCTTGCTCGCCCTTAAAGCTTTCTGACACGTGTGCTACCCAATGGTCATGGGTTCAATCCCTCTCAAGACGACCATTCTTTTTCAAACTTTTTCATATTTTCATGTTTTTTTTACAAAACTTTCACATTTTTTTTAACCAATCAAAACTCCTCATTTTGAGGTGATTTTTTGTACACTTGTCAATAAATGCATCTATTTTATGATAGTGTAAAAATTTTCAGAAAAAAATTTCATCTGATTATATTTTAATCGAGCCGAAAACGACGTTCTAAGCACTTTTTCAAACCTCCTTTTAAGGTGAATTTTTCAAGTTTTCGACTTCCGATTCTTTTCAAAACTTTTCATAAATGAACCTCACATTTCAAAACATTTTCAAAATCATTTTTCAAAACTTTTTCATCAAACTTACATCTTTTACCATGATCGATCCGATTTAAACGATAAAACCAAATTCGTTTTCTCTCGAATTTCTCAATTGATCATGGGCCTCCATTTACGGTGTAAGTCCCAATCCTTTTATGTACATATTTAATTTTACTTGTACATACTCAAATCATCATTGTCAATATTCAAACATAAACAAATTTCTTTCGTTTGTTTTCATTCGTTTGTTTATACACCGATACCATTGGTATTGAAAGGAGCATTATTCCCTGTGAAACTGCTTTCAAACCAATGGGCCTCCCTCACGGTGTAAGTCCCATAACATTATTTTGTGTACATAATATTTCTTTGTACATATCAAATCATTTCCAAATACATACAAAATTTGTATCTGTACATAACACAGATACTTTTTATACTCAAGTACAGACAAACTTCGATCGTTTGTTTTTTCACTTCACTTGTGTATACTCAAACCAACATTCTTTTATGTACATACATACCTTTTCCTTGTACATATCAATTTGTTTTTCATACAAATCTTTGTCTGTACATAATACAGATACTTTTCACAGATAAACTTTGATCGTTTGTTTCTGTTTCGTCTGTACATATACACTGAAAACCATTGGTATTGAAAGGAGCATTATTCCCTGTGAAACTGCTTTCAAACCAATGGGCCTCCCTTATGGTGTAAGTCCCAACCTCCCTATGTACATCCATCTTTCTCTGTACATAAATACTCATTCGTGTACATATTCATTTCCTTGTACACAGTTCAAACTTGTAAATAATCAAGTTACGCTCGTTTTCAAACGTTCGTTTCACAGAACCTTGTTTATATTTACTTCATGAACTCTTGTAAATAAACATCATGCATTATTTATATTTCCTTCATAAAATCCTGTGAATACATATCACCCACACACATTTGTTTATACAACTGTCTAATTATAACATAACAATTAGTCTAACCAATAGGTTCCCATTGTAGCCTCCGCTGGGCTTTATACAAGATAATTCATCACCAAGATGAGTTTAGCCTCCGCTGGGCTTTATACAAGATAACTCTCCCACGTAGTTTAGCCTCCTCTTAGACTTCATATAAGAAAACTCATTCATCCGAGTTTAGCCTCCGTGATAGGCTTCATATAAGACAACACTCCTGAGTCGCCTCCTCGGGCTTCGCTCAAAAGAACTCCTCATTGAGTTTAGCCTTCTCTGGGCATCATACAATGAAAGAGATAGAAATCTCTTAACAACCTCCTATTGGGCTTCTAATACAAAGAATCACCCGCTAAGATAGAACCCCGAAGGATGGTTTCCTGAAATCACTTTCAAATCCCCAGAGTAAAATTTCCTGAAATTGCTTTAATTCCAAAAGGATGGTTTCTTGAAATCCCTTTAACACAAAGCCAGCCATACCCTATAGCTTCCTCTTGAGCTTCATACAAGGACCTCGATGACCCTAATGCCTCCTTGGCTAACAATACAAGGACCCACGGGCTTCTTAAACGCAATCCCTTAATCCAATCAATTTCTCCTCGAGATTTAGACATCTATCATCTCTATGGAAGAAGTATCTCGTCTATCACATCATATACAGTCAAAAACTTTTCAAACTCTTTTCAAACTCTTTTCAAACAAAAACATCTCTTAATTGTAAGTGGTAACGCTTGTACACTCAAGCAAAACACCCAATACTTACAGTTAAAAGATTCAATCATCTTTTTCAAACATCTTTCTTAAACATGTAAGTGGTAACGCTTGTACACTCAAGCAAAACACCTAATACTTACGACGAAAGATTTTAATCAATCAAACCTTTTCAAAATGTATGTGATGAAATAGATTAGATACATTTTCCATTAAGATGACATTTGTCTGTCTCTTACTAACATCCCGTTGCTTTCCACTAGCATAAGTGGGAACTACGATTGTTCGACTTTCTCAACATCCTTTTGAGAATACGAGGCACAAGGTCTCATCCTTGCCGAGCAAATTTCTTTCTCCCTCACCAAACAAACCATAGATCCCCAGAGATCCGAGCTACAAATGCTCTCATTCCCACTAGGATATGTATGCGTAAGATCCATGATCTTTGCAGCACAATAATAACAAACACTAGAATCCCACATAATCTATCTTTCTTAAAATCCCAAAGGAGAAACTTTCCCAATCATAGAAATAACAATTAAAACACACAAACATATCAAACATATTCATATATAAAGCTATAGATAACTATATATTTAGGGTGCTCCATCTATTCCCTTTATATAACAATCCCTTACTCGATCTCCCCAATGCGCTGTGTCTAGTTTGCACTAGTCATTACGCATCAATATCAATCGAGGGTATTTCACTTTCCCTTTTTCATAATCATTAAATCATCTTTCTTGTGTTGAAAATAATAAAGCTTGATGCTCGCGCATCTTTATAAACAAATCAAAAGAGTAAATCGCTTTGAGCCGAGAACCGAATTCACGTCAGATCCTCTAGCGCCACCTTTAACGCGAATGATACACTTTTTCACACATGCACCCCTCTAGGGTATCCTCTCTCGTTGCCTTATAAAAATGGTCAGGTCCCTCGAACATGGGGGTATCTTAGCACAGTTGCCTACGAAATATCATCATAGTCCTCTCGACTTAAAAGATCATAGTCCCTCAATGTTGCCTACAAATATATGATCTCGTCCCTCGATTGTCGCCTTCGAAAAATGATAATTGTCCCTACGGATGTGCTGGGATATCCCTACAAGTTGCTTTCTATGACCATCAGATTGTCCCTTCGAATGTCCCTCTTACATCCAACGAATAAGGTTACCTATTAATCCATGGTACGGATGGCCTTATTCTAAAGGAAAGCAAAATAACGCAGAAACGACCGTTCTGAGTGGGTAAAATAAGTCTCTTTTGCTTGCTCAAAATATTTTTCACACCTCAGACTTTTTTTCAAAAAATATTTTCAAACACTTTGTATACATTCCAGCGTGAATCATTACAAAGTCTTTTCCAAAACATAACATTTCCAAACACTTCGTATACATTCCGACATGAATCATTACGAAGTCAAAGCGAAATGCCTTTTCAAAACATTTTTTCCAAACACATACACAAAAAACAATTTAAAGTGAGCGAAGCAATTAAGAGCCCGTAGAGAACTACAAATGGAAAGGGTGCTAACACCTTCCCTTTTCATAACCACCTCCCTTATCAGAATCTTACGAAGGTCTTTTTCCTGTTCTTTTCGCCTTTAATTGGATAAAAGAAAAGTCGATGGCGACTCTTGCTATCCGCAACATTTGCGATCAAACGCAAAACAAACAAGACAGTTCTCCCACCGTATCACACATAGGAGTATTAAAATCACCCACACGATGTGTTGATATTATTAAAATAACTATTTATAAGAGTAAAAGAAATTTCATGCCTACCCAATTCTAATAAATAAGGTTTCACATATATAGGAAAAAGGTAGGGGATAATGAGAAAAATGTTGGGCCCATAGTCCCAGTAAAAAAAAGTTGGGTTCCAAGAATAAACCCAAAACAAAATACCGGACCCAATGTAGGAGGAAAATAAATAAGGTAAAGTTGTTGGGTATAAACAAATTATTGGAAAACAAATGTCTGGTTTTCAAGGCGTAGAAGGCAAAATACACAGCAACATCACCCCGAAGGAGAAATTGCCGAACTTCATGGTTAATTTGCATGTGTTTGCTCTTCCCGTATGATCTTGTTTAGCTCGGTTCACATCGATTTATTTAACATGAGTTATGTTGTTGTTATCATGATATTTTTACAGGAAAGTTGATTCCGATGGCCCCCGGGAATGTCAATCGCGTCACTAGGTCGATGAAGGGTAAATTTATTTTGGTGGCTGAAGCACCGACGATTGTTGGAGTAGGAGTTGAGAAAGCGATTGATGATGGATTCTCGGAAGTTGTAACGAAAAGGAAGATTACCCAGAAACGCGGGAATGGTGTGAAGGTTATTATTAGGTACATCAATAACAACAAATACTTCACCTGGACTAAGATGATTACCTGTGCGAAGATGGCGGGGAAAAATGTCCTAGTAAGTGTAGTAATGTTTGAGTTTAATTTAATACTTATTGATAGGGTTACTTAGAGTGTTTTAAAATGTTTCATTTGTAGAAAATTCCTCAAGAAGTGATAAAGAACTGCATCCGCAATGGTCATACAAGGCTACTCTATCGTGACACGAAATCGAAAAAAACACACACGTGCGAACTGAACTACTTAGACAGAGGACACCTCATGGAATGGTGTATAGGTAAGGGTTGGTATGAATATGTGAAGGAAGTCGGTATAAAGTATGGGGATCTACTCGATTCATACTCTGGGATCGTCCGCCGATGGCAGGGGCTAACACGCAAATGATGGCGGTGGGGGACTTGGACAGATGAAGAAACTAGTAAATGTAATGCATGCTAATAAAATTATGTAGTGTTTGTGGTATGTAATAGTATGGAATATGTAGTAATGGTTGTGTTGTAAGTTAGAGTGTCAATGTTATTAGTAATTAGTTTAAGTTGTTTTTGAAAGTGAAAAATTATTGATCATATGGTATGCAATTTGTATGTGGCATAATGCATTAGCCAGTGTAGACTTGAATGATGTGTATGTGTTGAAGGGGCATGAAAATTTTATTGTCTACCTTATATTGCACTATATTAATAGAAGTTTTTGTTTCTAACTATTTATTCTAGTATAGAAAAAAGTTTGAATAAAATATTCCTAAAGAATAGTCTCCAAATTAAATGGGTTTTTAAAGAAGATAATTAATATTAAAGAGTATACAATAAATTAAGGTCGATACAAAAAATAAGTATAATTTTAGACATGGAAATCAAACATTATAAATAAGAATAATGAAAAATTGAAATATAATGGAAGTAAAATCCATAAATGGCCCATGGGCCCAATAAGGGTATAAGTTGTACAATTAACCCTAATATTCCCTTTATAAAATAAGGAAACATTGTTGAGAAAAGGTTTATAAAGTGACCAAAGTGTATACTCCGACAAAAAATTTCTCTACGAAGAAATGTCAGGGAAGAAGGACGCTTCACATTTGGGAAGGTATGTCATGATTTTTTGTTACTTATTTGAAGTAGTCGTTAGTTAAAGATGGTTTGTTATCATGAATTTATGTAAGGTTAATGTATTTTGTCCTAATATCAGTAAAATACATGGAAACAAGAAAATCTTGGAAAAGAATGATGGTGGAAAAGATTCAGGGTGTGGATCACGTACAAGACGTGAATGGGAAACTAAACGTTTACCCAGGTTTGGGTATGACTGGTTCATCAAACACGAAGCAACCATTGAATGAAGATGGTGGATCATCCATAGGTGGTGTTGCACCTGATTTCAAGGGGAAGTCTCACATGACAGATATGAGTGACACACATACGGTAGAAAGAGCCACAAAGAAAGTGAAAACTCAGTGTGGTTCAGCTTCTTCACACACATGGATATCATCCAATAGTGAAAGCGAGACGTAAATGTCATTATTGTGTTATTTTCCAGGTTTTCTTGGAAGATAATGATAATTTCTGAAAATTTGCATACGCAGTGATGGAGATGAAGTCAAGAACAAGAAAATTGAGAGCAGCTCTAGAAAGAATGTGTTGGTGAGTTTCAAAGATTTAATTAAAATTATATTGAAACATGATTATCACTGATGTTAGGTGAAGCATAATGAAACTGATTGAAACATATGAGTGTGTAGAAAATTTCTTACAAAGTGTTAAGTAAGTCTTCTCAAAGGAGTCGTAGGCGCGTGAAGTTGGTTGATTATGAAACAGGCCACAGGTACAGTTGAGATCTCCATGTCGCTGGAAAAAAACATTACATGGAAACTTTTGCAGGCGAGGGTTGGAATAATTTACTCAGTGACAAAGACTTAAAGACATGTGAGAAGGTGTCATACAGGATCAGCGAGTCACCAGGTGATGGCATAATCGTCACCGTGTTTAAGAAACAATGAAGTAGATTAAAGTTGTATTAATTTTGTAATGTAATGTTGATGTTCATATTCCAGACTGAGTTATAGTTTTGTAGGTTGGTTTGATTATGTGAAGTGAATGTTTATTGATTATGTAAGCTGACCTATATTTTGTTGGATGTTATAGTATTAACATCATTGATGTAAACTAAGTGAAATACATGTAAACTGTGTAAATCACATGAAATGATATGTAATGTTAATGGTATTTTGAGGTTTTATAAAGTTTGTAAATTTTCAATCAAATGAATGCAAATATTTATGGTTAGAGTATTGGATAGAATATGAACTAAATCTATTTTGACGTCATGTAATCGATAATATTGAGTACTTCCATGTGGAATAAAAATTTGATAAAAAAGAATAAAGATGTTGTTAAAATAAGGCAGTGTAAAATATATTTTTGGAGAAGGTAGTGTATGAGGAGTAGTAATTGTCATTGATGTATTAGAGAAGTATGAGAAGTGACAGAGAAAAGAATGTGGAGAGAAAAAAATGTCATGGCAAATAAAACCAAACAAATTATTAGACTCAAGTGATTGAATATTGTAATACACATGTAATAATGTAAGAAATTCCATTGTATAAAAGGAGCACATAAGATGTGGGTGCAATGGTCAACATGGAAAAGGGAAATTCAATAGGGGTTGTTAGTTAAATAAGGAAATGGGCTTGTGAGTTGGCCCATAATGGGGTTCAGTACAATTGATATGTTTGAAGGCCCAACCTACATATAACTGTGAGTACAACATGTAAAGCAGCACTTGGAACAATTGACAACACTCATTTGTTGTTGCACATATTTGGAGTTATCTTTTTCCTCCACCACTGAATGTCGACTCAAAGTTTCCAAAGAAGACCCAGAAGGTGAGTATGTTTTTGAGATCACGTGTTTAGTAAATTAAGTTTATCACCATAATTTTTTGGATTATCCACTTTTCATATAAAGCATAAAGTTGCAAGAGAGGAAGGAGGACATGGAGTGGAATAGGAAGCTAAGGGTGTCACAACTAACAAAGGCATTGGAGAAGACTCACATTGAAGGATTCTAGAAGAAGATACATGAAGCAAGCCTCAGTAAGGGAAGTAAGTTAAAGCATAAGGGAACGACGGGTATGGAACATGCACAAGGAAAATGTGACAAAGGGAAGTGTCATGTGCCAGTCAACGGATCGGGACATGTTTTGAAAGACGACCGTTTGGATGGTGGCAATTGCAAGGATAAAGGAAAGGGCAAGGTCAAGGAACCTGTTTGCGAACCGATTGTCATATCTTCTGACAGTGATACAGAACATAAGAGGTGAGTTTCGCATAGAACGCTCAGAAACCTTGTGAAGTGGTTATGTCTATTTATTTAACATGTAGTTAGTTGTTGTAAATAAAGTTGATTAAAACATTAATATTGAAAGAAGGATGTATACGCCCATCTGTTAACTGGAAATTTCTAAATACGTCTAAGGGCGTTTATTAAAGGCAAGTGTCCCTACGAGTTAAGGGCCAATTCTAAACGAATATAGCTTCTTTGAGAAAAACCTTATAAAGTTGTTAGAGATATCAGAAAACATGTGCCAGTTGAGAAGTTGAGCCATAGGACCAACCAAATCGACCAAGCATCCAGAAGAAATCGCATCAGAAATAAAACCATATCTACATAATGGTTTGTTGGTCGATTCGACATAGTTTGGGTCAAATGAAGAAGTTGGTCGAAGGTTAAATATTGTCGAAGACGTAGGCAAGTACTTAGGGAAAATAATATTTCCTAAAAGTATATCGAAACTAGAAGCGGCTAGTCTTTTCTGAAGTCACGAAGCGGGAAAGAGTCAAAAAGTGGAAAGATCGTGGGCAGTTATTTCAGAAGATCGTGGTTCCGAAGCGCTAAACGAATGGCAAAATCGTATGTAGCAGTTGTCTTTAGTTTGAATCTCATCCGTTGATTACTCTTAGCAGTTATCTTGTAAAATACTATAAATAAGTCAGTCTGTTAGAATTTTAGGTGTATTCATTTGTATCCTCAAATTGCTTGTTGAAACTCTGCCCAATTTCGCACTAAAGGAAGAAAGAGTAATTCAAGCCTTTGATGTACGTGAATCACCGCATTTAATTTCAATGCAATTGATTGACGTTTAAGTTTATCTTTACTGTTTGTTTACTTCTATTTCATTTCGAACGATTTCTTCACTAAATACTTCAACGTCAATTGTTGGTCACGAGTCACCAATTAGTGTTTGGTTGAGTCTTGTTTATCCAGCGCCTGCAGTCAGTTAGCAGGTAGTCGAAATTCTGTCTGTGTGGAAAGCCATTGTGTTGTTTCCCTTGGTCTCTGAAAACTGTTTCCTCGCCAAGGTCTTTTTCTGAAGAATTAGTACAATATACCAAATCATAGCACGTGTACAATATATCATTTTCCATAGTAAACACCATCATAGGACCATTGGAGGAGTGCTGGTCCAAGAAGGTTGAGTCCCCGAAGGTTTTTTGCGAAAATCTCATGGTAAATATTCCAGCTTATGTTTTTTATTGATATGATAATTTGGAAGAGTGACTGTTGATATATGCAAATATTCTTTTGGTGCAGCAACTTCCAAAACGTATTTTTAAGAATTGCTTTGCAAAACCATCAAGGTCTATTAGGCTGTATGATGAGCAACTTGGTGTGGAGCACGAGTGTGCTATGAAATAGAGGGAAGGAGAAATGCATGAGATCTACCTCACGAAGAGATGGTACAAATTTCCCAAAGGAAAGAATTTACAGACGGGGGATATCGTGTGGTTCTGCATTAGATATCCTCTGGTCGAGGAGATCATAGTCCGTGTGGAACCCGCTTCCAACTATGTTTCATTGGACTGAATGAAGACGGAGCTTTGGGCGGAGGAATTATGGGAAAGAGATAGAATATCAGGGTATCTTTGGAAGTCGCAATTGTTTTTGAAATGTTAGAAAACTTTCTTTATATTTTGTGTAATATTAATGTTTATGTAAGATTATGTTTATTTTGAATGTTGGTAAGTTATTACATTGTAAGGCATATGTTGCCCAATGAATATATAGTTATGTTTAGGTTAACTGTTATATTTTTAGTTATGTTATTTGTTGGGCTAATCGTTAAAAATTCAGCAAGTGTTATTTCGAAATGCAGTAATACCATTATGCAGAATTATTTCCAAAAGCAGTTATGTTTGTTTGCCATTTATTTCCAAATGCAGTATAATCATTAATTAATTAAAGTTCAATGAGGTAGTTGGAAATTCATGAATGTAAAGTATAGTATAGTGGCAGAACTCACCAAAACTAATTGAATGGCATTGGGTCCTCGTCAAAAGCAAAAGTATAAATTAAAAGAAGAATGGAGGTCCCACGTGTTTTTGTGATGTGAGCACTATTGTTTACAACATGTGCACATATTATCCTATAAGTCGTATACTTTAAGAGGAGCAGTTTATTGCTTGGTGGACATCAATAAAGGCAAAGTAGCATAAAGACAAGAATACATGGAATGGGAAAAAATGGAATACAAAAGTGATTGGATGTAAGATGCTGGCACGTGAGTAAATTATTGACATGAAGAATAGTTGTGGGTTTGGTTCTTTATTATGCAGCAAATCTATACAAGACTCTTCATAGTGTTATGGATGGGGGTGTTGAGGGTTATTGCTGTGAAAATAAAGGCAAAGATAGGTATCACCATACATGGACAGAAACAAAATAGGATTGGAGAAAGAGTTGGTGGATACCTTTGCAATGGAAAAACTAGAGTCTCAGGTAAGATCCAAAATTGTTATGTCCGTAAAAGGTTGCACATGGAAGTAAAGGAAAATATTTATTTATTGTATATGTTAATATGAGTTATTTGACTATATGTTGTAGCCGTACGTCGAGATTGAGCGGTTGTTTGCTACCAATCACAATGAAGATATAGAGGGGAAATAGAATTTTGTATACAATGAAGTTATAAGTCATGGATTAGACTATAACGAAAATGAGGAGCATCTGGTTATAGTTTTGGGTTGAGAGCAGTTCAAGAAGCACTATATGCTCCCCGACAACGTTATGGTTGTCATGGCATACTACAGGCATAACACTTTTGAGGTTGCATTATTTAATGAGATAAAAATATTTGAGGACATTCCCAGCTTTCATAGTAGGTTTATCAACAAAAAGGGATATCTATTTTCGATGTTAAGTTGACGCCGCCAGAAGTAGCATCCAGAAACTTAGTTAAGTGATTTAAATTTGTTAATTTTATCCCTATACTACCTATGCTTAGTGTTAATTATAACGTGAACATTTTAAGCCTTATGTATGCAGGAATTGCAGCCTGAATTTGCTATGTTATTGAGAGGTTACTCATATGATTATTTTATTACTTTCTGGTGACAACAAAAGCAGTTAAGCGATGTCAATTATGAACCTCAAAAATCCTTACAGTACAAAATTGGGTAATGAATTGGGTTACTCTCACATTGTTGTAAACGGGCTCTCTTACGATTGTCTTGTGCTTAAAGCTTGTTCTAATTGCACCCCAACATTTTCTTTTACTAATTCCTAACTACATTTAACACCCCCCTTGGCTATTGAAGTTGAAAACATATGTTGCGCTTAAGCCTTTACTTTCTACACCCCATGAAATCACTACTAAACTAAAAACACACCCCTTATTAAATAATTTAAATAATTAATTTTGATTTATATTTTTGTTGTTTTTATGTTATTTATTTGTTATCATCAGTATTGTTTGCATTCAAAATATTTTGCATTTAAAAGTTTTTAAAAAATAATATTGGATTAGTATTAAAAATATTTAATATATTTTTAATAATAAAAAAATATTATTTATTAATAATTTTCCAACACTAACTACCTTTTCTTTCTATTTATCAAACTATATTTATCATTTGAATTTATTTTGCATCATACATCTAAGTCAACTAACCTATAGAATTCTACTTATTTAAAAAAAGGATTGGGGATATATTTTTATTAACTCCGAACTACGTCTACGACTACGCTATTTTCAAACTAGACAAGGCTCAAGAAGAATTCGAAATATTTCCACAATCCATAAAAACTAACCAAACACATACGAATTACGAATAGAGATTCTGATTCCTTATAAGAGGATACGTAGGCATGAAACTTAAAAACCGAGGTGATTCCCTCAACTAAAAAACTAAACATTTTCTCAAATACATTAACAATACTATACCCTTAGATAAGAAATACCCAATTTACCCTTAAACCTAAAAATAGAGCCCCTTTGAGAACAAGAGAGATGAAAGGTGCCTAACATCTTCCATTCATCTAACCAACACACGAACTTAGAATCTCTAAATTAGGGTTATCCGTTATTTTCCCATCCTTAGGATAAAAATTAATGGTGGAGACTCTCTTTATTTATGTCGGTTGTTACAACTACAATGGGTGCATGTTGGCATATAATACCTCATTTTGGTGGCACATGTCTTCCACAACATTGAGTAATTCTTCAATGGTAGCCTCTATTTCTTGATTATTGTTGATTTCTCTGGTCATGTAAAGATGATGAGTTAGGTGGTTTACAATAAAGTGTGGTACATGATAGTTTTATTAGATCCCCATGATGAGTGTCAAATGTTAATGTAATGAACAATAGTTGAATAACTCCCCTGATATAGCTAGGAAAGATCCGTATTAGGTGACTTCTTTGTATGGATTAAGTTTAATCATTTCGATTTGAATATTCTCCCTTTCATGTTGAGCATTTAGCCTGATATGATATATGGGGTATAAATGTAACAAAATCCTAATCTAGCTCCATAATAACCACTCATCTGATTATTATTGCGTTAAGAAAACATGTTTAGACACACTGATGTCATGTGATTAATGCACATAAATGCTTGTTATGGATATCTAGTTTTAAGTCAACCTATGTCACACCCAAACTTGGAAATGGGCCATGCTTGACTCAGCCATAACCTGACCGGCCAATCTTGATGTTAATCGTCAATTTTCAAAAGGTACATAGTCCTCCAAGCATGAGGCCTATATGGAAGACGTGCTTAAGAGAGAAATCATCCGGATGAAGGGAAGTCACGATATAAAACACACAAGAAAACACATCCTTACGAATGAGAATGAATAATGAGAGATGATTCACTACTGCAAATAACACATATAACGTCAGACACAAAATGTGTTTTACCTTAGCATATGAAGGGAGATAAATAAGGTCGTCATGAAAATTATGGACTTAACACCTCGGTGTTTATAATACTGAGGTGATATTTTTAGTGCATGGGTTCGATCCCCAGTTTTTGCACTTTTATTATTTAAAAAAACCAGGGTCTCTTTTATCTCGGTTTACCAAAAAATTTTACCCCGAATATTATATTTTTATACATAAAATAAAATAATTGTCCTTGAAAATCATATGTCACTACGCCAAAAACAACTTATGGCAGCACTACAAAGACAACGCTTTTATCTAAAAGCGCTGCCATGAGTTGTTAAAAAATTGCGCTAAAAAAAAGCGCTGCTAAAGGCTACATTTAGAAAGCGCTATTCAGAAGCTCTGCTAAAGGCTTCCATCTTAGGAAGCGCTTTTACAAAAGCGCTCTTATAGGTTTACCTTAGAAAACGCTTTTGAAAAGCGCTGCTAAATATTAAGCTTAGAAAGCGCTTTTCAAAAGCCCTGCTAAAGCCAATGGAAAGAAAGCGCTTTCAAGGAAAAGCGTTGGTAAAGGCTGCACCTAAGAAAGCATTTTTTAAAAGCGCTCTTATAGGTCATTTATAAATTTTTTAATAAAACTAATTACGAAGGCTCCCATAATTACTTTCATATTTCCCTCTTTTTTGTTCTCTCTGCCACTGCCATCGTTACTCCCTCCGACTACTCCCTTCGTCTACTACCTCTGACCACTCCCTCTTACTACCGAACGCCGTCCCTCGCCGCCATCCCTCGCCGTGCCAACCTTCACTATTTTAGTTCCGACTGTGCGAAGGTTTCACTGCATCACACGAGTTTCTGAGAAGAGGTAGACGAAGAGGAACTGATTTCATTTTAAACAGAAGTGAGAAAGTAGAAGGAAGAAAGGAGATTCACCTTATCGAACCCTTATCGAAGCCATTGTTGAAGAATCACAAGAGAAAGTCTTCAACTCCAGTTCACGTTCACTTTATTCCTCTCTCTGATTTTGTTGTTGTTTGCTGCAGTTGGTAACGAATTCAATTCGATTAGTATTTTGTGATTTGTGAGTATTGATGTTTACTTGGATATCTATATGCATTCTGCATATTTTTTTCGTATTCTAATCTTGTAACATATGCATATGTTGTTTTGTTTGTTTCAAGTATGTTTTTTAGTTGTGGTTATGTTTCACTTATGATTGCGAGCCGATTGTAAGTTCAATGTTGCAGGTGTTTGAAAATGATCTAGAATTGATAGTTATCATTTGGAATTGAGGTTTAGGCATTTGTTTTGACTCATGAAGTTTATTCATTCTTTGTTCTAGTGTTTTCTCTATAGAATATGGTGTTTTCTTGGTTTCTAACTAGTAGAATGTAGTATTTGTTTGTATAAGAAGCTAATGTTAATCCAAACAAATATGAACCAAAATAAGACTACTTCCATTCTTTTTTATTTAACTATTCCACTAGTTCATATTTTCACTTAGACTGTGGTATCGTAGTATTGATTTACTGGGAGGCTTTATGAAAACACAAATTTAGGCTGACAAGGTATGAGATTCATATTAGTCTTTTTGAAAACATAACTTTATGCTGAGAAAGTATGGGATTCATATTTTCTCATTATCTGTTGTATTTTAAATGAACTTCATAGAATGTTAATATGCTCATTGAATTATCATATTGAAACTTGTATTGAATTTCTATATATAGTGTTACTTGTGAAGTGTGAAAGTATGATCGTTTACAAGAATCTAACACTGTGTGGGCCTAGAAGTTGCTTATTTCTCTACAGGTAATTAGTTGTTCTCTCTCGCCACTATAATTAGTTGCGCTTTGAATGAACTGCTATGATGGATCGTTTCCACTTAAATTAGTTGCTTACTTCTCTACTTGTGAATGAACTGTAATTAGTGGTTGAGTCGGTTTTTATTGTATGAAATTTTTTATAATAGAAGTTTTCTTTCCTTTGAATTAGCAGCATTTCCCAGCCTAGTTTGACGTACGACATTCATTCTTTGCGTTTCCTTGAGTTCGGTAAATCCGAGGTAAATTTCTTCCTCAAATTACTGGTACTGTGATGAATTTGTCTGAAACTGCATGAATATGTTGCATTTTCTTGCTCCGGATCTATTTCGTGTATACTTTGCGTTTTGACAAAAAACACATTATACCATTTTGTGCCCTAATTAGTTGTTTTTGTTTAGCTTAATTAGTAAAACCATGGATAAGACATGGCTGTATTCTAATCGATTATCGAAAGAATACGAGAATGGGCTATCAGAATTCTTTAAGTTTGCTATTGCGCATGCTAAAGACCCCAGTCGAATGACATGTCCTTGCTTGGGTTATTGTTATGGGAGTCGGGTTGACGCAGTTCAATTGGCATCACATTTAATACAGTATAGAATTGATAGAAGTTATACATGTTAGAATTTGCATGGTGAGAAAAGTAAAGGGAATGTTGAATCGGGGTATAATACGACCTATGCTTTAAATGACAATTGCACATATACATAAGATTATGATCGAGTCGAAGAGATTGTAGAAGCGCTTGAAGAAGATATTAAGGGTTGTCCCAAAATTTTCAAGAGGTTGGTAAGCAATGAAGAGAAACCATTGTATAATGGTTGTACAAAATTCACAAGATTGTCGGCGGTATTAACGATGTACAACTTAAAGACGGGAATTGGGTGGTCGGATAAAAGTTTCACAGAGTTATTAGCCCTTATGAAAGATATGCTACCAGAGGATAATGTTCTTCCCAATCGAATGTATGAGGCCAAAATGATGTTGTGTTCTATTGGCATGAGCTACGATAAGATACATGCTTGTCCAAAAGATTGCATTTTGTTTCGAAATGAGTATGCATCATTAAATGAGTGTCCTAAGTGCGGCACCCCTCGATATAAGAAAAAGGTGTCTCCAACAAACGTTTTATGGTATTTTCCTATAATTCTGAGATTTAGACGCATGTGTCATAGTAAAATCGATTCAAGACACTTGACTTGGCATGCAGATGAAAGAATTATTGATGGAAAGATTCGACATCCGGCAGATTCACCATAGTGGATGAAAATTGATAATGATTATCCTGAATTTGGAAAAGAAGCAAGAAACCTTTTCTTGGAATTGTCTACTGATGGAATGAACCCTCACGGTATTCAAAGTATCTCGCATAGCACATGGCATGTGATTCTTATGATTTATAACCTACCTCTGTGGCTATGTATGAAGCGTAATTACATGATGTTATCTATGTTAATTTCTGGGTCTAAACAACCAAGGAATGACATAGACGTATACTTGACACCCTTAATCGAAGATTTAAAGTTTTTGTGGGAGAACGGTGTGGAGGTTTATGATGGGTATAGGAAAGAAAGTTTCAACTTGAGGGAGATTTTGTTTGGAACAATTAATGATTTTCCAGCATACGAAAATCTATCAGGGTACAACATTAAAGGTCAAAAAGCATGTCCTGTTTGTGAAGATGGAACCGATACGACGCGATTGGACCTTTGTCAGAAGAATGTCTTTCTCGGTCATCGCAGATTCTTAAATTCTAATCATCACTACCGTGGGTGGAGAAAAACATTCAATGGAAAGGCAGAACAAGGTAGAGCTCCAACAATGTTGACAGGTGATCAAATTTTTGAAAAGGTGAAAATGTGAGTACTCAGTTTTGCAAGCCTTTTGCATATACACTTGTCAAGAGTGGGTGGAAGAAGAGGTCATTTTTTGTTGAACTGTCATATTGGAAGTTGTTGTACGTAATACATTTCCTCGATGTTATGCATATTGAAAAAAATGTATTTGACAGTGTTATTGGTATGTTACTCAATATACAAGGAAAGTCTAAGGATGGCCTTCAAGTAAGGAACGAAATGGTAAAAATGGGAATGAGAACTGAATTGGGACTCGTGAAGAAAGGAAGACGAATATATCTACCACCTGCTGTTTACACTCTATCTAGAAAAGAGAATAAAATATTGTGTAAGTTCCTAAGTGAAGTTAAAGTTCCAGAATGCTACTCATCAAATATTAGAAGACTTGTATCTATGAAAGACCTCAATTTAAAGAGTTAAAGTTCCAATAGGTATATGTTCTATTCTTCTAGAAAAAGTAAGAAGCGCAATAACTAAACTATGTTTTTTCTTCAAGTGATCGATCTTGCGCTCTTACCAATATTGCAAAAAGAAATAGTTGTTACTTTGTGTGATCTTGAAATGTATTTCCTCCCTCGTTTTTTGACATAATGTTTCATCTTGTCGTTCATCTTGTGAAAGATACACAACTGTGCGGACTAGCTTATATGAGATGGATGTACCCTGCTGAACATTATATGAAAATATTAAAAGGGTATGTGAAAAACCAAACTCGACCAGAGGGTTGTATTGCCGAACAATACATTGTTGAAGAAGCGGTTGAGTTTTATACTGAATATCTATCAAATGTTCAATCAATTGGACTCCCTAAATCTTATATTGTTGAAAAAAAAAGAAGGTAAAAAGCTATTTGGAAATAAATTTGTGACAGTATCAAGGGTCGAACTGGATCGAGTGCATTTGTATGTTCTGCACAATGAGATTGAGGTTGAGTCATAGGTTGAAATGCACAAGGGTGTTCCCCGAGGTTTAAATCCGAATAGAAATGAGAATTGGATAGTATGAGAGCATAATAAAATTTTGATACCATGGTTTAAGGAACATATTTATTCAAAGTATCATTCAAATCCCGCTTTAGTAATATAAAGGTTGAGATGTTTAGCATATGGTCCAAGTTTGGTTGTGTGTTATCATAGCGCATACGCAATTAATTGATACACGTTTTATACCAAAGAACAGGATGATAAAAGTACTATGCAAAATAGTGGTGTCACCTTGGTAGCTGAAGCAATGCACATATCAAGTGTGAAGGACTTAAACCTGAAATTTGCAAATCTGTCATGTTTTGGAGTTATCGAGCGCATTTGGGTGTTTGATTACGAGAAGTTTCAGATTCCTATATTTGGTTGCAAGTGGGTTAAAAATAATAATGGAATACGAATGGATAAGTCAGGATTTTTGCAAGTGGATCTTAATAGAGTGGGGTATAAAGACGAGCCTTTCATTCTAGCCTCTCAAGCTAAACAAGTGTTCTATGTCACTGATCTGACAAGTACGGAATGGTCTATAGTGCTTTTATCTAACAAAGCAATTGATGAAAACATTGGAGATCAAGGTGATATTAGTGTTGACATTGAATCTTTTACCATAAATGATCAAAATAAGAATGAGTCATGTATTAGAAATGATCATAATGAGGGTATTTGGATCAATCCAGTCGTCCGCGTTGATAAGAGACGAGTAGAACATATTCCTACCAAGAAAAGAAAGAGACGTTAGTGAAAAAGGTAATAGTATAATTATACCCTATATCATTCAATAAAATTTAAATATATGCCCTTTTATATACATATATATATATATATATATATATATGGATTATTGATTATGGATTTTTATATTTTTCATTTCATTTTTATTTTTTTCTTTATGACAGGTCAAATGGCTAGTAATCAAGATAACTCACAAGATGTAAATGCTCCAGATGATACTTCAGAAAAGATATTACACGAGGCATAACTATTATGAGGGGAATCATTTGTGATAGAGATAGAGGAGTAACATGTACTGTATATTAGAATGATGAGGAACAACTAATTGGGTCTAATGCTACAAAGTTGACAAGCTACATTGGTACACTTGTTCATATGCGCATTCCAATCACCACTCCTAGATGGAAAAGAGGAGAGTTGGATGAGGGTAAAAAGAAAATTTGGACTGAGATAAAGGTACCATATATGGTTGTTGTTATTTGCTTTATCTTGACAATAATGTGTTTAAATTACTTATACTAACACACTCTATGCGTATGTTTTTTCGTAGAGGTCTTTTAACATTGAAGATCTTCGTAAAAAATAAATATTGGGTTTGTCCGGAAAAAGACACAGAGGGTGGAGAGCTTTTTTGACAAACAAGTATCTTAAGGATGAGGAAGGAAATTTTGTTGAAAAGGATCCGGAACGTCCAAAGAACTATGAGAACTTCATTACACCCGAAGAATGGTTTGCTTTTGTAGGCCAAAGAAGAGATGAGAATTTCAAGAAAGTGAGTGCCATAAATCGCGAGAGAGTGTCAAAACCCACGTATCCATACAAAAAAAAGAGATTGGAATATGCACGCTTATAGGAAAAAATTGTAAGTAAATATAAATGCTACGATCTTATTAATTCTCTCATTGTGTTATAATTGATGATCTTATTATTTGTGTCAATGCGTAGATAGACGAGACGAAAATGATGAAACATCAGTACCAGCACATGTGTTATGGAAGGAAGCTCGTGTGGGCAAGGATCGAATTGTTAATCCCAATGTTCAATATATTTATGATGAATGTGTAAGTATAACATTGTGTCTTTAATTAAATCAAATGTTTATTAATATATAATTAATTTTTTATCTCCACTAATAATTTTTGATATGTAAATGAATTACATGGGACTCTATCGCAATCGGTATCCACAGGTGAGGACCAGGATAACAGGAGCGTACTTAGCCGAGCACTAAATGTTGTTGAGTATCCCGGTCGGGTGAGGGGTAAAGGTCATGTTGTGACTCCAACCTCCTTGTATAAGAATCCAAGAAAAATAAATTCTAGCAATCAAGAAGTGATGCAAACATTGCAGGAATTGCAAGCACAAGTCAATGAATTACAAAATGATAAAGAGAGATATATGGCGGAAAAGTGCAATTCACAGTTGAAAGAAACTAGTGACAAAGCTAGTATCAACTGTCAAAATAAATTTTTCGAGGTAATTATATATGTTATTGTGAAATTAATATAGCATATTTATGTTAATTGACATATATACACATTAACAGTAAAATATTTATTATTGGTTTAGGGCATTTCATCTTGTCAGCTATACTTATCGTCATCGACTTATCGCCTAGTTGGCAAGGGAAAAGTGCGTAACACTTTGGGATATTTACTTCACTATGGACCGCTGCCATATGGACACATGAAAGTATTATTTGATGTTGCATTAGATCTGGATGCATTTCTACCGATTCTCGACGCCTATCGAAAAATTTATTAATAATAATTTGACATCAATACAATGAAGTTGCCACCAAGATTTATTTATTCCAAGAAGGAAAGGGGAAATATCGAATAAAACCCACGAATAAAGAATAAGATGGTCTACGAGATTAAGAGATGCGGGTTCGGGAGTCGGTTATGCCAAGAGAAGGTATTAGCACCCCTCACATACATCGTACTCGATGGTACCCATTTAGTTCAAAGTGTGTTCGTGTGTTAGTGTGAAAATTTACAATCTTCTAAGGTGAAAAAGAGAAAGAAAGAGAGAAGAAATGTTTTTATTATTTTTGCTCGTCTTTAGTCGTAAGACTTAGTGCCTACGTACTCCCTCGTGCAATGGAAAAGTCAGAGTGCTGTAGTTCGGCTAGAAAATTATTATTTGTTGATTGGTTTTAAATGAAAAGACAAGTCAACATTTTTAAAGGATAAGACTCGTCTAAACGCCCACAAGGTGTGATCAAGAATAAAGGACTACGCACCAACATGAGGGAGGATTTGAGAACGCCTCTAGTACTCATTGTGAATCATGTATAATCTTGAAAAGGTTTTAAAGGTAAAAGGTGCTCGAACGCACAAAATATTTGAATGAGTTAAGATTGATTTTAAGTGAGTGAAAAGTACCAAACAATAGGACTATCATCCTACGATTCAAATACTAGAAACAAGAGGAGCTCAATGCTCAATGAGTCGTCTATCATCCCAAAAAGTTTTCTTATGAAGAAGGTGAAGTGATACGAGGTTCACATTATTAAGAGTCTTAAACAATTGGTCTAGCAACCAACGATTTAAAGACTCGGAGTTCATTTTGACACAAGTATTTAAATAATTGGTCTAGCAACCAACGACTTAAATACTTAGAATTTATTATGAAAAGGTTTTTGAAAAGTCACTCGACTTTGAATCGAGGTTTAAAAAGAAGACTTGATGTTGTATCGAGTTTAAAATTTATTGAAAGTGGTTTAAATGCTTGGGGAATGGAGAAAGAATGAATCAGGTTATGATCAACCAAGCCGTGAAACTTGATCGATCTCGAGAGAATAGCCAAGCCTAATCTCTACTATGAAACCCTTATGGAAATGAGAAACTTGGTATGTGGAACAAGGCGTGAGAGATAGAGGAGAAGCAAAGTAATTTGGAACAAATCAATAAATCGAGAAAAGCCCATACAAGGTGACCAACACAAGTATAAAGCGTTTAAAATAAAAGTGTACTAGCAGAGTGGGCTAGTCTACTAAGACGACCAATTGGAACAATTGATCGAAATAGACTCATTGTAGGAAGGCCCAGGATCAAGCGTACATGTGTGCATGTGTGGTCATCACGACGCTTCTAAGCTTTGTCGACTTACGAGGTTAAAATGATTTACAATTTAATATTAGTTTAAAAAATGATTTTTTTTGGTTTGTGTAAGTGACAATTAAATAAGATAAAATAAACGCGAGCTAAATAATTATTACAAGTTTTGGAGAGAGGGATACATCAATTAAAAATGGGGATTTAAGAAATAAAAATAAAATAGAAAGCGATAAATTAATTACAATGCAACAAGGGAGCGGGATACAATTGTTTTGAATAGGGATGAAAAGTAAATAAAGAGAAAATGATAGATTAATTACATTACAACAGGATACGAACAAAACCCAATGTGGAGAAGCAAGTATCGATTATTGACCATTGCATTTTATTGGATTAGTTAGAATAGATTGTAGAAATTAATTCTAAGAAGTCAAACAATATATTTGTGTTCATACACATTTGAAAGTCGAATCGAATTCAAAGTTCGAAATTGCCACACGAAGGTCATTACCATATAACTTAATTATTTAAAAATGAATATAGTAAAGTATATAAAATAAAATAAAATATGTACATAATTATATATTTACATTTCTAAATATAATAATAAAAATACTAAATATTTTGTATATTTACAAAATTATAGATACAGGTGATCTGGACGAGACATAGTTGTATGCTTAAATCCCTAATTTTTGCCTAGACCGCCCTTTCGGGTTTTCAGTCTATCGGGATACCCTTTTTTGCCCAAGCCACCTTTGCAAGTTTTCGACTTGCTGGGTGTACATTTTTGTATATATATCCTTAACTTTTGTCCGAACCTTTTTGGTTCGCCAGGATGCCCTTATTTTTGCTTATGTCGGTCGACCTAGCGGGTCTCGTTCATGCGTAGTATGTTTTGACTATGTCTGCGTTCAAAGGGTGTGGAAAGTCTTCTCCATCCATGGTGCTAATTATCATAGCTCCGCCGAAAAATATTATTTTGACTACAAATGGTCCCTCATAGGTGGGAGTCCACCTGCCCCTAGGATCACCTTGTGGAAGGATGATGCGCTTGACTACTAGATCACCGACTTGGTGAAGACACCGGCGGAACCTCCTACATGATAACTGGTATCAAATAGAGTCTCCATCGAACGTCTTTTATCTCACGAGGGAGAAAGGAAAACATCGAGTAAACCTGAGGGGAGAAATCGCGGTCCTATGACCGAGAGATCAAGAGAATCTAGGTAAGGGAGTTAGTTACACGAGGGGAAGGGATTCGCACCCCACACGCCCGTAGTACTCTACGGTATCCACTTTCTACTTCTAGCTAAAGGGTGTGTTATATCTTTGCTTAATCGTTATCATGCATGCAAAACGAAAGAGAAAATAAGAAAATACGGGGAAAATAATGAAGTATTTACAAAGTTTGCTCGATCGAGCCCCGTGACAAGATGCCTATGTATTCCCGCGTGCAATGGGAAAGTTAGAGCGTCGTAGTTCGGCTCATTTGTTTTGGTGGTTTTTGTGTTTTTTACTTGTGAAAAAGGTTTTAAACACAAAGAAAAGAAAACGCGCAAAGGCGAAAAGAGTTTGTATTGGTTGGTTGCTTTTACCTTGAAAAAGGAATTCAAACCATTATTAAGTATTTTGTTTTCAGAAGAAAAAGAAAGAAAACCTTTAGTTTTATTACATGCAATATGCAAAAGAAACTAGCAAAGCAAGGTTGGACCTATGGTTTAGGATGCAAGGGAATCTCTACCTATGTTGACATGCAAAGGATGTGGATCCTAATGTCTAGGCTAAAGAACCAATCCTAACCAAGCTCCTGGGGAAAAACAAGCAAGCAAGCAAATATGCACAAATCACAAGTAGAATTGCCCTAAACGGGTCTTTAAATAAACCAGAGGGGTTCCTGAACATGCTCCAACTACGGAAGCCCCATCACGCATCTCTATTCCTACTTCTCATGGCAAAAGAAAGCTGTAAAGCCCTACTTTTCATGATATCTAGGAAAGCTGTAAGAGAATGCGGTAAACAGTGTAGAAACTACCGAACGGATATAAAATCCGAAGAGCACTGCAAGCAGTAGGACTACTCCGGAAAACTTCAAGTACTGCAGCCATGCAATAAGATTAAACCGGTGAGGATTCTTCAAAGCATCGAAACAAGCGGAAAATGTGTCGATACGCATCCGAAATAACAATGCCTGCAAGAACGAGGTTAGAACAAGCAAACACAAAGCAAAAACATCACACACGTGGGTGTACGAGTCCACAACACTTGCAAGAAGGGAGTTAGACCCAAAAAGTGAGTAGAAGTAAAATATGCGAGTATCGTAGAAATGAGGTGCATGTGTATGTGGCGCATGTCCCTGCATGAAATAGAGTGCAAACAGTAGCCAAGCATAGCTAGGGTGACTACTGTTCACCATTAGAATCGAGAAAATCAGAGAAAATAAACTAGAGGACCGCGCTACGCGGGATATACCGTGCTAAGTGCGACCTGCAACCCAGCCAGACAGAACATTTGGCGCTTAGCGCGCTCTGGACCGCGTTAAGCGTGACCTACAACCTGCAGAAAAATTATTTTTTGATCTGAACCACCTGTTTATGATGTTTTCATGCAAAAATCTGATCCGTACTATTAGGCCATAATCTAGTACAAGTGAACACCAAATGAATATGCGAGAAAGTGCGAATCGAACGACAAAACCTATGTCCATATCAAAGTAATGAATGAACATGCAAGGAATGCAAATCGAGTTGATAAAACCAATTCTCATATCAAAGTAATGAAGGAACATGCAAGGAATGCGAATCGAGTCGATAAAACCAATGCTCATATCAAAGTAATGAATGAACATGCAAGGAATGCGAATCGAATCGATAAAACCAATGCTCATATCAAAGTAATGAATGAACATGCAAGGAATGTGAATCGAATCGATAAAACCAATGCTCATATCAAAGTAATGAATGAACATGCAAGGAATGCAAATCGAATCGATAAAACCAATGCTCATATCTAAGTAATGAATGAACATGCAAGGAATGCGAATCGAATCGATAAAACCAATGCTCATATCAAAGTAATGAATGAACATGCAAGGAATGCGAATCGAAATAATAATCGCAATGTTCATATCGAATTGAATGCATGAACATGCAAGGAATGCAAATCAAAATTGTAATTCCAATGTTCATTTATGAAATGATGTAAGCTAGCCATGACATTTTGAAGTTTTCTTTCAAAGAATCTAAGTCATGCATTGACACAAACATTTGGAGTGCACATGCAACAAGTTCATGCACAATGCACTAAAATCTCGGATATCTACATGTTGAATGCAAGTTATGCTTCAAATCACCATGAATCAATGAAATTGATCAAGCTAAATACTCACCAATGCATGAACATGCGATGGATGATGCAAAATGTATGAGTTCATGTCCCATATGCAAGGGAAAAACATATGCACAAGTGTATATGCATGCTATGAACCAAAATTCGCACTCCGACACACGTAAGGCGGCAAAAACCAATTCAAATCAAGAAATTCATGAGTACAAGTTCTGGAATCAGAATCTACATTGAATTTGCATGTAACTTCAATATTCAATTTCAAGAAAAAGCTGAAAGTCAAAACAGCTTAAAATAAGTGCTTATTTGAACCTAACACTTACTTGCACTTGAAGTTTGAGTCAAATTGAAGAGGAATTCCTTTTGCCCTTCAAAGAAAATACCAAATTAATGAGGAATTGTAGATAATCTTTAGAATTAATCTTGAATCCTTGAAAAAAAGCTTCATTTCAATGGTGAATTGAAGAAGAAGAAGAAGAAGAGAAATCCTTAGATCTTGAAATTGAGGAGAAGATCAAGATGAATCCGTTCCTTCCATGTCAAATGTGAGTAGAAGGAGGAGAAAAAGATGTAGATTGAAGTAGGAGAAGCTGCAAATGGAGAAAACCAAAATTCGCAGGTCGCGCTTAACACAAATTATAGCTTTGGATCCATAATCAACAAGCTAATCATGATTATCCGAATAAGTTTCGTAATTAATCCAAAACAGCCAAATCTGTGTGGAATTCTGAGTCGGAATGTTAACAAAAAGTGTCCGGAATGCGATTTTGCTTGCGCGAATCGAAATCCCGACTTGATCCAATGAATGACCAAGGGGATACGAATTTTTGAAGTTTCAGCATCAATGTTGGACCACTGACACATGCAGAATTTCGTTCGCGCTCTGTGGGGAAAATGCCTCAGACGAGGATCTTCTGATCAAAATTTGCACGTGTGTATCCCTGGGCTATTCGAAGCCAACAAAATTTGTGAACTTTTGGCACTGGTCCCGTCCCGTTTCAATGAAAATCGAGCGAGATATGATTTTTTGAACTTCACGTATCAGATGAAAATTGCTCGGTTTAGCTCAAAATCAAAACTCAGAGAATAAAAATCTGGTACTAATCAATGAGGGATCAGCTCCCGAGTTGCAAATGAGAGTTGTATAGGACTTTGATATGGAATTTTAGAAATCGGTCCCGCTTAATACCGAGCTTCCTGCTAGGAAATAAAACCTTTTTGGTGAACCAAAACGCACGGTTCAGCACTAAAATCCAGCTTGGTCTACTGGGGAAAATGACTCCTTTGAGAGCCTTCCTCACAAAATCTGCTCTTGGCCTTCAAACAAAAGTTGTGGATAATAATGAGAGGGAAATGCCAGTCGAAAATCAACTGCAAATACCCAAAGAGATGAGATATATGCCTTCTGGAGTGCCCAAAATGCGCCGAAACCCGAAATCCACTTTATTTAAGAAAAGAGCTCTTTTGGCTGACATGTGGAATACCTGTAACTTGATACTCCTTATGGAGAATGCTATGCATGCTATTACATGAATGTTTTATGCAATGGAATTATAAGCCATAAAAAATACAGAAAAGAATAGGGTAAATTTTGGGGTACAACAGCTGCCCCTATTCAATCATCCTTAAGCCTGAGAGCAAGGTTGGCGTCTGGCTTCCGGGAGAAAAGGCATGAGGTGATTGAATACCGAAACGGACTCGAAAATTTACGCTCTGAATTCCAGTATCTACTGAGGAAAAGATATGTTGCGCCGGAGCTTAACTGGGTCACAACAAGAAGGAACACAGAATAAATGCTGAATTTTGCGAAAACATGTGCAGGTGTATTCCTGACCCGAAAGGAGAATTGGCCTCTACCCAATTCAATCCACAATGTCAGCGGAGAGCTGACATGCAAGCGAAAACGAAGACTAGATACGCAAACCAGGCTAACCACATTACGCCAACAGATTGGGCGGATTTGTGATGTAAAGACCGGAAAACGCCGATTAGACTTTACGAAGGAAAGAAACAAGAGTCTTCTTGTTCTCAAAAGACCCACAATTCCAAGGGAGAACTGGCATGCTAGTGGAAATAAAGACTAGATACACCAAATAGACTAACCACATTTACGCCGACAGATTATGCGGGTCTGTGATGCAAAGACTAAAGGTGCCGATTAGGCTTTACTGACTCAGAACGCTGCTCTGAGGAGAACGTCAAGTGTAGGGCTTGCTTTCGAAGTTAAAGACGTGTTGCACCAGGGTAAGAACTGGGAGTTTCAACACTACTCAGAAGAAGATGGACATATTACGCCGGAAGAAACCGGGACACAACGGATTCCAAGAGAAACACGACATCGCTAGGGATGGAAATTGCGCTTCTGGCTTATAGCCCTATGAGATGCATGACTCTCCTAGGGAATAATGCTGATGTAATGATGCATGCTTGCAACAAATATATAAAGTGAATGAAATAGGAACTCAGCCGGGGATTAGAGCATTAAAGAATGCCCGAAAACCATTCAAAGCAATCTGAATCTTGCTTGACAAGTCTGTTGAGAACATAACGCTACGGGAAACTTGCAGTTAGACAGAGGTCCGCTGGGGAATAAAGGATATACTTGGAGAAGATCTTCCACCGTTACCAATTGCAGCTCTAGCTGGGGAGACAGAGATATGTCGACTGCTGGAGAAACTGAATGGCCAAGCGACAACCATCGCTCGCACTCTAGGGGAATCAAAGGGGGGAACATACCTCAACTCTACTGGGAAGAGGTCAAGATACGTTGGTATCCATATCAGGAGTGTTGTGAGAGGCGAACCCGCTGGGGACAACCGTCTGAAACTGAGAGTTCAGAAACTGCCTTTATAGGAGATTAGAGAAAATAGCACACTCGAAATCCTAATGAACATCTGCTAGGGACCACTGGGAAAGATATGACGGACCCATGCTGGGGATCAGCGTCGTACAAAGGCAATGTTGGGCAAGAAAAAGGACTCTGATGGGGATAAAGAGCTTTTGGAGTTCTTTTCCACTCAGAAACGGTTCTACCGGGAGGGCGCAGCTGGAGAAGTATCAAAGAGAATCCTGATCCACCTCCACCTTAGCGCAACTGGATATCCTGCAACATAGTGTTAGCGTAGCGACCCTGACATGGTATGACAAGTCTGTCTGCCATCCAGATCACTCAAGCCTTAAAGCAATATTCAAAAGTTTCTGATCATGGTAAAACCAAAAATGTTTATATATGCACAATTTTAGCACCAAAACTTTGAACGTCTTTTGCAAACAAATCAGTAAATGCAAGAAATTAATTGACAAGCAAAAACTCATTTTATTGATTGAAAGTGTGCCTGTAAATAGGCAAGTACAATAGGAAGCAACTCTTGAAATGAGGCAATTCCAAAAGAAAAAATAAGAGGAAAACTGAAAAACGCATGGCAATGCGACAATGAATCCCCTTTGGGTTCCAACCCTGCTATCAGTCTTATAACTCCAACTATCTCATCACTTCGCTTTTCTCGAAAAAGGTGATTGGCTTGATCACTGCCCCTCGGAGTAGCTCGAGATGTTTCCACGGAGTGCGACACTGATCTGTTAAACATGCCTATGCATAGTATCTTTTGACTACATCCGCGTTCACGGGTAGCGGGAAGTCTTCTCCGTCCATTGTTGTGAGCATCATGGCGCCACCCGAAAAGACTTTCTTTACAACAAACGGCCCTTCGTAGTTTGGTGTCCACTTGCCTCGCGGGTCTCCTTGGGGAAGGATTATCCTTTTTAGCACAAGATCACCAGGTTGATAATTTTGAGGTCGCACCCTCTTGTCAAATGCTCTTTTCATCCTCTGTTGGTAAATCTGTCCATGACCAACAGCTGCTAACCGCTTCTCGTCAATGAGGCACAGCTGGTCTAAGTGGTTCTGCACCCGCTCATCTTCATCAAGCTCGGCATCTTTCATGATTATTAATGAAGGGATCTGAACTTCGATTGGAAGCATGGCTTCCATGCCATAAACAAGAGAAAATGGGGTTGCCCCTGTTGAAGTGCGAATAGTAGTCCTGTATCCATGCAAGGCGAAAGGCAATATCTCATGCCAATCCCGATAGGTTACTACCATTTTCTGCACAATCTTCTTAATGTTCTTATTCGCCGCTTTAACAGCTCCGTTCATCTTCGGGCGGTACGGGGACGAATTATGGTGCTTGATCTTGAAGGACTCACAAAGCTCCTTCATCATCTTGTTATTAAGATTCGACCCATTATCTGTGATAATCTTGTCGGGAATCCCGTAACGGCAGATGATGTTCTGCTTGATAAACCGGGCAACCACCTGCTTGGTGACGCTGGCATAGGATGTTGCTTCAACCCATTTAGTGAAATAATCTATCGCAACCAGAATGAAGCGATGTTTGTTGGACACTGTCGGCTCAACCCTTCCGATCATATCGATGCCCCACATAGCAAATGGCTAAGGAGAGGTTAAAACATTCAAAGGCGACGGTGGCACGTGCACTTTGTCAGCATATACCTGGCACTTGTAACAAACTCGGGCATGATTAAAACAATCGACCTCCATGGTTGACCAGTAATACCCAGCTCGCAAAATCTTTTTAGCCATAGTGTGCCCACTGGAATGAGTTCCGAATGAGCCCTCATGCATTTCTTTGATGATCTTTGCAGCTTCATCTTTACCAACACACTTGAGCAACAACCCGTCATGATGTCTACGGTATAGGACACCGTTGTTGAGGAAGAACTTCGCTGAGAACCTTCTCAAGAACTTCTTATCCATCACAGAAGCTTCCTCAGGGTACTCTTGAGTCTCAAGATATCGCTTGACATCATAGAACCAAGGATTACCATCTCTTTCTGCTTCTATCTCAAAACAAAAGGCTGGCTCATTCAGTCTCTGAATGGTTATCGAAGGCGCTTCATTATCCCATTTGACTTTAAACATGGACGCTAGGGTGGCCAAAGCATCATCTAGGTTGTTCTCTTCCCGTGAGATATGATCGAAAGTGATTTCCTTGAAGTAAGGAATCAACTTCATCACATGCTCTTTGTAGGGAATTAGATTTGGGTAATGAGTCTCCCAATCTCCGTTAACTTGGAAAATCACGTGTGCAAAGTCTCCATACACTTTCAGATGCTTAATTCTCAAATCAATTGCCGCCTAGATACCAAAGATACAAGCCTCATACTCAGCCATGTTATTGGTGCAATCAAAGCAGATTCGAGCTGTGAACAGGATATGATGACCGTCTGGAGTAGTGATTACTGCACCAACGCCATTGCCTAATGCATTAGAGGCTCCATCAAAGACCAAAGACCACTTGGATCCTGGTTCGGGTCCCTCGTCTGGACCTGGGATGTTACAATCCCGAATGTACATTATATCCTCATCAGGAAATTCAAACCTCGTCGGCTCATTATCATCCACTGGTTGGTGGGCAGCATAGTCTGCCAACACACTACTCTTGATTGCTTTCTGAGTAGTATACTTGATGTCATACTCTGTTAAAATCATTTGCCACATGGCGATCGGGCCTGTCAAAGCTGGCTTCTCAAATATGTACCTGATCGGATCCATCTAGGATATCAACATATACTCCCTTAGTCGGCGAGCAGCCCATGCTAAAGCACAACAAGTTTTCTCGAGCAGTGAGTATTTTGTTTCACAGTCGGTAAACTTTTTGCTTAGGTAGTATATTGCATGCTCTTTTCGACCAGACTCGTCATGTTGGCCCAGCACGCACCCCATCGAGCTTTCGAGCACTGTCAAATACATGATCAATGGCCTACCCTCCACGGGAGGCATAAGAATAGGAGGTTCCTGCAGATACTCTTTTATCTTATCGAATGCGACTTGACAATCGTCATTCCACCTGACCATCTGATCTTTTCTTAGCAACTTGAATATAGGTTCGCATGTGGCAGTCATGTGAGAGATGAATCTAGAGATGTAGTTTAACCTCCCTAGAAATCCACAGACCTCTTTCTTAGTTCTTGGTTCAGGAATTTCTTGAATTGTTTTTACTTTAGCAGGATCAACCTCAATACCTCTTTCACTTACAACAAAGCCTAACAGCTTGCCAGACCATACACCGAACGTACACTTGTTCGGATTCAGCCTCAGTCTGAATTTCCTCAATCTATCAAACAACTTCTGTAGGTGTACCAGGTGCTCTTCTTCGTCCTGAGATTTAGCGATCATGTCGTCGACATGTACTTCAATCTCTTTGTGGATCATATCATGAAAGAGAGTTACCATTGCACGCTGGTAAGTTGCCCCAACATTCTTCAATCTGAAAGGCATCACCTTGTAACAGAATGTTCCCCATGGGGTAATGAAGGTTGTTTTAGCCATGTCTTTCGGTGCCATCTTGATCTGATTATACTCGGAAAAGCCATCCATGAACGAAAACACTTTTGCATGAGCTGTATTGTCCACCAATATGTCAATATGGGGAAGAGGAAAGTCGTCTTTCGGACTTGCTCTATTCAGATCCCTGTAATCCACACACATTCTAACCTTGTCGTCTTTCTTGGGAACAGGAACAATGTTGGCAACCCATGGAGGGTAAGAAATGACTTTCAAAAAGCCTGCATCAAGCTATTTCTGGACTTCCTCTTTGATCTTCTTAGACATCTCAGGATGAGTTCTTCGAAGTTTCTGCTTAACCGAAGGGCGTTCCTCTTTCAAAGGTAGCTTGTGCACCACAATATCGGTATCCAACCCAGGCATGTCTTCATATGACCAGGCGAAGATATCATAATACTCTCGGAGTAGTTCAATCAATCTTTGTTTCACACTGTCTTCTAAGTCAGCCCCGACTTTAACCTCTCTAATCAAATCAGAATTGCCCAGATTCACGTTCTCAATCTCTTCCTGATGCGGTTGGATAACCTTCTCCTCTTTCTCTAACATTCTTGCTATCTCTTTAGGGAGTTCACAATTTCCTCCCCTTCTTCTTCGGCTTGGTTGATCGGATTATCGAAGTCATAAAGAGTGATAGCAGAGTCGTTATCAAAGGGATCCATTAGGAGTGTGGGATTATATCTGTATGATTGATTTTAATGCCTATTTTAGTTTTTTTTACATGATAAAAGAAAAATAAAGCATTTCCATTTTGCATTTTAAAATTGTGATGTAAAATTGAAGGAAATGGAACAAAACATTTGAATGAAAAGATGTTCTTTATTTCATGATAAAACGTTGCATATGCAAACAAGGTGGCCCTACATATGATTCACTGTGCCTTGGGCAGAACACAAGAATTATTGCATGATAACAGAAATAAAAGAAAATTACTCTTCGGCCATCGTGACTGGGACGCAGTCTTCCAAGGTCCAGTTGTTGAGCTCCTTGCCAGGGACACTAGGACGGATCCACTTATCAACATCAAACTCGTTGTCAAAATCATCCACGGCTTTTGCTTGCCCAGAATTGATGTCAGCACTAGAAAACATCACAGGAGTAGCCAAGTTGGGTACTTTTAGAACCTGACGGTGCAGAACAGGGCCGAAACCCAACCCGAACTTGTTGAACTTAGGCGCTACTTCCACCACACTGCCCCAGCCCGTAGGGCGTCCAGCCTCAACCACAGCTTTTGCAACTTTCAAAGATGCCATGGAAGATTCTGGTTTGTCTTTCTTAACCTCCTCCTGTTGAGGGGTCTTCAGCATGTGCACCATCTCAAAGCCTTGAAACGGGGTCTCATGAGTCTCACCATCGACCTCAACATAGCGAAAGGAAGCGAGATGGCTCACGATATATTCTTCTTCAGCACAGACTATGATAATTTTCCCTTCAACGGGGTACTTCAGCTTCTGGTGAAGAGTCGATGTGACCGCTCCAGCTTTATGAATCCATGGACGGCCCAGGAGGCAACAATAGGCAGGCTGAATGTCCATGACAAAGAATGTTGTAACGAAGAGCTGAGGGCCAACTTTGATGGGGAGATCCACTTCTCCAAAAACAGACCGTCTCGAACCATCAAATGCTTTTACGATCAGATCACTAGGACGGAGTTAGAGACCACCATAGTCAATCTTCATCAGTGCGGGCTTGGGGATCACATTGAGTGAGGAACCAATATCAACCAATACTCGGGACAAAGTAGTGCCCCGGCATTCCATGGAGATATGCAAAGCTCTGTTATGGTTCCGACCCTCTGGCGGAAGATCACAATCAGTAAAACCCAATCCGTTGTTGGCCGATATGCTTGCACACACATTCTCAAATTGTCCAACAGAGATCTCTTGCGGCACAAAAGCGGTGCTGAACAGGTTCATCAAGGTATTTCTGTGCACTTCAGAATCTCGCAGCAGAGAGAATAGAAATTTTTGCAGGCGTCTGAGCAAGCTGGTCAATTACCCGGAAATCACTCTTGCGAATAAACTTCATAATCTCTTCTATATCCTTCTCTAGATTAGGATTGGCAATTTGCAAGTCTGGTTGCTTCATAGGCTGCTTGCCCCTAGCTTTAGCAACAGCATCTGCCTTGAGTTGTATTGCTGGATCAGAGAAAATTCGCCTGCTTCGGGTCATACCACCACTTCCAGCAATATCATCAGTATTAGCAACATCTAACACATCACCCTTCTCAGTTGGGGAAGAGACATCTTCCTCTTTCACACCATGGTAGTAAACATCCGCACCATAATGTCATGGCACAACTTTATCACTCTCATATGGCAAAGGACCAGGCTTGGTAACTGCTAGGGGAATAGGCTTTGTTGGTGCAGATATCACAATCGGAGAATAAGGAATGGTAATCACAGATACGGCCCGTGTCTCTACCTTCTCATTCTTCCGGATCCGATCAAATTGCAACTGACCATCACCAATCAAGCTCTGAATACCAACCTTCAGATTTGCACAACCATTGGAACAATGTTCACACCTATCACAAACAGCTTCGCAACCAGGAAAGACACCTCTTTCAATAAAATACTCCTTGACAAAAGGCAACGGTGTTTTCACCAAGTCAACATTCATGACCAGATTAAGGACCTCCTTATCTTCCATTACAGCTTGAACGACCCCATGTCGTGGCATCGGATTCTGGGTGACGTTCGGTCTAGCAACCTGCGGTCGAGCCTCTAATTCAATGGTCTTTGAATCGATGAGGTCTTGCACCTTGCACTTGAATGCGTAACAATTCTCAATGCTATGCCCCAAGGTTCCGGAATGAAACTCACAACTAGCACTGGCATCATAATTTCTGGGTCGTTTATCCAGAGGAGGAGGTGCAAATGCAGGCTTGGGAATAACCAGCTTAAGGTCATTCAAACGAACAAACAAATCAGCATAACTCATAGGAATAGCATCAAATCTCCTAGGAGTACAATTCTCTTGTTGCCTCTAGTTCTGTTGACGAGGTGCTTGCTGAGTTTGAGGTTGAGAAGCGGATAAGGTCATTGCATTGACCTGAGCTTTGCCTCTACTACCATATACAACATTGGCTTCTCCCTTTTCCTTCTTGGGATAACCGTTGTATGCTTTCTTAGCACCGGAAGAGCTTCCTTCAACCTATTGGATTTTACCAGATTTCAACCCACTCTCGATCCGCTCCCCATAGCGAACCATCTCAGTGAAGCTAGCGGAAGTACTGCATGCAACATAGTAATGTCCAAACAGCATGCTGGTAAACATATCAATCATCTCTCGCTCGACCATAGGTGGTTGAACTCTAGCAGCAAGTTCTCTCCACTTCTGAGCGTATTCTTTGAATGTTTGCCCCGACTTCTGAGACTAACCCAACAGTTGTGTGCGATACGGAGCCATATCAATGTTAAACTGATACTGCTGAAGGAAAGCATTCACAAGATCACGCCATGTCCTGATATGGCCTCGTTCCAGATGCATATACCATTCTAGAGATGCTCCAGTCAAACTCTCTTGGAAAAAGTGCATCAACAACCATTCATCTTCAGTATAAACCGCCATCTTGCGGAAATATGCAGTCCTATGAGTTTTGGGACAAGTTGCCCCATTGTACTTGTCAAACACCGGCACTTTAAATTTCGGAGGAAGCCTCACTCGAGGTGCCAATCCCAAATCATATAAGTCCAGCCTAGACAACTTCTGACCCTCCACAGCCTTCAACCTCTCTTCAAGAAAACGGTATCTGTGACCATCTGCGGGGAACTCAACTTCACTACCATTCACAGAATACGCTTCATCATTCTGATCAAAATCTGCACCCTGGGAACGAGGACGACCCCGAACACGATGCCCTTGCGTCCCATCATCAAAGAAAAACTGTACCTGAGGTGGAGTAGGTGGTGGAGGTGGAAACCGACAAGTGATGTGTACACCTGGATCACGAAGGTGGTCGTTGACAGCCAAATCAGCATTGTTGACTTCAACACGGGGCTGACCCACAGAAGCGTCATCAAATGGATTGCGTCGACCATCCTCTGAACGAGACCTCTCAACCAAAGCCCTCAGCTCTTGCTGACCCTGATTCATATTGGTGATGACTTCCATGAATTGAGCCATCTGCGCCTCCATCTGCGCTTTCATCGCCGCCTTGTCTGCCTGAAGTTGTTCCATCTGTCGTTTCTCGTTGCTCCGAGTCGGGTAACGGTGGAAATTTGCACTCTTTCTGCTAAATAAAAGCAGAAGCCGAGGATGAGAACTCCGGACAAAACCTGTTATGCATGGTATGTACATATATGAATGAGATGCATGTTATGCATGTAATGCCATATTTGAACATTTCCAGGACTCTTAACACTTTGACTCAAGTTTCAAGATTTAACAAGATAATGGATACTAAAAAGTCTAATTATCATTGAATCAAAGAAGATTACAAGCATTTGAACACTTGTTTTTTTTGTAAATCATAGAAAAAGGAGTAATCCCATCAACAAGCCTGATGGTGATTTCCGCACAAGACAAATAAAGCATAAATCTAGACATTAGACATAGGAAATCCTTCTGCCTCTGGTGTACCCGACTGAGCCTTGAGACTTTCCAACTCTCCGATAGCAAGGGATAATTGAGCTTCTTTCTCTTGGATACGGGATTCATATGCCAACTTCTGATTATGCATTTGCTTCTTCAAGTCTTCAATTTGATCCATGTATTTCTTTTCCAAGCCGATGACAACCTTTCGGTGTTCCTCCATGGGAATGGAGAAATCTTCAACCCTAGACCTCTTCTTGGTTGGATCAGATGCTTCTCCTTTGAAATACTTGAGCTCATGAGCCAACTGATTCTTTGTTTGAGTTGCAACAAGACAGTTCATTGCTAACGTCTCCTTTTCTTCGAGCAAAAGGCGATTCTGAGCAAGCACTCGCTCATAATCTCCTTTAGAAACAACATCTGGAATTGACTCTGGTGGATAAAAGGCCGCTGCTGCGGTGATGGAGGGCCACTGACGGTCACCATTCTTGACTTTGATCCATTGGATGTAAGAAGCGTAAGCCGTGGGGTCTTTCCTGCCAAAATACTGACCTCCTTCAAGCCGGATGCTCTTCCATACTTGAACAGCTTTAGCCATCACCCCGGTAACATCGGGCGCATCATAATATAGAGTTTCCCGCACAAAAATCGCGTCAGGAGGTCCAACCAAAGTATAACCCAACTGTCTCACAGCAAGAGTCGGATTGTAATTGATACCTCCCCTTATGCCCATGAGAGGGACATTAGGAAAATCTCCGCACCGCATAATAATCTTCTCACACTCTGTCTTGGACATCTCTCGTCGACTCCAATTGATGTCGCGAGATGTAAGACCCATCAATCTAGGAATCCACCTGATGGTATGCCGAGTGTCAACAAAAGCACCGTTTCGAGGAAGAAAACCTTGAAACCAATGGTATAATAATGGCGCACAGCAATTTACGACTCCACCTTTGCCTTTGAAACTTCTGCATTGAAGAGAGTGATAAACATCTCCTAGCAAAGTTGGAACAGGATTCCGTTGGATGAAAATGGAGATGCCGTTTATGTCAACAAATTTGGGCTCATTCGGGAACAAGCACATCCCGTGGACACGGCAGGCTAAAATAGCGTTGAAGCTCTTCCAATCCTTCTTGACAAATTTGGCATTACCCTCCCAAAGAATAAAACCCAAATGAAACCCTTTCACGACACCCTTGATTGTGACATTGGGGAATACCACAGATTTTTGCAAATGAAGAGCTCTGGCGATCTGATCATCAGTAGGTCTCTCCATAGAGACATGAAAAGGCACTTGATGCAAAATAGGAACGTCAAGGATACTAGAATATTCTTCCAATGTAGGCATTAGCAAGTAATCGGGGAATACAAAGCACCTCAACTCGCGGTCATAGAACTGGAAAAGGGCCTGGAGCCCGTCCTTCTGATAATCGGTCAAAGGAGCTTTCAACCATGTCAGAATCCTTCCATAATCCCGGGTAAATGTGACAACATTCTCTGGTGTAGACTTATTGGCCGTCAGGAGTAGATTCTCAAGAGCAAGCGTGGGAAATTTGTATACTGGATGACGTCTCTAATTGCTTCTTTTCAATATCCATCTTCCAACACAACCCAATCTACCAGACTCAAAGGTTAGAGATCCTGGAAACAGACAAATATGCATGTTAAAATATGCAAAAGTTAAAAATTTCATGAATGCAATGTTTTTGAATCATGTATCCTGTATATCGGAACCACTGTTGTACTGAACTCTCAGATAAGTATCACAAAGTCTGAAAATTGTCACACAACCAAGATATCATATAGAACTGGATCTGAATGTCACAAGTTCAAAGGTCCAGCATCAAACTGGAATCCCATAGAAAATACCAAAAAATACCAGAAAATACCAAGTCACCATCAATAACAAAGTCACCGGCAGTAACAAGTCACCAACAGTCACCAACAGTACCTGTAGTAATGATATCCCTCCCTAACTCACAGGGTGCTTCTAGACTCAACAGGGGGTCCCTAATGATAGTCAGAGTCGACGATTCTTTATCGAGTACTTCACTGACTACACAACAGGGTGTAGGGCGAAAGCACCGTCAAACGAATCTCGTCTGAATTCGGTACTCCATGCCTCCTCACACGCACCACGGGATGCGGGGATTCGACATGGACATCCATCTAGCCTATGTGTCACTGGCCGGGGTAGTTGGCCTTTTACCTCAAGTAACACCCACCCAGATCAAGAGATAAAACAGCACAACAGCAGTCCAGATACAAGATATATGAAAGCGGTAAATATGCCACATAAAATACAATGCAAAGCATACAAAGGATGATAAAGCGATAAAGCAGATAAACACCCAATAGACATGAAAAAGAAAGCTAGGATCAACTCCTGATCGGACCAGCAAGAGGTCTGTACGATCCCCAGCAGAGTCGCCAACTGAAGACACTGGCGGAACCTGCGACATGATAACTGGTATCAAATAGAGTCGCCATCGAACGTCTTTTATCTCACGAGGGAGAAAGGAAAACATCGAGTAAACCTGAGGGGAGAAATCGCGGTCCTATGACCGAGAGATCAAGAGAATCTAGGTAAGGGAGTTAGTTACACGAGGGGAAGGGATTCGCACCCCACACGCCCGTAGTACTCTACGGTATCCACTTTCTACTTCTAGCTAAAGGGTGTGTTATATCTTTGCTTAATCGTTATCATGCATGCAAAACGAAAGAGAAAATAAGAAAATACGGGGAAAATAATGAAGTATTTACAAAGTTTGCTCGATCGAGCCCCGTGACAAGATGCCTATGTATTCCCGCGTGCAATGGGAAAGTTAGAGCGTCGTAGTTCGGCTCATTTGTTTTGGTGGTTTTTGTGTTTTTTACTTGTGAAAAAGGTTTTAAACACAAAGAAAAGAAAACGCGCAATGGCGAAAAGATTTTGTATTGGTTGGTTGCTTTTACCTTGAAAAAGGCATTCAAACCATTATTAAGTGTTTTGTTTTCAGAAGAAAAAGAAAGAAAAACTTTAGTTTTATTACATGCAACATGCAAAATAAACTAGCAAAGCAAGGTTGGACCTATGGTTTAGGATGCAAGGGAATCTCTACCTATGTTGACATGCAAAGGATGTGGATCCTAATGTCTAGGCTAAAGAACCAATCCTAACCAAGCTCCTGGGGAAAAACAAGCAAGCAAGCAAATATGCACAAATCACAAGTAGAATTGCCCTAAACGGGTCTTTAAATAAACCAGAGGGGTTCCTGAACATGCTCCAACTACGGAAGCCCCATCACGCATCTCTATTCCTACTTCTCATGGCAAAAGAAAGCTGTAAAGCCCTACTTTTCATGATATCTAGGAAAGCTGTAAGAGAATGCGGTAAACAGTGTAGAAACTACCGAACGGATATAAAATCCGAAGAGCACTGCAAGCAGTAGGACTACTCCGGAAAACTTCAAGTACTGCAGCCATGCAATAAGATTAAACCGGTGAGGATTCTTCAAAGCATCGAAACAAGCGGAAAATGTGTCGATACGCATCCGAAATAACAATGCCTGCAAGAACGAGGTTAGAACAAGCAAACACAAAGCAAAAACATCACACACGTGGGTGTACGAGTCCACAACACCTGCAAGAAGGGAGTTAGACCCAAAAAGCGAGTAGAAGAAAAATATCTGAGTATCGGAGAAACGAGGTGCATGTGTATACAGCGCATGTCCCTGCATGAAATAGAGTGCAAACAGTAGCCAAGCATAGCTAGGGTGACTACTGTTCACCATCAGAATTGAGAAAATCATAGAAAATAAACCAGAGGACCGCGCTAAGCGCGATATACTGCGCTATGCGCGACCTACAACCCAGTCAGCCAAAACATTTGGCACTTAGCGCCTCGACGCGCTAAGCGACCGCAACTCCAAAAAATTAGTTTTTGATCCGAACCACCTGTTTATGATGTTTTCATGCAAAAATCCAATCCGTACTATTGAGCCATAATCCAGTACAAGTGAACACCAAATGAATATGCGAGAAAGTGCGAATCGAACGACAAAACCTATGTCCATATCAAAGTAATGAATGAACATGCAAGGAATGCAAATAGAATCGATAAAACCAATGCTCATATCAAAGTAATGAATGAACATGCAAGGAATGCAAATCGAATCGATAAAACCAATGCTCATATCAAAGTAATGAATGAACATGCAAGGAATGCGAATCGAATCGATAAAACCAATGCTCATATCAATGTAATGAATGAACATGCAAGGAATGCGAATCGAATCGATAAAACCAATGCTCATATCAAAGTAATGAATGAACATACAAGGAATGCGAATCGAATCGATAAAACCAATGCTCATATCAAAGTAATGAATCAACATGCAAGGAATGCGAATCGAATCGATAAAACCAATGCTCATATCAAAGTAATGAATGAACATGCAAGGAATGCGAATCGAAATGATAATCCCAATGTTCATATAGAATGGAATGCATGAACATGCAAGGAATGCAAATCAAAATGATAATTCCAATGTTCATTTATGAAATGATGTAAGCCAGCCATGACATTTTGAGGTTTTCTTTCAAAGAATCTAAGTCATGCATTGACACAAACATTTGGAGTGCACATGCGACAAGTTCATGCACAATGCACTAAAAGCTCGGATATCTACATGTTGAATGCAAGTTATGCTACAAATCACCATGAATCAATGAAATTGATCAAGGTAAATACTCACCAATGCATGAACATGCGATGGATGATGCAAAATGTATGAGTTCATGACCTATATGCAAGGGAAAAACATATGCACAAGTGTATATGCATGCTATGAACCAAAATCCACACTCCGACACACGTAAGGCGACAAAAACCAATTCAAATCAAGAAATTCATGAGTACAAGTTCTAGAATCAGAATCTACATATAAATTCATGAGAAAAAGCTTAAAGTCAAAACAGCTTAAAATAAGTGCTTATTTGAACCTAACACTTACTTGCACTTGAAGTTTGAGTCAAATTGAAGAGGAACTCCTTGTGCCCTTCTAAGAAAATACCAAATCAATGAGGAATTGTAGATAATCTTACAAATTAAGCTTGAATCCTTGAAGAAAAGCTTGATTTCAATGGTGAATTGAAGAAGAAGAAGAAGAGAAATCCTTAGATCTTAAAATTGAGGAGAAGATCAAGATGAATCCGTTCCTTCCATGTCAAATGTGAGTAGAAGGAGGAGAAGAAGATGTAGATTTAAGTAGGAGAAGCTGCAAATGGAGAAAACCAAAATTCGCAGGTCGCGCTTAGCGCGGAGGACGCGCTTAGCGCGGTCTGATATTGAGATCGGTGGTGAACTGAGGTCTGGTGGCGGCCTGTGGTGGTTGCTTGGAGGGATAGTTTGGAGTTTTGAACTTTTTTTGAGTTTTTGTGCTTTGGAATTTGAGAGAATTGGAGTGCTTGTGGTAGTGGAAAATTAAGCAAATGATTGTGTTGTTGTGATTTGTGAAGAGGAAAATCTATTTATAGCTTTGGATCCATAATCAACAAGCTAATCATGATTATCCGAATAAGTTTCGTAATTAATCCAAAACAGCCAAATCTGTGTGGAATTCTGAGTCGGAATGTTAACAAAAAGTGTCCGGAATGCGATTTTGCTTGCGCGAATCGAAATCCCGACTTGATCCAATGAATGACCAAGGGGATACGAATTTTTGAAGTTTCAGCATCAATGTTGGACCACTGACACATGCAGAATTTCGTTCGCGCTCTGTGGGGAAAATGCCTCAGACGAGGATCTTCTGATCAAAATTTGCACGTGTGTATCCCTGGGCTATTCGAAGCCAACAAAATTTGTGAACTTTTGGCACTGGTCCCGTCCCGTTTCAATGAAAATCGAGCGAGATATGATTTTTTGAACTTCACGTATCAGATGAAAATTGCTCGGTTTAGCTCAAAATCAAAACTCAGAGAATAAAAATCTGGTACTAATCAATGAGGGATCAGCTCCCGAGTTGCAAATGAGAGTTGTATAGGACTTTGATATGGAATTTTAGAAATCGGTCCCGCTTAATACCGAGCTTCCTGCTAGGAAATAAAACCTTTTTGGTGAACCAAAACGCACGGTTCAGCACTAAAATCCAGCTTAGTCTACTGGGGAAAATGACTCCTTTGAGAGCCTTCCTCACAAAATCATCTCTTGGCCTTCGAACGAAAGTTGTGGGTAATAATGAGAGGGAAATGCCAGTCGAAAATCAACTGCAAATACCCAAAGAGATGAGATATATGCCTTCTGGAGTGCCCAAAATGCGCCGAAACCCGAAATCCACTTTATTTAAGAAAATAGCTCTTTTGGCTGACATATGGAATACCTGTAACCTGATACTCCTTATGGAGAATGCTATGCATGCTATTACATGTATGTTTTATACAATGGAACTCTAGTAACTTCAGGAGTGATAGGAGAGTCAACAAGAATGACTACTGGAACTGCTTCGAAAGCTTGACAGGGAGTTTCAATGAATTCTCCTTCCATTTCGAGGTATCGGAATGACTGCAGAGTGCTTACCATATATTCTTCCTGACCGCATACTGAAACAATCTTCCTCTTCATTGGGTATTTCAACTTCTGATGCAGGGTAGAGGTAACAGCGCCTGCCCCATGTATCCATGGGCGTCCAAGTAGGCAAGAGTAAGCTGGACGGATGTCCATGACAAAGAAAGTAGAGTCGAATGTCTGGGAAACAAGTTTAACTGGCAGGAAGAGCTCTCCGATTACTCTTCGTTAAGAACCATCAAAAGCTCTTACAATTATATCGCTAGGCTTCATGACCACTCCTTCAACATTAAGTCGGTCGAAAGCGCTCTTTGGCAGAACATTCAGAGCAGAACCAGTATCCACCAACACGTGAGACAATGTGGTACCCTTGCATTCAACGGAGATGTACAAGGCGTTGTTGTGTTTCCTTCTGGTAGGAGTCAAATCAACATCAGAGAAGCCTAAACCATTGTTGACGGTCAGGCTAGCGATAGAACCTTCGAATTGATCAACAGTAGTGTCTTGCGATATGTGTGCGTTCTTCAGAAACTTCACTAAGGCTTTAGCATGAGCCTCATAGCACAATAGCAGAGCTAGCATGGATATCTTGGACGGAGTTTGTCCCAACTATTCCATAACATTATAGTCACTCTTCTTGATGATCTTTAGAATTTCCTCCATTTCTTGCTTGGAGGTATCCTCAGCAACTTCCTTTGGTACTTCTGTCTGAGCAGGATGAGTTATTGGTTCTTTCACTCTAGCTTCGGGAGGTTTCAGAAACAGCACTTCTCGATTGTCCATCGTGCCTTGAATACGCCTCTTCAACTAAGCACATCCGTCAAATTCAGATGCACACCAACGACAATCATCAGGACATCCTGGAAACACACCAGCTTGCAGCAAATCTTTCTTGACAGTCATCAGAGGAATTGTTAGCTGGTTCAACTCATAGACATAAGAGTCTTCGTCAATTGCATTGGAACTTTTACCATGGTCAAGCATTGGTGCGTTGATCACATTTGGAGTTTCGACAGGAGGGTCGAATTCAATTTCTCTTGCTTAAATCATGTCTTGAATCTTGTTCTTCAGAGCCCAACAGTTGTTGGTGTCGTGCCCTGGGCTGTTGGAATGGTATGCACACCTCGCATTAGGATTGTACATTGGAGAGGAAGTGTTGACGTGATGAGGAGGATCCCTCAAAGTAATCAACTCCGCTTTCAACATGTGTTACAGCGCTTGGGATAACGGCATGTTGATCTTTGTAAACTGTCTTCGTGGCGCGTTCTGGCTACGCGTGTTGTCTTGTTGAGGTTGCGCTGGTGTAGGGTTGGAGATCACAACTGCCCCTACAGGTTGAGTACGGTCATCTTTTTCATGGCTCTTCTGACCATATAAAGCATTGGCTTCTTTCTTACCACCAGAAGATCTTTTCGCAGCATTTGAAGATGACTCTACTTGTATTTTTCCGCTCTTGATTCCATCTTCAATACGCCACTCACAATATCAGCTTGAATGGTCAAGAGTTTCCAATCGATGATTGAAAATGGGCCTGCTGCTCCCATGAACATATCAACCAACTCCCAATTGGACAAGGGTGGTTGAACTCTGCCTGCTAGATCTCTCCATTTCTGAGCATATTCTTTGAACTTCTCGTCACGACCCATAGACATGCTCTGTATCTGCATGCGGATAGGTGCTAATTCGGCATTGTACTGGTACTGCTTGTAGAAAGCATCTGCTAAGTCATTCCAAGTGTGAATATGGGTATTCTCTAGTTGATAATACCACTCCAACTGTGTTCCGGATAAACTCTCTTGAAAGAAATGGATCCATAGTTTCCTGTCTTCAGTATGAGGATGGATCTTCTGAACATAGGACTTTAGATGTAACTTTGGGCAAGAGATGCCATCATACTTTGCAAAGGTAGGAACTTTGAACTTGCGGGGAATTACCACGCCAGGGACAAGACTTAGATCATCAAAGTTCAGCCCAAACATTTTCAGATTTTCCACAGCATTCACACGGTCTTCAAGTTGCTTGTATTTTTCGTTGTCAGGAGTATACTGCTCGCTCACATACTCTTCATCTTCGTTTTCAGACCCATGATGGCTTCCTTCATTGTTCTTGACACTTCCCTCAGTTTCACCGCTCTTGTCTGAGATTTCGAACCGGCTGACCACCCTAGCTGGACCCTTGTGGTTTCTTCCAATGTTAAGGATACCGATGGTCTTCTTCTTTCTGGTAATGAGCTTCTTTAGATCCTTCTGGCCTTGGACCATGTTGGTGAACATCTCCTGGAATTGAGCATTCTGAGCCTGAAGATCTTTCACAGTCTGTTCAAGAGCCATTTCTGCTAAAATAAACAGCGAGAGAATAAGAAAACCAGTCTTTAATGTACCTGTTATGAATTTTTTATGCCATGATATGCGATGCTATGCAATGCAATGCAATGCAATGTTTTCAAGGACCTTAGGAATTTAAATTTGTTAGACAAGCACGAACAAACTTTTTATTAGTTTACTCTTAGCAAGTACAAAAGAGAGTTTAAATAAAAATAAATTCCTAGAGCTTTAGGTCTCCCATGGGCGCTTCCTCTTGGTGTTGAAGTAGGTGTGGATGTCTTGCTTATCGTGAAGTAGCTTTTTCAACTCTAATACCTTCTTCTCGCTTGCATAGCACTGGGCTTTGAATGTATCCCTTTCTTCTTTAAGCTGAATCCAGGATCTCCTCAAGTCTTCAAGATCAGTAGGTATATCTGGATGGAGAACGGTATAGGGTTCGTCACCTATAGCAATAGGTTCCATAATCACTAGTAGCACAAGTGTAAATGGCATCATGAGGTTTTGAGCTCGAGCTCGCACCCATTTGAGGTAAGGTTCCCAAGGAATGAAATTTTTGTGTCCCAAAGTCTTGGTATCAGTCTTCTTTACCATGCCCCAACCGTGTACAAATCTTTGACGGTAATTTTAGAGATCACTGTTGTAGTCAAACACAATGTCTTGGAGAAGCATATCATGAGAACCATCTCTTCGAGCATAGCCAAACTGACGTAGAGCTAGAGAAGAGATGTAAGTGATACCTCCCCTTATGCCATGGAGTGGTACATTAGGGAATTCCCCACAACGCTAAATGAAAATGAAATCCTTTTGAGAAAAGAGACACCAACGGATATCTGAGTGAGAGAGTGACATCAGTCTTTGAGACCACTTCAATCTTTGCTCGTTCTTCATTACTGATTGAGGAAGGTGCGAAATAAACCACTTGGAAAGTCACACTATGCAACACATGAGAGTTCCTTGTCTTTTGATAGTACGAGTGTGGAGAGAATGCAGAATATCCCCAAGTAAGGTAGGCACAGGATTACGAGTGAGGAATATCTTGATGGCGTTTACATCTATGACCTGGTCTGGATTAGGAAATAGAACCAAGCCATAGATTAGCAAGGCCAAAAGGTCTTCAAATGCATGGAAACTCATAGCTATGAGGAATTCTCAAGCTTTATTTATTATAAACTTAGCAAGTAAACCCTTAACTCCGCTTCTTGTTTCCCAATTAGCTTCAATGTCTGATCGCTTTAGATGTAATGCTGATGCGATGTCTTCATATTTCGAGCTATTTCTAAACCAGTGAAAGGTATCTGATCAAGGATAGGTATCCCAAGTAGCTTAGAGAACTCTTCCAATGTAGGCACCAACTGATAATCTGGGAATGTAAAGCAGTGATGTTTCGGATCGAAGAACTGGAATACGACGTGCATCATATCTTCTTCAAAACCGGAGATAACCAAGTCAAGCAGATAATCATGTCTCTTGATAAAATGAGCATGATCGGGAACTTCTGAAACTAATTCTTTGAGTTGAGAAGGTATACCCAAGAAGTTGATTCGGATAGTCTTCTTGGAAGGCATAATCCTACAAAATAGAGCAAAGATAAATTCCTAGGTCCTTGAAATAATTAGAAATGATATGATGTTTATGATGTTATGATGTCATGTTTGAACAAATAGCAAGCACAAACAAATCACACAATAGCCCTAGGTTTAAGGCTTGAATGAGGTATAGGTGTCTACCCTACCAAAGTTTGAGTTGGTTCAACCTGTCCTACAATACTAACCGGGTTCTAGGAATCTCATATCATTGATCTTTCTCGTAGGCTTTATTTCAATACGACTACCAAGTGGTCGACCGAAACATCCCGAAAGTCGAATCCTAATGAGCGTAGCATCGAGTATCAACCAACCTCAGTCTACAATAAAGTCGGCCATCTCACTACCTTCTAATGGCCAAGATGACACCACGCAGACGCCAAATGCTTTCCTCAACTAGACTTGAGGAGCATCGGGACATCCAAAGTGTCGCACTAACGTAGCCATCATGTTGACCGTTTCGGTATACGCCTAACGGTCGCGATGATTTATTGCTACTTACCTAAGGAATCCTGGATCTGGGTGTAGGATCCCCCACAAGTATAATACCCAAGCAGCCCTTAAAAGTAAAGCATACAAGCGTAATACGGTGAACTGACTTTGTAGGTTTTTGTATCACAAATTTGCGGATAGCAAGAGTCGCCACCGACTTTTCTTTTATCCAATTAAGGGAAGGTAAAAAAGTACAGAAAAAGACCTTCATTAGATTCTGAGTAAGGGAGAAGGTTATGAAAAGGGAAGGTATTAGCACCCCTTTCCATCCGTATTTATCTACGGGCTCTTAGTTGCTCTTAGATCACTTTAAAAATGTGCTTTCTGTGTGTTTGACAAAAATGTTTTGAAAAGGCATTTCGCTTTGACTTTGTAATGATTCATGTAGGAATGTATACAAAGTTTTTGGAAATGTTTCATTTTTGAAAAGAGTTTGAACTTTGACAAAAGTGTGAGGTGCGAAAAGTATTTTGTTTGAGCAAGCAACTAAAAGTCTTATTACCTACTCAGAATTGGTCATTTTCGTGTTATTTTACGTTCCTTTAGAATAGCGCTATCCATACCATTAGTTGGCAGGTAACTCTATTTGTTGGATGTAAGCGGGACATTCAAAGGGACATCGGATGGTCATAGAAGGCAACTTGTAGGAAGTATCCTAGCACATTCGAAGGGACTATCATTATTTTCGTAGGCAACAATCGAGGGTCAAGATCATGTATTCGTAGGCGACATCGTGGGTCTATGATCTTTGTATCAAAGGGACTATGATGATTTGTTTTGAAGGCAACAGTGCTAGAATACTTCTACGTTCGAGGGACTTGACCATTTGAATTCGTAAGGCAACGAGAGAGAATTATCCTAAGGGGTGCATGTGTGAAAGAGTGTGTCAAATTCAGATATGTTATCTTGCAAATTAGAATGAGCTATGTCCAATTTTAGTCTTGCCATACACGCCTAGTTACTAGCAATTTATAGGGTGCGGAAATTAAAATGCGGAAATGTAAAGATGCGGAAAGATAAATGTCCTACGCTATTACATGGCTTTGGGGCAGATACATAATTTAAACTTGCGGAAAATAAAATCCCTAATTAACTATTACATCCCATGAACAGTTACATTATTGGAAAAAATGAAAATGATAAAAGAAATCGTCCGAACGAGGTAACCTGTAAAAGGATGAGAAATCGGAAAATACGAGAGAAATCGAATAAGAGAAAAATGTTAGTAAAAATGCAAATTTTTGAATGAGAAAAATATGACATGCTGGAAATAACATAAATATGCTAAAATAAATTTTGGGGATTTTTTGGATGCAATTTAATAATTAAAAACTAATTAAAATTGATTTAAATGCTAAATTATGAATAAAATAAAATATGCATGCAAAACAATATTTTTTAATTTTATAAATTAAATAAGTATTTTCTGAAAATAAATGCAAAAGGAAAAAATATTTTGATGATTTTTAATGCATGAATAAAAATTATGAAAAGAATTAAAATAGATGCAAAATATTAAATAAATAAGAAAATATAGAAAATAGTTAAAAATATGAAGTTTGTAAGAAGGATGCAAAACCGGTGCCAATGAGGATCGAACTCAGGACATGGGAGAGTATCTTTGCACAGGAAGAGCTTTTACCACTACGCCATCTGTCACTTGTTGTCATGGATTGAAAACGTGAGATCACGAGTGTACACGCCGCCGCTTGGAGAAGTCAAGGCACAACCGGTGGACCCCGGTTGAATGAGAGAGCCAATCGAATCGCCTAAAACGCCACGCACGCCGCCTTCCTCTCGAGTCGGCCGAGCTAGGGTCTTTGCCTTCTCCGACCGTGATTCTCAAACCCGCAAAATACGAAGATTCAAACAAAAGAGACCTAGTCCACGATTTCACCCTTCCGAACTCAATGGTGGTGTCGGCTTGGCTAAATCGGTCCAGACAGCCGGTTCAAGACAACAAAGACAAGAAACCCTAAACATGGCAATCGATTTCCAACGCTCAAACCCACAAACGATGGCCCAGATCTCATCCATGGAACCTCATGAACACAATGAAAGCATTAAAATCGATTTACACACGCAGAATAATAAAATGCAAAAATCAAAAAGTTTTGAATATGTATGATCATGTATGCATCGATTTAGCTTGTTTCAACCATTGGCAAGGATGTGTACTTACTCAAACCTACCTCCTGAAGACAATGGGATGGTTTTTGATGGTTGAAAGTGGCTGGAGAATGAATTTCGAATTTTGACAATTCTTGAGAAAATTTGGCAAAATAAGGGTTGTTGTAAGGGCTAGGGTTTCGTGTCCCTTGTTGTGCATAATGCTGAGTATTTATAGAGTGAATTAGGATGGCAAAGAGAGTGAAAAAAGATTGAGTAATGAATGTGCAATATTTTCTCTTTAAAACAAATCAAATTTTCTTGAAAATTTGATTTTCTTCCATGTGCAAGCAAATCACGAAATTCGCAAGTGTTTTGGGCTTCCTTGGACCTCAAGTTTGATCAAAATCCAATCATCTTGAAAAAATATCTTATTTTCATATTTTATATAATTTAATTTTGAATTAAATGGTTTAAAATTCAAAAATTAATTATAAAAATAGAAAATTGCCATGGCCAAGCATTTATGGGTCACAAATAATGTCATGAACAAGTTTGGATCAAAAGATTATAGGCCCATTTGGAAAATTTTGCATTTTGACCAAAATGTCCTTTTGTGCAATTGTCCAAAATTGCCCAACTTCTGAATAGTGTATCTTGCTCAATTTTCCATGTTTTTGAGTGTTCTTGGACTTTTTGGAAAGCTCTAAGAGTACTCTAACCAACCTTTTTGGTCTCATCTATATTGGAGTTTCCATGCTCAATATATCTTCAAAACAAAATGTTGACTTTTTGTTGACTTTGAAAAGGACCTGTAATATTTTGAGCCATACCTCTCAAATGAAGCATTTTTTGAACATTCTTGTGAGACATGAAGTTGTAGAGACTTGAATTTCCTTCAAAACAAGAGGTGGTGGAAAATTTCTGAGAAAGTATGAAGAAGTTATGCTCAGTCAAAGTTTGGTTGACTTTTCTCAGAGAAACCCTAATTTAGAAAGTTTGACTTTTGAGCAAATCTTGAGTTTTCTTGATGAATCATGATCAACCCTTGATCAAATGATGAATGTAACTTCAAAATGAGGATGTTGACCAAAATCATGAAGTTTGATCGTATGTTGACCACGCTGACTTTTTGTCCAATACAACCGATTTTCAACCATCCGAGCAATTGTCCGAGCAATCTTGACTTGTAAGGCTTGAAACTTGACATGGAGCATCTTTGAAGCATATGAGGAGGCATGATGAACATTGAGATGTTGGAAGTCCAATCGAGTCGAGAATTGCCAAACCCTAGTTTGGGTTGATTGTCTAGAGAGGTTTGTCCGATCAACCTTGAGGAATCTCGAGTATGGATGTATGGAATGTCTTGAGAAGATGGAGGGAAAATTTTGGGTATGACAGCCCCCTGCTCAATCTTCTTGTACCGAATGGTTAGATTGGCATGCGTGCTTTCGTGACTGGAGGTAGAAGATGATTGAACACTGAGTACACCAAAATTTGCACTCGGTGATGCGTGAATGGGCTTACGATGCCATTTGAGAAGTTGAGACTTCACTGGGAATGAGTCGATGCTAGACTCGAGAATGTCGTCAATAGGAAAATTGATGGGATGGGCTTAAGATGCCATCCGAAAGATCGGCCGGGAGTGAGTCGACGGGCTCAGATGTTCTCGATAGTGGAAGGAGCGCGAGATGGGCTTAAGATGCCATCCGAGGGAGTCGATGTTAGATTTCGTGCTCATCTTTGAATGAAGTTATTGGTTTGTATTGGTTTTAACCAAATATGCAGATTCGAAAGTGGAGAAATGTTGGCAAGTAGCCGAGATGGGCTTAAGATGTTATCCAAGGCAACCGAGTCGATGCCGATCAGAGTCATTGCTGATAATAAGAAGGAATCGTAATAAATCTTCGTGGTTACTCCGAGGAGGTAGTAGTTGGCAAAATGTGGATATCTTCCCTCAGCATCGGTGTTGATCCACTTCATCGAGGATAACTTGTGATCGTCGGATAGGTTTCCGTCCGCTTCGGTCTTAATCCGGATCCGTTGTCGGAGGACAACGACGACGGTCGCTCGATAGTTTTCTGCCGAGATTCGGGCTTAATCTCGACCACCGCCGGAGGACAACTAGGGCGGTCTTTCGATAGTTTTCCGCCGAGATCCGGCTTAATCTCGACCTGTTGTCGGAGGACAACCAAGGGCGGTCTTTCGATAGTTTTCCGCCGAGATTCGGGCTTAATCTCGCACTGCTATGCCGATGATTGCCACTGCTTTGGAGAAAACAAGAGAAACTTTGATAGAATATTTGTTAGTCTTATGCAAAGTATGATGCATGACAATGCGTATGAATGACATATGCACAAATTATGACTTTTATGAGTAATGTATGAATGATAAATGTTGTGGTATTTCAAAACATATCCATCTTGAAGAAGATACTAAGTTCCGCTTGAGATTTCGACTGCTTGAGGATGGAGATTCGAGAAGAAAGATAACTTCGATTCCTCCGGTGCATTATCTGACCAAGTTTCAGGCCTAGATATTGTTGAGGACGGTAGAGGTACGTTGTCTTGTGTGTAGACCCTGTTGGGGAGAATCTTGAAGGTACTCTACTGGGGATTTTGTGTAAATCTTGCGGAGAGTACTTGATAATTGTTGGGAGACCAAGAAGAATCAGGCTGCTGTAATCTCCGATCGAGGGATAAGAGGTGTAGGTTTCTCCGCACTATCCGACCAAGTTTCGAGTCCGATACCGGGGAAAAGGGAAATTGTTGAGAGATATCCGCTGGGGATAAACATCTTAGCTGGGGATGAAATGTTATTGCTTGAAGTTGAGTGGAATCATTGCTTGGGGACCGACGCGCATTCCACTGGGGAAGGTTTGTAATGAATGACATTTCTGTGGGGATCCTGCTCTGCGGGGAAATGTTGGTGACCTTCGTCGTCATCTCAATTCCTAGAGCCTGTAGCAATTATCTTTGTATGTTCACTTTTCGCATGTTTGTGATTAGATTCTTATTGTTAGATGCATATAATCATTCAAAGCAAACATTGACTTTATGCAAACAACAACAACAAAGAAAAGATTGTAAAGAGAAAGAAACTTGTATTTATTTGAAATGTATGATGGCCAAATAGTTTGTACACGAGAAAGGTGAAAAGCTATGGAAACAATCTCGTTAAGTTCCAACTATGCTAGTACTCATATATTTCAACTATCTCATCTCCTTGTCAAGAGAAAGTGAGTGGACCGATTGTCGCCATTTGAATCTTAAATGCGATAGTAGTCCGAAGAAGGTGACCGGACGAGACATAGTTGTACGCTTAAATCCCTTATTTTTGCCTAGACCGCCTTTCGGTTTTCACCACCGATACCTTTTTGCCCAAGCCGCCTTTTAGGTTTTCGACTTGGTGTACATGTTTTGTATATATCCTTAACTTTGCCCGAACCCTTTGGTTCGCCAGATGCCCTTATTTTTCCTAGGTCACCGACCCAGCGGTCTCGCTCATGCGTAGTATTTTTGACTATGTCTGCGCTCACTGGTGTGGAAGTCTTCACCATCCATGGTGCTAAGTATCATAGCTCCGCCGGAAAATACGCTTGACTACAAATGGTCCTCGAGGTGGGAGTCCATTTGCCCCGGATCACCTTGTGGAAGAATGATGCGCTTGACTACTAGGTCACCGACTTGGTAAACTCGGTGCTTGACCTTCTTGTTGAATGCTCGATCATTCGCTTCGATAGATTTGTCCATGGCAAATGGATGCGAGTCGCTTCTCATCAATCAAATTAATCCGTCAAGGCGGGTCGACCCAATCGCTCGCTTAACTCGGCCCGGAGGACTCGTTGAGGGAATCAACTCGATGGGTAAGACGGCTTCCATACCGTATACGAGAGAGAAGGGTTGCCCTGCTGATGTTCGTCAGAAAAGCGATAACCATGAAGAGCAAATGGTAACATCTCATGCCAATCTTTGTAAGTCACCGCATTTCAGATAATCTTCTTAATGTTCTTGTTGGCGGCTTCCATCGCGCCATTCATCTTAGGCCGATAAGGAGAAGAGTTGTGATGCTTGATCTTGAACTGCGCAGAGTTCTGATCATCTTATTGTTGAGATTGGAGCCATTATCCGTGATAATCCTTTCTGGAGTGCCATACCGATGATGAGATTATGTTTGATGAATCGAGCCACAACATTCTTGGTAATCGATGCGAACGAGGTCGCTTCTACCCATTTGGTAAAGTAGTCAATTGCCACAAGGATGAAACGATGTCCGCTGGAAGCGGTGGGCTTGATTTCTCCGATCATGTCAATGCCCCACATTGCAAAAGGCCAAGGAGTTAGAACATTTAGAGGTACGGAAGCGTGCACTTTGTCGGCATAACCGCACTTGTGACAAGATCGAGCGGTGACAATCGCCTTCCATGGTGGACCAATAGTAACCTGCTCTCAAAATCTTCTTAGCTATGGTGTGTCCATCGAGTGGGTACCAAATGCGCCTGTAACTCTTCCATGATACGTATTGTTTTTTCGATCTACACAATAGTAAGCACAAATCGTGGTTGCGCTTTGTATAAGATGTCGTTGTTGAGGAAGAATTTGATACAAACCTTCTCATGAACTTTATCATTGATGATGCCCTCTGGATATCCCCGAGTCTCAAGATACCTTTTCACGCCATAGTACCAAGGTTTCTCTTAGATCAAGCTCATAATAATATGCCGGTTCACAAACTTCTCAATGATGATTTGGGAGCCTCGTTGTCCCATCCGACCTTGAACATAGATGACATAGTAGCCAATGCCAACCGATTCTCTTCTCGTGGAATATGATTGAAATTAATCTCTTCAAGTAGGGATCAAACTCAAAACATGCTCTCGACACGGAATGAGGTTCGGATGCTCGCATCCCACTCGCCTTAACCGACCGATCACCAAAGTCGAGTCTCCATACACCGTAAGAACTTGATTCTTAAGTCAATAGTAGCTTTGATACCCATGATGCACGCTCAGATTCGCCATGTTATTGGTGCAACGAAACATAATCTGGCAAAGAAAGGAGTATGTCCCGTAGGGATGTAATGATGGCGCCAATGCCATTGCCAAGTGCGTTGAGGCTCCACCAAAGACCATGGTCCATCGATCCTTGTTCAGTCCTTCGTCCGGCCCGGTTCTTCACAATCTTCCTCACTTTCGCCTTCGGCTTGGTAGATCGGATTATCAAGTCATATTTAGCAATAGCATAGTTATCAACGAGATTCGGAGTGATTCTCAGTATCACGGGGTGTGTGTAAACACATAGCTTTTGAAGGGTGATAAAGTAAAAGAAAACAAACAACTGAATGCAAAAGTCCAACGATTTTATTGAATGAAAATATGCAAATGATAGATAATAACCCTCACAAACGAGCCATGATGCCTCGAGCAAGGCACTAGGCTTTCAAAGTTTATTGTTCAAAACATAACAAATACGAAAAGCAAAACAAAAACAAGAGCAATTACTCCTGTCTAAAGGAGATTGGTATGACGCCTTCGCCTTCCAATTGCCGAGTCCGTTGTCGGAGTCGAAGATCCACTTGCCGATGTCAAAGTCGTTGTCGCCGCCTTCTATAGCATGGATTCCACTGCTGATGTGAAAAGAGGTTGGCCGCACGTTCGCGTATCATCTTCGACCTTGATGGTGAAGCCTAAACCGCCTTGTCAAATTTGAAAGGGAGATCGTGAGCTGTCCCCAAATAGCACTACCACCTTCTTCAACCGCAACTGAGCATCTTTCAATGAGGCCATCCTAGGCGTAACTTTAGCAACTTCAGAGGATTGAGAGTCAACAGGCATGACTCTGGGTATTGTTTCAAAAGCTTGACAGGGAGTCTCAAAGAATTCACCCTCCACCTCGAGATATCGAAATGATTGTAGATGACTGGCCATATATTCTTCTTCACCACATACTGTAACAACCTTCCCTTTCACCGGGTACTTCAGCTTCTAATGCAAGGTGGAATTAACAGCGCTTGCCCCATGTATCCAAGGGCGTCCAAGTAGGCAAGAGTAAGCTGGACGGATGTCCATGACAAAGAAAGTGGAATCAAAAGTCTGGGAACCGACTTTGACAGGAAGAGTGAGCTCTCCAAGTACTGTTCGCTTAGAACCATCAAAAGCTCTCACAATAATGTCACTGGGTCTCAAAACCAACCCTTCGACATCAAGTCGATCAAAAGCAGTATTCGGAAGGATATTTAGAGCAGAACCAGTATCCACCAAAACATGAGACAATGTAGTGCCCTTGCATTCAACAGAGATGTGCAAGGCTTTGTTGTGTTTCTTTCCGCAGAGTCAAATCGATGTAGAAGCTGGGCCGTTGTTGGTAGCCAGGCTAGCAATACAAACTTCAAACTGGTCGGTGGTAGTGTCTTGCGGCACATGAGCATTTTTCAGAAACTTCACCAAGGCGTTAGCATGAGCCTCAAAGCACAAGAGTAGAGCAAGCATGGAGATCTTGGACGGAGTCTGTCCCAACTGTTCCACAACATTGTAGTCACTCTTCTTGATAATCTTCATAATTTCCTCCATTTCTTGTTTGGAGGTGTCTTCAGCAACTTCCTTTGGTACTTCTGGCTGAGCAGGATGAGTCACTGGTTCTTGGGGAACTGATGGAATAGCTAGAATGCGAGCTGGAGTCACGGTGTCTTTTGGAGAAGAGATATCTGGAGAGAATACTCTTCCGGTTCTGGTCACCTTACTTGATTCGTGATGTTGTCAATGTCGAATGGTAGCTTCAATCGTAAGATCTTCAATGGTCGAGGGTCTTGCTTGACGCCATGATAGTAAACATCACCCATAATTCCAAGGGATAGCCTTGTCGAGGAATATGGAACCGGTCTTGAGAAGTAATGATGAGGGTGCCACTCTTGGCGTAATCAAGATAGGAAATTTTATTGTGTTAACATCAAGATAATCTTCGGGAAATCGTCACCCCATCCTCGCTTTAACATCTTCAATGGGAATCATGTAATCATATTTTCCACTTGGCTGCCCTAAGGTATCCCACACGATGGTGTGGCTTCATTTGCATTGTCAATCTTCAACTTAGACATATCTTCACACGGTGGTTTCGTAAATAGTATCTCACGGTTATCCATCATGCATCGAACACGCCTTCAACCAAGCACACCATCGTGCGTATGGGCACCAACGCTTCTCGGCATCCTGGATTGACACCGCTTGCAGCAAATTCTTCTTAATACCATCGAGGAATGGTCAAGTCATCTATGTTGAAAACATAAGTATCCTCACCAACAAAGATTGGAACTCTTATCATGGTTAGGCATAGGCGTTGATCACATTCGGAGTCTCAACCGAGGGTCAAACTCAACTGCTTAGCTTCAATCATATCTTGAATCTTGTTCTTCGAGCCCAACAATCATCGGTGTTATGCCCGGGTGTTGGAGTGGTAAGCACACTTAGCATTAGGATTGTATCTCGAGAGGAAGTGTTGATGTTTTGAGGAGGATCCTCAAGGTAATCTGCTTTCAACATGTGTTGCAAGGCTTGCGACAATGGCATATTGATCTTTGTAAACCGCCTCGTGGCGCGCTCGCTACACGTTGTCTCACCGAGGTTGGCCGATGTAGGATCGAGATCACAACCGCACCCATAGATTAAGCACGGTCGGTCTTGGCTCGCTTTTCCGACCATACAAGATTAGTTTCTTTCTTACCACCAAAAGATCTCTTTGCAACATTTGAAGATGACTTATCTCGAATCTTCCCACTCTTGATACCGCTTCAATACGCTCTTCAATATCGGTGAATCCTACTGATGAGTTTCCAATTAGATGATTAAAGAATGGGCCCGCTGTGTTCCCATAAACATATCAACCAATTCCTATTGGACAAGGGTGGTTGAACTCGCTAGATCTCCACTTCGAGCATACCCTTGAACTTCTCATCACGACCCATAGACATGCTTTGTAGTTGCATGCGAGTGGGTGTCAATTCAAGATTGTACTCATACTGCTTGAAAGCATCTACTAAGTTACTCCAAGTACGGATACGGTCATTCTCTAGCGATAATACCATTCCAATTGGGTTCCGGACAAACTCTCTTGAAAATAGTGCATCCACAACTTTCGTCATCGTGGGATTGATCTTCCGACATAGGACTTCGATGCGCTTCGACAAGACATGCCATCATACTTAGCAAAAGTTGTAACTTTGAACTTGGGAGGAATCACAACACTGTGGACAAGACTCGATCATCAAAATTTAGCCCGACATTTTCGTGTTTTCCACAAGATTCAGACGGTCTTCAAGTTGTTTGTACTTGTCATCTTCATTAGAGTATTGGCCATCATCATAGACTTTTTCAGGCTCATGCTGACTACCTTCACCATCACCTTTGTCACTTTGCTCATCCTCCTTCTTGACACTTCCTTCGAGAGCTCAATTCGACTAACCACTCTAGGACCACCTTTGTAGCGCCATGTCGAGAAGACCAACAACCTTCTTCTTCCTTGATGAGCTTCTTCGATCTTCTTGGCCTTGGACCAAGTGGTAAACATCTCGCCCGAGCATTCGAGCTTGAAGATCTTTGATGACTGCTCAAGAGCCATTTCTGCTAAAATAAATAGCGAGCAAATGAGAAAACCAATCTTCAATGTACCTGTGATGCAATGTTATGCTATGCTATGCAATGTTTATGCGAATGCAATGCAATGTTTTCAAGGACCTTAGAGATTTAAATTTGTTAAACAAGCAATGAACAAACATTTATTAGTACTCTTTTTATTCTTTTTCTTTTTAAGTACAAAAGATAGTTCAAACAAAATAGAAGAAAACATATAAATCCCAAAGCTCTAAGTCTCCCATGGGCGCTTCCTCTTGGTGCCGAGGAAGGCGTTGATGCTTCGCTCTTTGTGAAGTAACTTGGTAAACTCTAGAACTTTCTTCTCACTTGCATAGCACTGAGCTTCAAAGGTATCCCTCTCTTCTTTAAGCTGAATCCAGGATCTCTTCAAGTCTTCAAAATCAGTAGGCATGTCGGATGGTGAACAGATAGGTACGCCACCTATAGCAACAGTTCCATAATTACGGTAAAACAGTGAATGGCATCATGAGGTTTTGAGCTCGAGCTCGCACTCATTTGAGGTAAGGTTCCCAAGGAATGGAGTTTTGGTGCCCCAAAGTCTTGGTATCGCCTTCTTTACCATGCCCCAAGCGTGTATAAACCTTCGCTTAATCGAGATCGTGATTGTAGTCGAACACAATGTCTTGGAGAAGCATATCATGCGGACCATCTCTTCGAGCAAAACCAAACTGACGTAGAGCTAAAGAAGGGTTGTAAGTAATACCTCCCCTTATACCAAGTAGCGGTACATTAGGGAATTCTCCACAACGCTCTATGAAGGTGAAGTCCTTTTGAGAGAAAAGACTCCAACGGATACCGGAATGAGAGAGTGACATTAACCTTTGAGACCGCTTCAACCTTTGTTCGTTCTTCAAAACTGATGGAGGAAGGTGCGAAATAAACCACCTGGAAAGTAACGGTATACAACACATGAGAGTTCCTTGTCTTTTGATGGTACGAGTGTGGAGAGAATGTAGGACATCTCCAAGTAAAGTAGGCACAGGATTGCGGGTAAGAAATAACTTGATGGCGTTGACATCTATGAATTGATCCGAGTTAGGGAATAGAACCAAACCATAGATTAGCAAGGCCACAATGTCTTCGAATGCATGGAAACTCATAAATTTGAGGAATTCTCGGGCTTTCCTAATTAGGAACTTAGAAAGTAAACCCTTAACTCCGCTTCTTGTTTCCCAATTGGCTTCAACGTCTGAGCGCTTTAGGTGTAATGCTGATGCGATGTCTTCGTACCTAGGAACCTTTTCTAAATCGGTGAATGGAATTTTGTCAAGAACAGGTATCCCAAGTAGCTTAGAGAATTCTTCCAAGGTAGGAACCAATTGATAATCTGGGAATGTAAAGCAATGGTGTTTCGGATCAAAGAACTGGAATAGGACTTGCATCATATCTTCTTCAAAACCGGAGATAACCAAATTAAGTAGACAACCATGTCTTTTGATGAACTGAGCATGGTCGAGAATTTCTGAAACCAATTCTTTGAGCTGAGAAGTTATACCCATGAAGTTGATTCGGATAGTCTTTCTAGAAGCCATAATCCCTACAAAACAGAGCAAAGATAAATCCCTAGGTCCTTGAAATAGTTAGAAATAATATGCAATGCAGATGATGTCATGATGTCATGTTTGGCACACACAAACAATTCACACAATGAGCCTAGGGTTAAGGCTTGCATGAGGTATAGGTGATTACCCCACCAAAAGTTTGAGTTGGTTCATCCTGTCCTATAATAGTAACCGGGTTCTAGGAATCTCAAATCATTGATCTTTCTCGTAGGCGTTTATTTCAATACGACTACCAAGTGGTCGATCGAAAATATCTCAAAAGTCTGATCTCAATGAGCGTAGCATCGAGTATCAACCAACCATAGTCTCTACCAAAGCCGGCCATCTCACTACCTTCTAATGGCCAAGATGGGTCAATTAAGGTTCTAAAAGTTTAGTTACTGCTTGATGACACCACGCAGAAGCCAAATACTATCCTCAACTTGGAAATGAAGAGTATCAGGACATCAAAAGTGTCACACTAACGTAGCCATCATGTTGACCGTTTTGATATACGTCTAACGGTCGCGACGATTTATTGCTACATACCTAAAAGGAAACCCGGATCCGGGTGTAGGATCCCCCACAAATATAATACCCAAGCAACCCTTAAAGATAAAGCATACAAATCAAACAAAAAGCAATAAAGGTGATCTAGAAATCCCTAAGGTAATTCTCTCTTTAGGGTGTCTCCCCGGCAGAGTCGCCAGTTCTGTAATACGGTGAACTGACTTTGTAGGTTTTTGTATCGCAAATGTGCGGATAGCAAGAGTCGCCACCGACTTTTCTTTTATCCAATTAAGGGAAGGTAAAAAGTACAGAAAAAGACCTTCATTAGATTCTGAGTAAGGGAGAAGGTTATGAAAAGGGAAGGTATTAGCACCCCTTTCCATCCGTATTTATCTACGGGCTCTTAGTTGCTCTTAGATCACTTTAAAAATGTGCTTTCTGTGTGTTTGACAAAAATGTTTTGAAAAGGCATTTCGCTTTGACTTTGTAATGATTCATGTAGGAATGTATACAAAGTTTTTGGAAATGTTTCATTTTTGAAAAGAGTTTGAACTTTGACAAAAGTGTGAGGTGCGAAAAGTATTTTGTTTGAGCAAGCAACTAAAAGTCTTATTACCTACTCAGAATTGGTCATTTTCGTGTTATTTTACGTTCCTTTAGAATAGCGCTATCCATACCATTAGTTGGCAGGTAACTCTATTTGTTGGATGTAAGCGGGACATTCAAAGGGACATCGGATGGTCATAGAAGGCAACTTGTAGGAAGTATCCTAGCACATTCGAAGGGACTATCATTATTTTCGTAGGCAACAATCGAGGGTCAAGATCATGTATTCGTAGGCGACATCGTGGGTCTATGATCTTTGTATCAAAGGGACTATGATGATTTGTTTTGAAGGCAACAGAGCTAGAATACTTCTACGTTCGAGGGACTTGACCATTTGAATTCGTAAGGCAACGAGAGAGAATTATCCTAAGGGGTGCATGTGTGAAAGAGTGTGTCAAATTCAGATATGTTATCTTGCAAATTAGAATGAGCTATGTCCAATTTTAGTCTTGCCATACACGCCTAGTTACTAGCAATTTATAGGGTGCGGAAATTAAAATGCGGAAATGTAAAGATGCGGAAAGATAAATGTCCTACGCTATTACATGGCTTTGGGGCAGATACATAATTTAAACTTGCGGAAAATAAAATCCCTAATTAACTATTACATCCCATGAACAGTTACATTATTGGAAAAAATGAAAATGATAAAAGAAATCGTCCGAACGAGGTAACCTGTAAAAGGATGAGAAATCGGAAAATACGAGAGAAATCGAATAAGAGAAAAATGTTAGTAAAATGCAAATTTTTGAATGAGAAAAATATGACATGCTGGAAATAACATAAATATGCTAAAATAAATTTTGGGGATTTTTTGGATGCAATTTAATAATTAAAAACTAATTAAAATTGATTTAAATGCTAAATTATGAATAAAATAAAATATGCATGCAAAACAATATTTTTTAATTTTATAAATTAAATAAGTATTTTCTGAAAATAAATGCAAAAGGAAAAAATATATTGATGATTTTTAATGCATGAATAAAAATTATGAAAAGAATTAAAATAGATGCAAAAATATTAAATAAATAAGAAAATATAGAAAATAGTTAAAAATATGAAGTTTGTAAAAAGGATGCAAATCCGGTGCCAGTGAGGATCGAACTCAGGACATGGGAGAGTATCTTTGCACAGGAAGAGCTTTTACCACTACGCCATCTGTCACTTGTTGTCATGGATTGAAAACGTGAGATCATGAGTGTACACGCGTCGCTGTTTGGAGAAGTCAAGGCACGCCACCGGTGGACCCCGGTTGAATGAGAGAGCCAATCGAATCGCCCAAATGCCACGCACGTCACGCCGGCCTTTCGCTGAGTCACGAGCTAGGGCTCTTGCCTTCTCCCACTGATTCTCAAACCTGCAAAATACGAAGATTCGAAACAAAAGAGAGACCTAGTCCACGTATTTCGACCCTTCTGAACTCAATGGTGGTGTCGTTTTTGGCTAAATCGGTCTGTACAGGTCGGTTCGAAGACAACGGCACAAGAAATCTTAAACATGGCAATCGACGATTCCAACGTTCAAACCCACAAACGATGGCCCAGATCTCATCCATGGAACCTCGTGAACACAATGAAAGCATTAAAATCGATTTACACACGCAGAATAATAAAATGCAAAAATCAAAAAGTTTTGAATATGTATGATCATGTATGCATCGATTTAGCTTGTTTCAACCATTGGCAAGGATGTGTACTTACTCAAACCTACCTCCTGAAGACAATGGGATGGTTTTTGATGGCTGGAAGTGGCTGGAGAATGAATTTTGAATTTTGAAAATTCTTGAGAAAATTTGGCAAAATAAGGGTTGTTGTAAGGGCTAGGGTTTCGTGTCCCTTGTTGTGCATAATGCTGAGTATTTATAGAGTGAATTAGGATGGCAAAGAGAGTGAAAAAAGATTGAGTAATGAATGTGCAATATTTTCTCTTTAAAACAAATCAAATTTTCTTGAAAATTTGATTTTCCTTCCATGTGCAAGCAAATTACGAAATTGGCAAGTGTTTTGGGCTTCCTTGGACCTCAGGTTTGATCAAAATCCAATCATCTTGAAAAAATATCTTATTTTCATATTTTATATAATTTAATTTAATTTAATTTTGAATTAAATGGTTTAAAATTCAAAAATAAATTATAAAAAATAGAAAATTGCCATGGCCAAGCATTTATGGGTCACAAATAATGTCATGAACAAGTTTGGATCAAAAGATTATAGGCCCATTTGGAAAATTTTGCATTTTGACCAAAATGTCCTTTTGTGCAATTGTCCAAAATTGCCCAACTTCTGAATAGTGTATCTTGCTCAATTTTCCATGTTTTTGAGTGTTCTTGGACTTTTTGGAAATCTCTAAGAGTCCTCTAACCAACCTTTTTGGTCTCATCTAAATTGGAGTTTCCATGCTCAATATATCTTCAAAACAAAATGTTGACTTTTTGTTGACTTTGAAAAGGACCTGTAATGTTTTGAGCCATACCTCTCAAATGAAGCATTTTTTGAACATTCTTGTGAGACATGAAGTTGTAGAGACTTGAATTTCCTTAAAAAAAAGAGGTGGTGGAAAAATTTCTGAGAAAGTATAAAGAAGTTATGCTCAGTCAAAGTTTGGTTGACTTTTCTCAGAGAAACCCTAATTTAGAAAGTTTGACTTTTGAGCAAATCTTGAGTTATCAAATGATGAATGTAACTTCAAAATGAGGATGTTGACCAAAAATCATGAAGTTTGACTGTATGTTGACCACAGTTGACTTTTTGTCCAATACAACTGATTTTCAACCATCTGAGCAATTGTCTGAGCAATCTTGACTTGTAAGGCTTGAAACTTGACATGGAGCATCTTTGAAGCATATTAGGAGGCATGATGAACATTGGAGATGTTGGAAGTCCAACTGGAGATGAGAATTGTCAAACCCTAGTTTGGGTTGATTGTCTAGGAGAGGGTTTGTCTGATCAACCTTTGAGGAATCCTTGAGTATGGATGTATGGAATGTCTTGAGAAGATGGAGGGAAAATTTTGGGTCATGACAACAAGTCAAACAATTTTAAAGTGATCTAAAGACCCTAAGGTAAACTCTCTTTATTTTCCCCAGCAGAGTCGCCAGTTCTGTAACACGGTGGGAGAACTGACTTGATTGTTTTGCGTTTGATCGCAAATGTTGCGGATAGCAAGAGTCGCCACCGACTTTTCTTTTATCCAATTAAGGGAAGGAGAAAAGAACAGGAAAAGACCTTCGTTAGATTCTGAGTAAGGGAGATGGTTATGAAAAGGGAAGGTGTTAGCACCCTTTCCATCCGTAGTTATCTATGGGCTCTTAATTGCTTTAGCTCACTTTAATTATTTGTGTGTGTGTTTGAAAAGATTTTTGAAAAGTCATTTAGCTTTGACTTCATAATAATTCACGCTGGAATGTATACGAAGTGTTTGGAAATGTTTTGTTTTGGAAAAGGACTTTGCAATGATTCACGCTGGAATGTATACAAAGTGTTTTGAAAAAGATTTTGAGAAAGTGTGAGCCGTAAAAAGATGTTTTAATTTGAGCAAGCAAAAGAGACTTATTACCTACTTAGAACGGTCGTTTCTATGTTATCTTGCTTTCCTTTAGAATAAAGCTACCCATACCATTAGTTGGTAGGTAACTTTATTCGTTGGATGTAAAGGGACATTCAAAGGGACATCGGATGGTCATAGAAGGCAACTTGTACGGATATCCTAGCATATTCGTAGGGACGATCATCATCTTTTCGTAGGCAACAATCAGGGGACTAGATCATGTATTCGTTAGGGAACATCGTGGGACTATGATCTTTTAAGTCGAAGGGACTATGATGATATTTCGTAGGCAACCGTGCTAAAATACCCCTACGTTCAAGGGACCTGACCATTTATAAGGCAACGAGAGAGAATAACCTAGGGGGTGCATGTGTGAGAAGAGTGTATTGTTTTCAGATATTTATCTTGTGATTAGTGATCTATGTTGATTTTTATCTTGCCATACACGCCTAGTTACTAGCAGTTTAATAGGTGCAGAAAGTAAATTGCGGAAATGTAAAGGGTCCTGCGCTATTACATGGCTTTGGGGCAGATACATAATAGGAGGTGCGGAAAGTAAATGCGGAAAATAAAATCTACGCTATTACATGTTAAAACTTGCAACCTATACATCCTTTCTAGAATTTTAAAAAATTGCAAGGAAAATTAATAGCAGGGTGTCATACCCCAAAATTTGCCCTCTTACTTCTCAAGACATTTCACATGTCCATGCTCAAGGACTTCACAAGGGTTGACCAGACAAGCCCTCTCCTAAGCAGTTAACCCAAACTAGGGTTTGGCCATCCTCAAATCAAGGTGGACCTCTAACACTTCCAGTGTTCATCATGTCTCATCATATGCTTCAAAGAATCTCCATGTCAAGTTTCAAGCCTTACAAGTCAAGTTTCCTCAGACAATTGCTCAGATGGTTGAAAATCAATCAGACGACAAAAGTCAACTGTGGTCAACATACAGTCAAACTTCATAATTTTTGGTCAACATCAATATTTTGAAGTGATATTCATCATTTGATCAAGGGTTGATCATGATTCATCAAGAAAGATGAAGATTTGATCAAAAGTCAAAGTTTCCAAATTAGGGTTTTTGAACAAAAAGTCAATAGAACTTTGACCAGGCATAACTTTCACATACTTTATCAGAAATTTTTCCATCACAGCTCATTTTGAAGAGAATTCAATTCTCTACAACTACATGTCTCACAAGCTTGGGCAGAAAATGCTTCATTTGGAAGTTATGGATCAAAATATTACAGGTCCTTTTCAAAGTCAACTTTTTGTAAAGAAGTGTTCAGAAGCATTGAAACTTCAATTGATATGAAACCAAAGAGGTTGTTTAGAGGACATCTTGAGCTTTATAAAAAGTCAAAGAACACCCAAAAATGTTAAAAATTGAGCAAGATACACCTTGCACAAGTTGAGCATTTTTGAGGAGGTGCACAAAGAGAAATACTTGACAAAACCCAAAATTTTGCAAATGGGCCTAACGTTTCTTGGTTCAAACATATTCCTTAGCTGATTTGGAACCTCCAAGCCCAAGGCCACGAATTTATCTTTTATTTTCTATTTATTTTGGATTTTTAATCATTTAAAATCAAATTTAATTAAAGCAAAAGATAGAAAATCAAAATTAATTGCAAATTGGATTTTTCTCTCATTCTTGAGATCCAAGCAAGCCATAAAGCTGTCAATTTCGAAATTGCATTGATTGGCAAAGGAATTGAATGAGATTTGATTAAAAAAGGCAATATTTGGTTTCATACCAAATCAAATATTTTCTCATTGATTGGCATATAATTTCTTCATGATTCTTGACCTAAATCCTTCTACTATAAGTACACAATGCATTCACAAGTACAAAGAACGAAATTCTGGCCTCTAAGAACCCTACCCAACTTCAAAAAATTTGTGGCATTCAAGCAATTGGCAGCCCTAGTTTTAGATCGATTCAGACAATTCTAAGCATTCCAATACATTCCTGGAGGTCCCCTGAATCGATCTAGATACTCACAAGCCATTCAAACGTGCAGAATCACGAAATCACAGTTTCGGTTTGAACACTTTTACTCAAATTTGATTTTTGATTTTCATGCATATTTAACATGTTTTGATTGTTTGTTTGTGTTTAGAATGAAGTTTTGAAGCTTCCTGCATTGGTTAATTGCATTTTGAGTACAGAAATTGGAATCCACCATTGTTAGGTTTTGAAGGTCCGAATTAGGGCTTTGCATTTTAGACAAAATTAGCCAAAACTAGTGGTACCATCACACTCAGGAGGCCAAACGGAATCGATCCATGTACTCACCATGAATTTATATTGCTTGTATATGATTTTGAAAATGTGCAGGGGTTTTAGTGACGAACAAAGTCGTCGCTATAGGCTTTTGCTACGGACAAAAACCGTAGGTAAAGGCCTGTGTTTAAAAATTCAAACGAGGAAGACGATGACCTTTGGCGCGGTTTTGGCTTCTCAGAAAACTAATTCCTTTAAAATGCTTTTATTTCATATTACTAACACCAAATACAGGATGGTCCAGTGGTAGAGGCGCGCGCGTGTGAGAGGGATGTCTTGAGTTCGAATCCTGGCATCCTCACTTATTTATTACACTTTGCAAAAACTAACATATTTTCTTATTTTCTTCATATTTTCTTTTCTAATTTAATTTCTTTTCAAAAAATTTTCTCATGCATTAAAAAATCACAAAAAAAATATTTTCTTTTTGCATTTAGGACAGAAAAATGTTTATTTAATTTTTGGCATAAAAATTAATATTTTTTCATGCATATTTTAATTAATTGTTAATTAACCATAAAATTGACTTTTAATTATTTTTCTTCATTAAAATCAACCCAGAAAATTCCCAAAAAATTATTCTATCATCTAATTAGGATTACTAACCTAAAAAATTTTTCCTAACTCAAAAATCTTTTTTTACTAACACATTTTCTCTTATGCGAATTTCTTTTCTTTTCTGATTATTATGTATCTACTTACAGGTTGTAATAGTTAGGATTATTTTCCTCGCATTCTTTTTCCAATATTATGTAACTGCTCATGGGATGTAATAGTTTAATTAGGATTTACTTTCTGCACTCCTATATTATGTAACTCCCCCAAAGCCATGTAATAGCGTAGGATTTACTTTTCCGCACTTTACTTTCCGCAATTTACTTTCTGCACCATATAAACTGCTAGTAACTAGGCGTGTATGGCAAGATAAAAAAGAACGTAGATCACTTCTAATTACAAGATAATATATCTGAATTTGACACACTCTCTTCACACATGCACCCCCTAGTGTATTCTCTCTCGTTGCCTTTTGAATAAATGGTCAAGTCCCTCAAACGTAGAGGTATCCTAGCACCGTTGCCTACAAACATATCATCATAGTCCCTTCGATACAAAGATCATAGTCCCTCGACGTGGCCTACGAATACATGATCTCGTCCATCGACTGTTGCCTATGAAAAGTGATGATCGTCCCTTCGAATGTGCTAGGATATTCCTACAAGTTGCCTTCTATGACCATCCGATGTCCCTTCGAATGTCCCGTTACATCCAACGAATAGAGTTACCTACCAACTAATGGTACGGATAGCGCTATTCTAAAGAAAAGTAAAACAACACGAAATCGACCGTTCTGAGTAGGTAATAAGACTTTTAGTTGCTTGCTCTATCAAAATACTTTTCACACCTCACACTTTTGTCAAAGAAACACTTTTCAAAAATGAAACATTTCCAAACACTTCGTATACATTCCAGCGTGAATCATTACGAAGTCAAAGCGAAATGCCTTTTTCAAACATTTTCCAAATACACACACAGAAAGCAAATTTTATGTGAGCTAAAGCAACTAAGAGCCCGTAGATAACTACAGATGGAAAGGGGTGCTAATACCTTCCATTTTCATAACCTTCTCCCTTACTCAGAATCTAACGAAGGTCTTTTTCTGTTCTTTTCACCTTCCCTGAATTCGATAAAAGAAAAGTCGGTGGTGACTCTTGCTATCGGCAACATTTGCGATCAAAAGCAAAACAAATTCCAAAGTCAGTTCTCCCACCGAATTACATAGGGAAAATGATCTAAGTGAAAAAACTAAGTCCTATTATTTTTGGTATTTTGAAAATTAGAGTTTATGTGAAAACAACCTAATTCTAATTGATTTTAATTAATTAAGAAAAATTAGTGAATACTAGCCTAAATTGAATTAATTAGGTTAGTTACAAGAAAGGCATTTGTGAAATTATCTAATTAACCTAATTACTAATTTAATTAATTAATTATTTTAAAAAGAAAAGCAGAAGATAAATAAAAATATGAAAAAAACCAAAAAAACGATCTTCTGACAGAAGTTGTCTCAGAAGCTAGGGCTTCTGAGAGTGGAAGCGTTGGGGGCATCCAGAAACTGGAGTTTCTGGTGAGTATCCTGCTGAGCGTGTCCAAAAGTGGTGGTTTCTGCATCTGAAGGGGTCTAGAAGCTGAAGCTTCTGGAGGTTCTGCTGCTAGAGGTGCCTAGAAGCTGGAGCTTCTGGGGGTTCTGGTACTGAAAAGATCCAGAAGTTGGAGCTTTTGGGAGGTCTGGCGCTGGAAAGGGTCCAGAAGTTGGAGCTTCTAGAGACTCTGGATCTGGGACGTCCAGAGGTTGGAGCTTCTGGGAATTTTTCATCTGGGCCACCCGTGTCGGAGCTCGGAGGATTCTAGCTGGGGACCCGTCGGAGCTTGAGTTCGGTGTTGGGAGGCCCAAAAGGAGCTTCGGCATTCCTTCCGAGATCCGAAACTTGTAAAGCAAATAGTGAAAATAAAAAGTAAAAGGTGGGGTTTGAACCCACGACCTGAGAGATAGAGAGTGACATAGTGCGCGCAAGGTGAACCGCTGGGACGATGATACATCCATTCATATTGCTGGACTTATAAACATGTAAGTGTGGTTGGTCCCTGAGTCAGAAGCGCCGGAGCAAAGCTCTGGTCGTCTTCTCCGGCCATCTGGGATTTTAGATCCTGCAAAATAATCAAGATAAATGCAAATAAAAGACCCTACCACCCTAATTCGAACCCTAGGAATCCAATGGTGGTGTTTTTAGAGCTTGAAAGTCCATGTATCAGTGGGTTCGAAACTCACAGCTCCTATGCCCTAACAATGGCATCCTGGGATTTAAGCCCTAAAGCTCACATGTAACACGTTGTACCTGTTCTAAACATCATCTTGAGATCATACAAACACACAAAAATAGTTAGTAATGCATGAATTGGCATAAACGATTTTGAGACATTTACCAAACTGGAGCAGTCTGGGATGCTTGATCTAAAGCGTTCTGGGATCGTGTAATGATGTGAATCAACCCCTAGGAACTTCAGGAACACGAATGAGTGGCTGGAATGGCTTGAGTCTGCCTAGAAATCAAAACACGATTTTGCCAACTTTGAGAAAAATTTGAGAGATTTCTAGGGTTTGTAAGAGGCTAGCAATATGTGTAAGATGCTGTAAAAATCCCTCATTGTCTTGTAAGAATGCTAAGTATATATAGGAGAGTGTTTTAGGTCAAGCATTGAGTGAAAAAATATTGCCTTGAATGCAAAAATATTTGATTGAAAGTTTTATCAAATCTTTCCACAAATGGCTCAAACTTGCCTTGATTCTCCTTGCATAGAATTGACAGCTTGTAATGAGCTATCTTGGACCCCAAGCCATGCAAATATCAAGCCCAACTTGCCTTATCTTTTATTTTTATATTTTAGTTAATTAAATTTGAATTTTGGATATTTAATTCAAAAATAAATTAAATAAATAAGGAAGAGGTGTGGCAAGGAGTTTATAGGTCATGAATAATCTCAAGAATAAGTTTTGATCATGAAAACTTAGGCCCATTTAGAAAAAACTTAAATTTGCCAAATATTTTTCTTCATGTACCTCCCCCAAAATGCTCAACTTACACAATTTATATCTTGCTCAATTTTCCATATTTTTGGGTGTTTTGGGACTTTTTAGAAAGCTCAATATGTCTTATAAACATCCCTTTTGGTTTCATCTTCATTGAAGTTTCCATGCTCATGAACACTTCTTTGCAAAAAGATGACTTTTGTTGACTTTTCTAGAAGGACCTGTAATGTTTTGATCCATAACTTCCAAATGAAGCATTTCCTACCCAAGCTTGTGAGACATGAAGTTGTAGAGAGTTGATTTCTCTTCAAAATTATCTTTGGTGGAGAAATTTCTGATGAAGTATGTGAAAGTTATGCTTGGTCAAAGTTCTGTTGACTTTTGCCGAAAGAAGCCCTAATTTGGAAACTTTGACTTTTGATCAGATCTTGACTTTTCTTGATGAATCATGATCAGCTCTTGATAAAATGATGAATATAACTTCAAAATATTGATGTTGACCAAAAATTATGAAGTTTGACTGTATGTTGACCACAATTGACTTTTCCTTCAATACAATTGATTTTCAGCTATCTGAGTCATTGGATGAGCAACTTAGACTTGTAAGGCTTGGAACTTGACATGAGAATTCCATGAGGTGTATGATGAGATATGATGACCACTTGAAGTATTAGAAATCCATCTTGACTTGAGAATAGCAAAACCCTAGTTTGGATTGATTGCTTAGGATAGGGTTTGTCTGCTCCACCCTTGTGAAATCCTTGAGAATTGAGATGTGAATTGTCTTGAGAAGTAGGAGGGCAAATTTTGGGGTATAACAGGTGGGGTTCCAACTTTCTAAAGGATAGTATAACCCTAGGTATGTGGGGTTGGGTGTATAATTATTGTGGTGTGTTTGTTTATGAATTGGTTTGGTTGTGTGTGTTGAATCTAATGATGAACTCTTGATGAAATTGCAATAGAAATTGATGAAATTGTGATGTTTATGTTGTGATTTGTTGTTGAGGATTATTTTGTGTAGTGATTGTTTCATTAAACCCTAATCTAGAAACTATAGGTAATGAAGGTTAGAACTATGGGATTGAATTTGGAAGAATAGCCTTAGGTCTTGGTGTATGATCAATTGGGGATTTTTAGATAAGGATTCGATGAAAATTGATGAAAAACCATGTGTTTAATTGAATGAATAAGTGAACTCTTGGTGAATATATGATGTTAGGATCTTTAAATAATTTTTATAGGTTTTTGATAATATTATAGAATCAAAGGATTTCAAATTCTGAAATTGGAACTTTTTACGAAATCGAATTCGGAGGTCCGAAATATTTCAAACAGTTGAAATTCGCAACAAGAAAAAAATGCAGAAAAACACTATTTTTGGGACTTGCGTCGACTTAGAAATCTGGGTGGATAGGTGCGTAACATCCAGCAAGGCTGAGAAGGGCTGTTCAGCAGACGTGTGTCGACTCATGATTGCTTTGAGTCAACTCATGATTTCTTTGTGTCGACTCATGATTGGCTTGCGTCGACTCAGAAGGTAATATTTTTGACAAATTTTGTAACGGCCATAACTTTTTAACCATAAATCCAATTTAGACGTCTTTCGAATCGTTAGAAAGCTAATGAAATAAACAATAAGATATAACTAGGTTTTTTGGAATTAGATGATTTAATAATTATGTGAATTATGAAAAATGACATGTATATTGGTGATAGTTTGTGTATTAATTGGTCATCGTGTTGCGATGCGTTGTTGTTGTTGGTTTACAGCAGGTGGCTGGAAACGGTAAGGCATTGGTGATATATTGTGATGTGGTGTTATTGTTATTGAATATAACATGGTGAGTTGATAATATAATTTTGTGAATTGTACTATCATGATGCGGTGTTGTTGGACTTATGCAAACGTTGTTAATTGTTGATATACTATTGTGTTGCTATCTGTTGTTTGTCAAGCAGGTGTTGTTGTATGATTGCCGATAATGGCATGTCACATTGATGATTATTGAAATCAATGTATTATTTTGTTGATTAGCATGATCATGTCTCATGAATTCATATTGCATCATTGTTGTTGTTGTTGGCTCAAATCCTAGATGGAGTGGATACGAGCGAGGTGAATACATTTATTACCTTTGTTGATGGCTCTAATTGTTCACGAAAATGGAGTGGATTAGTAGTTAGGTGAACCAATTGTTCACGAAAATGGTGACCCCGATTCTAGATGGAGTGGATTTAATGGAAATTTCGGTAGCGCATGCATGGTGTCTATGTTAAGTTGTATTCCATAATTGTTGTTGATGTTGGTTGTGAATTATTGTATTGTATAACTTATGACAATTGTGTTGTGGTGATGAGATGTTTGAGCACTTATAATTATGCATGATAATTTCGTATATCTCTGATTATATTGTTCTTTATATTGTTGTGATATATCGCCCCTTCTGTTGTTATGTTGCCTTTACATGGGTAACGTGCAGATACTCAGGAGTAGCTCGAGTAGCAGGAGTCGAAGAGGTTGCTCTTCTTTTTAGTTTGAGTCGATGTCATGCTCTGATACGTAACACTCGGGTTGGGGATAAACGTTTGAATGATTTGTTTTAATTTGGTTTTGGGTTTCCGTTGTTGATTCAAAGAGGAGCAATTTAAACTCCGGAATGATTATTTGAATTTGTTTTGTTGGATTTGAAATATTTCCGCTATTTCAATAAAGTTTTAATTCAGACTATATTACGTTTATCTTAATCATGTTTTATGTGTCTAATTGAATGAGCTATTGTGGTTTTGAACCATGCGACATCCTGATTTATGATGTTTGAAATTTTAAATTCACTCTGATTTTTATATAAATATGTCATGGGAAAGTCAAGCTGTTACAACTTTTGCTTGTATGTATTTCACTTATTCATTCTATCTCTCATTAATTTGTCCTTATTTTTGTTACCCCATACATTCCTGTGAAATTAACAACTATATTAAATCACACATTTAATATAATTAATAGTGAGTTGTATCTAGAAACACATAACTATAATCTAAATCACGAAACTTTCATGTAATCTAACAAAAAAATTATGTGATAATGTTTATGTGTATAATTCCCCTTTTGGCTTCATGTCTATATTGAACACAATAGTAGTCACACGATCCAGATAATAGTCTCAATGCTTTAATATTTTTCAATTCACAATAAAATTTTATTACAAATACTTTAAGAATAATGTCTTTATATTTAATGGAATATGAAGATTTAGTTACCCTTAATGTTTTATTAAGCGGAATAACTATTATATATACTTTATTATTTTGGAAACACAAACATAATAAAAAAATATTATTAATAAATAATTCGATACAAGTATCAAGTTTTAATAAACTATTGACATATAATTTTTTGTTCCTATAAATATCTAATTTTTTATTTTTAGTCCCTATTAAAAAATAATATATTTTAATCCTTACAATTTTTTTTTTATTATGCACGTTGTTTTAGTCCCTCATGTTAAACCAATATGTATTTTTAAAGGTAAATTCTTGGCTACCCCTTGAAAAATTGGGAGTAATTTACGCCTAATGACTTTTAAAATCACATACTAACCTAAAATCTTAAAGAATTAAAATTAAATCAAGAAAAAAATTATATAACTTAATTTTTTAGTAGGAAGATGTTTGTATGTCAAATGTGAATAATGATTGTCATATTGGATGAAAAGGAAAATGTTGAATAATTTTGAAGTGAAAAGATGCATAGATTTAATGGCTTAAGATTTTAGATTAATATGTAATTTTAAAAATGTATTTTATGTAACAAAATTTCATTGATATAAGTAATTATGCGTAAATTACCCTCCAATTTTTAAAGGGGTCGCCTAGGCCTCACCAGTTTTAAATAATTATGTTATAGATATCTTTAGAACGTTATTAAAAATTTCTCAAAAAAAGTAGAACTCAAAATTTAATTTTTAAGTCGAGGTTTTCATTATTTTTATCATTACCTCTTAAAATTTTAAAAATTCATATTTAATTCTTCTTATTTTAAAAAATTATAAATTTTGATAAACAAATATTTTATAGTATTTTAGATATGCATGAAAAAAAATTTTCACATATTAAAATATTTAAGGGTAATTAATCAGTTTTTAAAATTTTAGAAAATATTTCCGTCTACAATGAAGTCTAAAAGAGTAAAGTACTTAAGAGCGAATGTAATTTTAGGAAATATCACTAAGCATAGCTCTAATTTTGACTAGCTAATGTAATTTTTCGGATGTACATATACCTTTTTAAAATAAAAAAATAACCAAATGGTTAAAAGGACGATATTTAGTATTTTAAGTAAGTGATGAAAATTATATTTTAACCTAAAATAGTCATACCTATACCTACTAGGCCTAACTTGGTATTATAGTTAAAACCGTTTTTTAGAATTCACGAATAAAGAATAAAACTTCTTTAGGGGTATGAACTAAAAACTATGTACGCATATTCTCCCCCACTTTCACACACAATTAAATTTTACATTAAAATTCAATAAATCACCTCCCTATATATATTGCTTTTCTCTTATACCATCAATAAAAGTTCATCATATATAACCACCCAATTTGCTCAAATTCAAAACCTCAAACACCTATACTACTATTATTTAATTTATGATTGTTACACTAACATAACATCTCATCTAACCTAGTCCTCCTTTTTCAACCACTCCATCTAATCTCCTAACTAAATACATCTAACTATCTCTCTTTGCTTGTGAATAATTTTAATGACGTGTTAGTTAGTTTTAACTGTCAATCAACAACCCATTTAATTCAATTTAATTAAATTAAATATCTTACCGTCAATTATTTATCCTATATATGTTCATGTATAGTGTTATTTTGAACATATATGTTTGAAATATAACATTTTTTACTATCAGAAGATGAGTAAAAGAGCAAGGAGTAGTCCAACGTTGTTTGGAGTGGGACTGAGTTTGTCCCCACCAAGGGTGACAACAACCTCGTCATTTTTTGAGGATGTTATGTCAAATGAATCTTCCTCTACAGAACTTGTTCAATCCTCCGAAGGTTCATGTGTGTCTTGTGATGCTGCTCAAGAAACAAAAGCCATGCTTCTCGTAGGTTGTACTCGATGTCTTATGTATGTTATGTTACCAGAAACTGATCCTAAATGTCCCAAATGTAAGAGTACTGTCTTGCTTGATTTCCTTAACAATGAAGAAATTACCAGTAAGAAGACAAGCAGCTTGTGAGATGATAGTTGCTGATACTGCTGGGTTGTGATTCTCCTGCTATTATAAACCTTGTTGTGAGATGTATTACTGTTGTTATAGAGTAAATTTATTTTGAATTTCTACTAAATTTTGTTATTTAGTTTTTTTTATAAATATTATTTAGTTATTATCTTTAAAATTACGTATTTTATTTTATTTCTCTCTCTCTACATATTTCATATTTATTATTATTAGTATTTATTATTTTGCGTAGATGTTATTCAAATCACATAAAAAGATATTAAAAATAATTTTAACATGTTTGATATATAAAAAATAAATTACAAAAAAAAATATTGTCTGAGGAATATATAATGAAGATTTATCATAGATTTAAAAAACTGAATTTTTAAAATAAATTTTAAAATATTTTTTATGATTTTTTTTTTAAATTATAGGAGTTATTTCAACCTCATTTTTTATTAATTAAAAAGTTGATTTTAAAATTCAACAACATAAGTATTAAACTATAATTGAAATTACATAATTTAAAAATAATATTTCAATGGATTATTTTATAAAATTTATTCAAAATTAAGTAATTTGTATAAAAAATTAAAAGAAAAATAAAAAAGTGTACGTATTTTAAAAAAGAAAAGCTAAACAAATAAACTCGATCTCTTATAAAACTTGAAAAAGTTGATTTACCAATGAAAATATTTTTTCATCGTTTTTAATTGCTTTAATATTTTGACACACCATGTTTTTAAAGGGCACTACGAGAATTTCCTATAATTTTTATTAAACAAATTATTTTTTGAAGGACACTATCAAAATTTGTTACAATTTTTATCAAGCAAACTACTTTTAATTTGTATACTTAAAAAATATTTTTTTTCACCAAGAAAAGAAACAATTATCATACATTAATTTTATTTCATTTTTTTTTTATTGATATCGAACACAAAATTTATATTCAATGTGAATCTTAGCTGTCTTAAAAATCAGATTTTAATCAATAAAATTTTGATTTAGCGGGTAAATTTGCCGAAAAGTATTCCTAATTTATAAAATTCGTAAATAAAAATTTTATAAAGTTTTATTGAAAAACTATTAAACAGTCTAAAAAACTATTAAATAGTCTAAAAAACTATTTTTTATATTAAAAGAAAAAATTATTATTAAGCCAAAAAAATTTAAATATTAATTTAATTATCATTATATTTTAAGTTACAAATTAAATGACACTCAAAATTTTATATTGAATGTGCCAAAATTATATTATAAAACTGATAATAATTTAACAATATTATAAATCATGTTTTTATATGGACAAACCCAATAGTAATTAAAATAAATTTAAGTTGGATTCGATTTATGTTGTCTCTGACTGAAATAACTTTATGCCAGTAAAAATAAGAAATTAGATCACTCAGACACTCGATTTCAGTCAAACAATTTAAATTTTTTCAATTAAAAGGTTCAAACTTTTTCACCCTATGCAGAAAAAATGTTGTATTTATCAATTAGTTAAATTTAATTTTTTTTAAAATATTTTCTATATAAAAAACGAAAAAAGAAAACATATTTTTAATTTACAACATTAATGTATAAAATAAACTAACTATAAATTTTACAAGTGGTTATTTTGTAAATGAGTTATTACAAAAATCAATATCTCTTATAAATGTGAACACAAAACAAATACTTATAACTAAATAACTTAATAAAATGATATATTATGTAATATATTTAAAATAAAAATAAAAAGAAATATATAGCATTAACTGTAATTTTTTTACACTTTAATTATGTCACATTAATTTTTTTTTTGAATGACTAACTAAAGAACCTATTAAAAATACAATTTATTAATTGGAACATTCTTTTCACTAGTCTTTTTTTTTAATGACTAACTAAAAGAAAACCTAAATAAATATTCAGAAATAAGAAATCAAATACACTCAAATTTTAAAATGTTATTAGTGATAATTTAGTATGCATATTCAAATTCAAATCATATTAATCATAATTATTTTATTTAATCATATTAAAAATGTTTGATTTTTGTATAAAATAATTTATTTATTTATTTATAAGTCCTATGCTTAAAATACTTTTTTTTTTGTATTTTTTCTATTGTAAGACAAATTTTTTATTTATATATAGTATATTTTAAATAATTTTTGTTTTATAATTTATTAAGTGGTAGCGTGATATACATGATAAATAAGTGTTTTTAAATTTAATGAACATTAATAATTTTTCTTAATAATTACGAAAAAAAATAAAATTATTATTATATATTAATTATATTTTATATTTTGGTCGATATCAGACACAAAACTTAAATCTGACGCAATTACAATTTCATCTTAAAAACCTGATTTTGATCGATAAAATTTTGGTTTAGCGTGTAAATTTGCGCTAAATCTACAATTTAATATTTTGAAAAATTCACAAACATTCATCTCTTAATGATTTATTGTAAACATTATTAAATAGTTTAAAAACACTATTTTTTATTATTGGAAAAAATTAGGCTAAATTACAGTTTTAGTCCCTCTATTTTGGTGTTTTCACGATTTTAGTCCCCCTATTTTGTTTTTAAACACTTTTGGTCCCTCATCCCCACTTTGGCTACAAAAACCGCCTATGTGTTACTTCTGAAAATTGTTAACTTTCTTCAATAATGTATTGATGACCTATTTGAACGTTCTGTCATTTGAAAAAGTGTTTAAAAAGTGATTCATATGCGTTTTTTTGTAGCCAAAGTGGGAATGAGGGACAAAAATGTTTAAAAATAAAATAGATGACTAAAATCGTGAAAACATCAAAATAGGGGAACCAAAACTGTAATTTTGCCAAAAAATTATTATTACACATAACATTTGATAATTATTATATTTTAAACAGTAAATTAAATAACTCTCAAATGTTTTATATTTTGTGTCTACACATGCCTCAATTATATTTTAAAAATAATAATAATTTGATAATATTCTCAACTTTATTTTATACTGGATAAGCCCCATAATAATAAAAATAATTATCATAAATGTTAGTTGGATTCAACCGGGTTCTATTTTTGACATCTCCAAAATAATAATTTGAGTCCGACCAAAATAATAATTTGAGTCCGACCAAAATAATTTTATACAATCCAAAATAAGTAATCAGATCTAACAAACACACGACCTGACCCGATCTGATTGTTCAAAAAAAATTAATAAATCACTTGATTTCAATCGGACAATTCAAATTTATCCACCCTATATAAAACAATGACAAGGTACTAATCAATAAGTTAAATTTGAGATTTTATAAATATTCTCTAAATAGAAAACTAAAAAATAAAAATATTTTTAATTTACAACTTTTATTATAAAATACACTAACAATAAATTTTAAAAGTGGGGTTTTCAAATAGTTATTAAAAATATATATATATATATATATATATATATATATATATATATATATATATATATATATATATATATATATATATATATATATATATATATATATATATATATATATATATATATATATATATATATATATATATATATATATATATATATATATATATATATATATATATATATATATATATATATATATATATATATATATATATATATATATATATATATATATATATATATATATATATATATATATATATATATATATATATATATATATATATATATATATATATATCATTTAAATGTGAACACAAAACATATACTTATCATTAAATATTTTATTATTTTTTAGGAATGAATTACCAAAGAAATTATTAAACATACATTTGATAAACTGAAACACTTTTTTTTCATTAGCACATAAAATAAAACTTAAATAAGTATTTGAAATAAGTAAGCAAATACTCTCAAATTTTAAAAATTATTAGTGATGATTCATTGTGCACATTCAAATTCAAATCATAATCAATTTATTCAATTACATTTAAATATTTGATTTTCTATACAAAATAAATATTTTATTATATATTAAATTTATACGTTATCAATTGTATATTATATATTTTTCGAGTTAGAATTAAATGACACAAATGTGTAAAATATAAGATTATGATATCTTCGATAAATTTTTACTTCCGTATAATAAAATTCACCGTTGAATGTATAGTTATTATCAGATAGATCATATTTATAAAATTTGATATCAATTTGAAATCATTTGATATTTCAATAAGATGCATAAAATAATATGTTATAAAATTTAATTAAAATCATTAATTTTTCTCCGTCTTTTTAAAATATAAAATGATTATAAATGGATGTTAAACTTTATAAACATAATTGATATGATAATAAATTTAAATTCAATGTTAAATTTGATTTTATGGTATGCGGTAAAAAATATATATTAGCGAAGTCACAATAAATTTGACAACTTAATATCATTTAATCCTAATTCTTACTTTTTATAATCAAATAAATATGTATATTTTATAATTAATTCAATATTTTTTTTTATATTTTATTAAAACTAACATAACAATTCTCCTCATAATAAACTCGTCCGAAAGGACGAGTATTTTCCTAGTTATCTATTAGACTTTGTGCAGTTGTTTTAGAAAAAAATTTCGATAGAAATATGTTAAATTATAATTCATGTGTGTTGAAACTATGTGTGTCTAAGGGTTAGATTGAGGTGGATCGAAACAAGTTGCTCGAAGGAAGTCATTGTCCATCGAAGTGCTTGTGGTTCGAAGCACGCTACTCAGATTTGATTTGTTTTAGATTTACATAGATTTGATTTAGATTTAAAATATGTATTTTGGGCTTTTATAGTTTTCGACTTTAGCTTAGGAAGCAAGTTAACCTAAATCTATAAATAGAGAGAGTAACCCCTAAGTTTTTGTAATCAAGTTGTATTCACAGAATTTTTTGTGTGTGGTGATATCAATCTTGTTCATTAAGATTGGTAGAGATTTACATAGGTATTTGTTGGATTTCCAACATCTGGTACCAAGAGCTTCGATTAATCAATTCAAGGGAACAACGATCAAGAACGTTCATGAACGATTGTGGAAGAAGAACTCACGATGGCAATGAGTTATGGGAATGCGAATTATCCAGTAAGTCTACCAATTCTGAAAGTAAACAACTATGAGAATTGGTGCAAATAGATGAAAGTTTTATTCAGGTGTCAGGATCTTTGGGACCTTGTAAATGATGGATTAGAAGCGCTTGAAGAAGATGCTTCAGAAGAAGACAAAAAGAATCACACAGAATTGGAGAAGCTGAGTTATAAATCACTCTTCATAATTCATCAATGTCTGAGTCCAGAAAATTTCGAGAAAGTAAGTGATTCAGAATCTGCAAAAGAAGCTTGAGAGGTTCTTGCAAAGTCTTTTGGTGGTGAAGAAAAGGTGAAAGAGGTGAGGTTAAAATTCACAAAAGAACGTACGATTACTTAGGATGGAAGATAGTTAAAGAATGTCTGATTTCTTCACTAGGGTTGCAAAACTAGTGAATCAAATCAAGTCATGTGGAGAAGCATTAACAACAAGAGCTGTTGTTTGAAATATTTAGAGATCTTTGGCTCCTAAGTTCGACCACGTGGTGGTGGCTATAGAAGAAGTGAAAGATTTATAGAAATTGACAAAAGAAGAGTTTCAAGGGATGCATGAATCTCATGAACAAAGGATGAATGAAAGAGTTACAGTCAAGTCAAAGAGTGATGTGGCTTTGCAGCCACGTTCAGCAAAATAAACCAAAGGCAAAAGAAAGTGGTTCAACAAAGGTAGATGTGGCTACAACAATTCTAATGGTAGAGGAAACCAGAACGAAGGAAACATGTTGAATTAGAGAAGACTATACCAAGGAAACCAAAGAGGCGGTGTTGCAAATAGAGGAAGAGGTCGTGTTGGAAAGCCTGACAAGAGTCACATTCAATGTTACAATTGTCAAAAGTATGATCACTATTCGAGTGATTGTCCAGAGAAGCGAAAGAATAAAGAAAGTGATGTAAAATCCACTAAGTATGAAGAAGAAGAGATGTTATTGATGGTCACAACAAGAGATAAAGAAAAATTCAAGGACCAATGGTACTTAGATTCCATATGCTCATCACATATGTATGGAAGGAAAGATTGGTTTGTTAATCTAAAGCTCTCAATGAAGAACACAGTGAAATTTGCAAATGACAATACTCTAACAACTGAAGGTATTAGAGATGTCATGATCATGAAGAAATATGTCAAAAGGTCAGTAATTTCAAATGTGTTATACATTCCAGGCATGGAGAGAAACTTGCTTAGCATAGGAAAGTTGGTCGAAAAGAATTACAAAGTGACGGTCGAAGACAAAATGATGAGAGTCGTCGACCCGAATGGAAGATTAATCTTGAAGGCCCCTATGTCCCATGATAGATACTTCAAGATCGAACTTAATGTGATGGAGCACAAGTTCCTTTTGACGGTAGCTATCAGAGATGAATGGATGTGGCACTATCGACTAGGCCATCTCAACTTTAGAGACTTAAAGTATGGTTTCAAGATTGCCATAAATTGACATTCCATATGAAGTGTGTGAAGAATATCTGTAAGTCGAAGGTTGTTCTCGAAGTCATATACTATGATGTATGTGGACCAATCCAGTTGGATTCGTTTGGCGGTAATAAATAATTTGTCACATTCGTACATGATTTCAGTCGAAAATTGTGGACCTACCTGACCAAGAAGAAAAGTGAAGTGATCGAGGTATTTACCAAGTTTAAATCTATGGTTGTAAGGCAAAGTGGTCGAAGGCTTAAAGTTTTGAGAACTGATGGTGGTGGAGAGTGTAACGCCTGATTATTTAATTAATTAGTTAATTAAATATTTCAAATTATTTCGGATTTAAGTTGACGGATGATTATTTGAATTAGTTGTTTAAATTGTTGAATGATCGGTAGAATTAATATTAATAATAATATTAATTGGTTATTGATAATAATAATAATAATATTAGTTGGTTATTATTAATAGTAATAATAATATTAGAATTAATAGAATAATTGTGTTGGGCTTGTTTTGATGGTAGTATGAAGTAAATTTGAGGTGCAGAGAAGTAGACCCAATAAGAGAAATATAATTATTAGTTATAAATAATAAGGAATTACGTTTTTGGAGAAGTTATTGGAAAACCAGGAAAAAAGAACCATACGTGAAAGAGGAAGAAGAATCAGGAACAAGGTTTGGAGAAAACTGTTGTCGGGAGAAAATAGTAGACCGAAAGCCAAACCGATATTCGATCGGAATTCCGTAGAGCGATCTTTAATCCAAGGTAAGGATGGGGTTCTAATTTTCTAATGAGTTATATGATGAGTAGTATATGAAAATTAGGATAATGAGAAATTTACTATGCATTTGTGGTTATGAGAAATTGATTTGTTATTAATTTTATTAGTGTTAATTTTGTATGATTAGTTGCACATAATTTTATATCTATACTTTTCATTCGGTTGCATATACTGAATGGATATACTAAATGGTTAATATGATATAGGTGCATATTAATTAATTTTCATTCATGTTTATGATAATGCAATCGTCACTGGTACATAGGGGTACTGTATAACGATATTCATTGGTATAGTGACATTATGTATATAGAAATTCTCGTGCCAACCTTCATCTATATCTATACTTTATAGTTACTATTATTATATATGAGTGTATACTGTATAGCGGTCTATGTGTTGTTAGATATTGACAATTAAGTAGATAACCACTAATAGATCTTATTCACGAGTTAACGTGAGTGAGAATCACAATTTGACATATCCTGTAGCATAGTAGTGTCAATTATGATTCAGTTTTAGTGTTTCTAGTTAATAATGAATATACTTTTCATTAATATGATAATAATAACAATAATATAATAATAATAATACTAATATTAATTTTAGTATTATTTGTATAAAATATTTTTATGAGTTTTGAGTTAGAGATAAATAATTTAGTTAGTTTAAATTATTTTCCATTTCATTAGAGTTGTCAATAGAGTTAATAGGATCGTTTGAGTTGTCATCGTTGTTTTCGAGTTGTTTAAAATTTAATCTAATAAGTAGTAGAATTAAAGGTAAATGTATTTGATCCTTTAGAGTTGTTTTACTATTACTTAAGTCAGACCATTAACCAATTATTTTCATAAATATTATTTTATATACAAGAGTTGTCGGTAGAGCAATTTTGAGCACCTTAGAGTTATTTTAGAGTTGTAGGGATTGTGGTGGTTTAATAGAAGTTCAAAGTAGAAAATTTGAGTAATTTAACAGAAGATTAATTAACCAGAAAATAGTCAGAATAGTCTGGATAATTACGTGGTTTGTTTGTTGCTTATCTTGGTTGATTCGGTGTACTATATATTTGCTGTAAATTGTGAATTTGCAGTTGATAAAATTGTGTTGTGTTGCTTCCGTTGAGTTGTTGTTGTTTGTTTATGATGATGTTGATAATAAATTGCGAAGTTGCAGGTTGTGACGAAATTGGTTGTGCTACTCTGTGTTGTTGTTTTTCCTTGTGATGTGTTGTGATGTTATGATGTTGTGATGAATTTTGTTGATAATGCGATGTTGAAGGGAAATTTAGTGACGATGAGTTACCTCTATTTATTGGTAACAATGGTGATATAGGCATATGTGTAACACCCCAATTCTACCCCTCGTAATTAATAATAAAATTAGAGTTTCAAAATTTCATCCAACAAAATTGAGGCATCACATATTCGCATTTTCATCACTTTGCATTATAATGCACATAACCAAAACATCAAAAGTCGGATATACCAATTCATACATAATTCATCATATACACATATGACTATTCACAGCACAACGGATGTGTTCACAAAATATACATAACATCATGTTATCATCAATACATAAAGTTATAACATCATAAGATAGTATACATAAACTATCCTATCAAAATAATAATGTTAGCATTTAGTGTATAAATTAACACTTTAACGTCGTCACATAATCATTATACTCGCATCAACACAACTTATCATATATCATCGCAATTCAACATCATTCATCAATTAAAACCCAATGCCAAACAACTCAAACATAAACATAACCGACTTCATGAGACACGACTATGTTATGCATGTGGTACTCGTCGCTTTGTCCATAATTAGGAACACTTGGCATAAAGCCCATCGTCGCTTGGAATAAAAGCCCTCGTCGCCAATGCAATGTATGTGACTCAATAACAAAGACAACACAACAACACATCATCATCGCTCATCAAAATTGACATAAAGTCCACGTCACCAAATTTATTCACATCAAATAAACATATCATCGCATCGCATAACAACAAGTATTCATTAATAAATACACCGTCGCAACCATCATGTTTATTCACACCACATCATTATCAATTAATTCAAATTCCAAAACGGAAAAATAGTCAAAACACCAATAATCATCGCGAAAGCCATTCTTAATAATCGACATTAATCATAATCGTCAACATAGAAATCGGATTGTCCATACGTGTGTTAATTTGACTAAAACGCAATCCGATTCAATTTAACCGTAATTTGGCCTATTTCGGGTCGTTTTGTAAAAACTCGTAATTTCAAAAAACTAGCCTCACCACTACGTTCTACACGTCGAACTTAGCTAGCACGTCAATTTTCGTTGAATTCGGAGCAACTTGCTCCGTCGTCGAATTTACAGAAATCGGAAAATCGGAACATAATCGGGTTCTAAATTTAAAAAGTTTCATCCTCGAAATTACCTGACTCGAAAAGCTCGAGATAGGAATCCCGCATCTTACTTTCTAACTCCAACGTCGCGCTTTCACCAGCTGCTCCTATCCAAAAAACTTTGACCAATGAAATCTCTTTGCCACGAAGAGACTTTATCTCACGATCCTCGATCCTCAAAGGCATCATTTCCACCGTAAGATTGTCTCGAACTTGAATATCATCCATCTCAATCACATGCGAAGAATCCGGAACATACTTCCGAAGTTGCGACACATGGAATACAACGTGCAAATTCGAAAGAATTTGGCGGTAAGGCCACCTTATAAGCCACTTTTCCCACTTTACTAGTAATTTGGTAAGGACCAATAAAGCGAGGAGTTAACTTCTTCGACTTCAATGCTCGCCCAACGCCGGTTGTAGGAGTAACTCTCAAAAATATATGATCACCCTCTTGAAATTCCAAGTGTTTCCTCCTTTTATCATGATAACTCTTTTGTCGACTTTGAGAAATTCTCATCTTTTCTCTAATCATCTTCACCGCCTCAGTAGTCTCTCTAACCAATTTGGGTCCAAGCACCACACTTTCACCCGACTCGTGCCAACACAAAGGAGTTCTACACCTCCGACCATACAACGCCTCAAACGGTGCCATTCCAATACTAGCATGAAAACTGTTGTTATAAGTAAACTCAATCAAAGGGAGATATGTATCCCATGAACCACCATGTTCAAGAATACAAGCTCGTAGCAAGTCTTCCAATGATTGAATCGTCCTTTTCGTCTGACCATCAGTTTGAGGATGGTAAGCCGAACTCAACCTCAACTTAGAACCCAAAGCCTCTTGCAAGCTTTTCCAAAATTCAAAAGTGAACCTCGGATCTCTATCCGAAATAATACACAAAGGAATACCATGTCATATAACAATCACATGCGTATAAATCTCCGCCAACTTCGATACGGGATAAGTGATGTTAATAGGAATAAAGTGAGTCGACTTTGTAAGCCTATCAACAATCACCCAAATCGCATCGTGTCCTCTTGGTGTATTCGGTAACCCCGTTACGAAATCCATAGAAATGCTATCCTATTAACAAGGCTTATAGAAGATTATGATCTATTTCTACATCATCTTCTATTACAAAACCTGCTACAATAACGTTAACCTACTTAGCTAAGAAGACTGGAATACTTTAGTGGTTCAACTTTCAAGGATTATTGAGTAAACAAATCACGTGAAGCTAAACAAGTCATAATTACACTTTCCAGTACCCAAGACACGTAAACGTTGCAACAGACAAAATCTAGAAGTTCTATATAAGGTGCAACATTCAAAGAAGAAAAAACAAGAACTTACAACAACTTACTCATAGAAAACTTACGCTGCCAGATTGAAATCACTTTCTTGTAAAGTTTTATTTCTAAGTTGTTTGAGCTAAATAATTTGTGTAAAAATCACCTTAAGTGATATAGCTTTTTAGAAGCAACTGTAAACACATTGTCTAGAAGTTCTTGTAATATTGTTCCTTAAGAGACCAGTTGGGTCATATTTCTCAAGAGGACTAGGACTAGTTGAGTCTTAGAGGTGTTAGTCACTTGCAGTTGGCTTGTGCATTGTTGTTAGTCACAATAGTTGGTTGTGCATTTGTAATCTTTGGATTATAGTGGATTAAGTCCTCGTTGAGAGAGGCGAAATCACCTTGACGGGTAGACTTGATTAGTTTGAGTTTCAAATGAACCAGGATAAAAATCCTTGTTGTTGTACCCCAAAATTTACCCTCTTCTTTCTCTTATTTCTGGCTTATAAATTGATTGTATAAACATACATGTAGTTGCATGCATAACATTGATCATGGGGTTACCTTGTTCAAGGTATCCCAATTTATGAAAGAAATGACACGTTTCGGTTATTTCAGATCGCTTTAAGTCCGGTATCGATATTCCTTGATTCGTATGTTCAATACAACATATTTTGGTCAAAAAGCTATTTTGGTCTGATTCCATAAGCATTGGGATCATTTCAATTTATTGTCTAGTTTATCTGTTCAGGTCGGAGGCCATTTCGTCGAAGAAAAAGAATTTATTCGCTTATTTTTCAATAAAGTGAATTTTGGGTTTTTAGTGCGTTTTGGGCACTCCAGAAGGCATATCTCTCAGCTCGTCTAGTATTTTATGTTGATTTTTTAACTGGCAAGTTCCTCTCATTATTATCTACAACTTTCGTTTGAAAACCAGAAGCAAATTATGTGAGGAAAGTCCCTAGAGAAATTGATTCCCCCACTGGATTAAACTGAATTTTAGTGCTGAACCGTGTGTTCTACGCACTAAATAGTTCATATCTCCTAGATGAAAACTCGAAACTGAGCGGGGCCAATTTCTAAAATTCCGTATCGAAGTTATCTACAACTTTCATTTGCAACTCGAGAGCTAATTCCTCACCAATCAATAGCAGAATTTTATTCTTCAAGTTGATTTTTGAGTTGAACCGAGCAATTTTCATCTGATACGCTGTTATACCCCAACATTTTCCCTCCTACTTCTCAAGACAATTCACATCTCCATACTTAAGGATTTCACAAGGGTTGACCAGACAAACCCTCTTCTAAGTAATCAATCCAAACTAGGGTTTTGATTCTCTCAAGTCAGAATGAATTTCCAAGGCTCCAAGTGGTCATCATATCTCATCATATGCTTTAAGGGATCACCATGTCAAGTTTCAAGCCTTATAAGTCAAATTTGCTCATCCAATTGCTCAGATGGTTGAAAATCAGTTGTATTGGACAAAAAGTCAACTGTGGTCAACATACAGTCAAACTTCATAATTTTTTTGTCAACATCAATATTTTGAAGTAATATTCATCATTTGATCAAGGGTTGACCATGATTCCTCAATGAAAATCAAGATTTGATCAAAAGTCAAAGTTTTTAAATTAGGGTTTTTTCACACAAAAGTCAACAGAACTTTGACCAAGCATAACTTTCATATACTTTATCAGAAATATTTCCGCCCAAAGCTCATTTTGAAGGGAATTGAATTCTCTACAACTTCATGTCTCACAAGCTTTAGCCAAAAATGCTTCATTTGGAAGTTATGGATCAAAACATTACAGGTCCTTCTAAAACTCAACAAAAAGTCATCTTTTTGCAAAGAAGTGTACATGAACATGGAAACTTCAAAGAAGATGGAACAATAAAAAGTGTTTAGAGGAAATCTTGAGTTTTCTAAAAAGTCCAAGAACACTCAAAAATGTTGAAAATTGGGCAAGATACAAATTGTGCAAGTTTGACATTTTTGAGGAGGTGCACAAAGGAAAATACCTAGGAAATGCAAATATTTTTCAAATGGGCTTAAGTTTTCGATCCATACTTATTCTTGAGAATATCCACGATCCCTAAGTCCATTTACACGCCTCATTACCATTTATTTAATTTATTTTGGAAATAAATCATTTAAATTCAATTTAAATAAAATAAAATGTAAGGAGCAAGGTTATGACAAGTTGGACTTGGTTTCTACTTGTCTCGAGGTCTAAGATAACCCATGCAAGTTGTACAATTTGTGCAAGAAGCATTATGTCAATATTGAGCCATACTTGGAAAGATTCGATAAAATTTTCAATCAAATATTTTGTGCATTCAAGGCCATATATTTCCTTCTTTTGTTGACCTAATTATACCCTCCTATAAGTACACAACAAGATCAGACCACAAAGAGAACAAATCCTTGCCTCCACAAAGAACCCTAATTCTCCCAAAAAATTCCATATAAACTTGTAAATTCGTATTCCATTCTCCAGCCGTTCTCAAGGTGATTTAAACGTTCCATCACCTTCCTGAGGTTTCCAGGAGTTTATTATAATCAATTGCAAAGCCCTACAGTGCCCATAAGTCACCTCCTCAAGAACACCAGTTTGGTAAGGTTGTTTGATTTCGATTTCGATTCTCATGCATTATTAATATATTTGGTGCATTTGTTCGTGTTCAGGATACTAGTTAGAACAACTACAACGTTTTAGATGCAAGCTTTAAGGCTTAAATCGTCAAACACCATTGTTAGGGCATATGAACCTGTGACATTCGAACCTGGCGTTTCAGGCCGTTTTAGGACAAACTAATTGCACCATTAGATTTGCAGCACCTTAATTAGTGGATCTGGGTTGTCTTTGCTTGTGTTTTCATTGATTTTTGTAGGTTTTGAATTTTGGATCGATCGGAGACGATGGTGGAAACCACCCTGCACGGTGGTCAAAGGTTTAGGGAGCGGTGTTGACTCGGACGTGGCAATTCTCATCCATTCCATTGGTTCATTCAAATGGCCATGGACCCCACCTGGCGCGCGTTTTATTTCATTTGATTTCTGGAACTGAATTTCCAATATATATTTATTGAGTGACATAAATAATTGGATGTGTGGCCGCCCCAGCGGTAGAACGCGTGCATTTAGTCCTTTCCTCTCTAAAGGCGTGGGTTCGATCCCTGCCTTTTAATACTTTTTTCATATTTTTAAAATGTTTTGTAGGTTTCACATATATATTTACTGGCCTATCCATATGACACCACAAGCGTGTGGTCTGGTGGAAAGCCTTTTAGCTGGTGACCTTCAAGATGTGGGTTCAACACCCAGCACCACCACTCCTATTATTTTTATCACTAATTTCCTTTGCACTTTTCTTATTTTCTTCCAATTTTCTAATCAATTTAATTTTTTTTCAAAATTAATTAAATTATTTTCTAAAATCCTAAAAACTGTTTTAATTTTAGATTTAGGTTTCTAAAACCTTTAATTAATTTTTTACACAAAAACATTTATTTTTTATTCACATTTTCAATTATTTTTCTAATTAATTAATAATTAAATTAAAATTAGGTTTTTCTACATTAAAATCAATCCAAAAAATGTCAAAAAATATGTTTCCTTTGCAATTAGGGTTTAAATATTTTCTCTTATCATTAGACATTTTTCCTTTATTTATTTCTACTATTTCGCATTTACAAATTCTAGAAAAGATGTATAGGTCGCAAAGTGTTATTATGCAATAGCGTAGGATTTACTTTTCGCACCTTTACATTTCCGCCCTTTAATTTCCGCACTCCTATTATGTATCTTCCTCAAAGCCATGTAATAGCGTAGAATTTATTTTCCGCACTTTACATTCCGCACTTTACATTCCGCACTTTACTTTTTTGTACATATATCTAACTGCTAGTAATTAGGGTTTGCATGCGAAGACTAAAATCAACCCTAGATCACTTCTAATTTCAAGATAACACATCTGAATACAATACATTCTTCACACTTACACACCCCTTAGGGTATCCTCTCTTGTTGCCTTTTGAAACATGGTCATGTCCCTCGAACGTAGACATATCTTAGCACTGTTGCCTACGAGTAACATCATCATAGTCCCTTCGATACAAAGATCATAGTCCCTCGACGACCCTCGATGTTGCCTACGAATATATGATCTCGTGCCTCGTTTGCTGCCTACGAAAAGTGATGATCGTCCCTACAAATATGCTAAGGTATCCCTACATGTTTCCTTCTATGACCATACGATGACCCATCGAATGTCCCTTTACATCCAATGGATAGAGTTACCGACCAACTAATGGTATGGATAGCACTACCCTAAAGGAAAACAAAATAACATGGAAACGACCATTCTGAGTAGGTAATAAGACTCTTTTTCTTGCCCCAATCAATTCAAAAATACTTTTTACACCTCACACTATTTTCAAAAACTTTTCAAACACTTTGTATACATTCCAGCGTGAATCATTACAAAGTTAAACACTTTTCCAAATCAAAACATCTCCAAACACTTCGTATACATTCTAGTGAGAATCATTACGAAGTCAAAGGGAAATGCGTTTTCAAAATATCTTTTCAATTACACACAAAAAGCAATTTATAAAGTGAGCTAAGCAATTAATAGCCCGTAGGTAACTACGGATGGAAAGGGTGCTAATACCTTCCCTTTTAATAACTGCCTCCCGTACTCAGAATCTAACGAAGGTCTTTTCCTATTCTTTTCGCCTTCCCTTAATTGGATAAAAGAAAAGTCGGTGGAGACTCTTGCTATCCGAAACATTTGCGATAAAATGCAAAACAAACAAGTCAGCTCTCACACTGTATCAGATACGCGAAGTTGGAAAAATCATATCTCGCTGTATTTTTATAAAAAACGAGGTGGGACCAGTGCCAAAAGTTCAAAACTTACATTAGCTTCAATTGTCTCAGAAATAATCATTTGCGAATTTTGATCAAAAGGCCCCCGTCCGAGGCATTTTCTCCGAAGAGTTCATTTAGAATTCTGCATGTGTCAGTTGCTTGAAAACTGTGTTGAAACTTCAAAAATTCATTTTTCCTTGACCGTTCATCCGATCAAGTCGAAATTTTGATTTTCACAAGTAAAATCGCATTCCTGACACTTTTTGTTTACATTCCGACTTCAAATTCCGCATGGATTTGGCTGTTTTTGATTAATTACGAAAATTATTCGGATAATCACGATTTGGGCTTGATTATGGATCTAAGGCACTCTTAGGCCCAATTTTCAAAACTATAAATACATTTTTTCCTTCACAAATTGCAACAACACAATCATTTGCTTAAGTTTCACCACAAATCACACTCTAATTCTCTCAAGACCAAAGCAAAAGCTCAAGAACAAAAATCCAATTTCAACTTTCCCTCCAAGCAACCACCACCACAGGCCGCCACTGGACCTCCTTCCAACACCGGTCACCACTGCAGACCATGCTAAGCGTGCCTCACCATGCTAAGCGTGCCCTGTGATTTCTCTTCTTCTCATTGAAGATCTTTCTCTATAGGATCTTGCTCCTCTTCTCCTTCTTCTGCTCGAATTTGACCAAGAAGGAGCCATTTCTTCTTGATTTCTTTCAATTTTCAAGAATTAAGCAATTCCTCTTAATCTTCTTCAACTCTCCATTGTAGCTTTCAAGATCTTCAAGAATTCAAGATTGATTTCAAGTATTATCATCAATTCAACCTTGATTTGGTATTTTCTTTGAAGAGCACAAGGAATTCCTCTTTAATTTGATTCAAACTTCAAGTTCAAGTAAGCGTTTAGTTCAATTAAGCACTTATTTTAAGATATTATTAACTTTTAGCTTTTCTTGAAATTGAATATTGTAATTGCTTGCAAATTCTGTGTGGATTCCGATTCTTGAAGTTTGATCTCTGAATTCGTCGAATTAAATTGAATTTTGCAACCTTATTCGTGTCGGTGTGAGGAATTTTGTACATAGCACACACATACACTTGTGCATTTGTATTTTCCTTGCATCTAGGCCACAAATTTGTGCATCTTACATCATCTATTACGTGCTCATGCACTAGAGGGCATTTAGATTGTTTGAATTGCATTGATTCATGATGATTTGAGGTATAATTTGCAATCGAAAGTGTGTCGACATGTAGATTTAAAGGCATTTCGATCATTAGGTATATTGTGCATTGTACATAATTCATGCATATGCATCTCAAGTGTTTGTGTAAATGTACAAATTATAATTGACATGATCTTGCATTACTTCTTTGTGGCATGGCTCGTTTGCATTGATCTCATGTAATTCGAGGATTGATCCTTAATGTTAGATAATGTTGGATTACACTTGCCTCGATAAATTATATTTGCATATATGAGCATTAGAATTATTGATTCAACTTGCATTCTTAACATGTTCATGCATGGCTTTGCACATGTGAGCATTAGAATTGTTGATACAACTTGCATTCTTAACATGTTCATGTATTATCTTTGACATATGAGCATTAGAATTGTTGATTCAACTTGCATTCTTAACATGTTCATGCATTCAACTTTGCACACGTGAGCATTAGAATTATTGATTCAACTTGCATTCTTAACATGTTCATGCATAGCTTTGCATATATGAGCATTAAAATTATTGATACAACTTGCATTCTTAACATGTTTATGCATAACTTTGCACATATGAACATTGGAATTGTTGCTCTAACTTGCATTCCTCACATGTTCATGCATTTAATTGTCATATATGAACATTGGAATTGTTGCTTTAACTTGAATTCCCCACATGTTCATGCATTTGATTGTCATCAATGATCATTGGAATTGTTACTTTAACTTGCATTCCTCACATGTCATGCATAAATTTATGTCTTGGCATAACTCATGCTTTTCCTTGACATAGATCCATCACATTGTGACATATGATTTGAATCACTTTGACACATTTGCCTTCACATGTTTGAAGTTTTTTTGGTAGCTTTGCCATGCTTTCACTCTCTCTTTGCACTATCACTTCAAAATAACACTTCTTGAGTTTAAGTGCTTTCGATGAATCTTTTTCCTTGTTACTTGGACTGTATGGATCGACCTTTGGCATGAGAACATCATGGAAAGGAGATCTGGCTCAAAATAGGAAATTTTGGCTCAAAATAGCGCCACCAGAAGTGCGCTAAGTGCCAAATTCACTGACTTTTGAGTTGCAGGTCGCGCTTAGCGCCACCAAGTGCAGGCTTAGCGCAAAATGTTCTGTTTGGGTCGTGCTTAGCACCAAATACCAGGCTTAGCGCGACGTGGAACTGAAAATTCTTTTCATTCTCAATTTCAAATGCAAATATCATATGTTTTAACACTCTTGAACACTGTTTGAGATGTATTTGATGCAGGAGCTTGTGTTATAAGTACATATGACACAATATTTCGATGACTTGCGCTTGTATATGTCATACCCCAAAATTTTCCCTCTATCTTCTCAAGATATTTCATACATCCATACTCAAGGATTCTTCAAGGGTTGATCATACAAACCCTCTCCTAGACAATCAACCCAAACTAGGGTTTGGTACTTCTCAGATAAAGATGGACTTCCAACATCTCCAATGGTATTCATGCCTCCTCATATGCTTCAAAGGTTCTCCATGTCAAGTTTCAAGCCTCAGAAGTCAAGTTTCCTCAGACAACTGCTCAGATGGTTGAAAATCAGTTGTATTGGACAAGAAGTCAATTGTGGTCAACATACAGTCAAACTTCATGATTTTTGGTCAACATCCTCATTTTGAATTTACATTCATCATTTGATCAAGGGTTGATCATGATTCATCAAGAAAACTCAAGATTTGCTCAAAAGTCAAACTTTCCAAATTAGGGTTTCTTGAGGAAAAGTCAACCAAACTTTGACTAGGCATAACTTCTTCATACTTTCTCAGAAATTTTTCCACCACCTCTTGTTTTGAAGGAAATTCAATTCTCTACAACTTCATGTATCACAGGAATGTTCAAAAAATGCTTCATTTGGAAGGTACGGATCAAAACATTACAGGTCCTTTTCAAAGTCAACAAAAAGTCAACATTTTGTTTTGAAGATATATTGAGCATGGAAACTCCAATTGAGATGAAACCAAAGAGGTTGGTTAGAGGACTCTTAGAGCTTTCTAAAAAGTCTAGAACACTCAAAAATGTGGAAATTGAACAAGATACACCATTCAGAAGTTGGGCATTTTTGGACAACTGCACAAAAGGAGATATTGGTCAAAATGCAAAATTTTCCAAATGGGCCTATAATCTTATGATCCAAACTTGTTCATGATGTTATTTGTGACCCATTGATGCTTGGCCATGGCAATTTTCTATTTTATTAATTTATTTTTGGATTTAAAACCATTTAATTCAAAATTAAATTATATAAAATATGAAAATAAGATATTTTTCCAAAAGGAGTGAATTTATATCAAACTTGAGGTCCAAGGAAGCCCATGATACATGCCAATTTCATGCTTGCTCTCTCATTAAGAAGAAAATCAAATTTTTTCCAAAAATTTGATTTTATTTGAAAAATATTCAATGCACATTCAAAACCAAATCTTTTATCCTTCTTTTTCCTCTCCTAATTCACTCTATAAATAGCCAGCAAGTTGACAAGCAAAGGACACGAAACCCTAGCCAAAAACACAACCCTTATTTTGCCAAATTTTTTCAAGAATTGTCAAATTTTGAATCCTAATTTCCAGCCACATTCAGCCCTCAAAAACCATTCCATTGTGTTCAGGAGGTAAGATTGAGTAAGTACACATCATTGGTATTGATCAAAACAGCCTGAATCGATGCATACATGATCATACATATTCAATTTTTTCTTGATTTTGCATTTTATTGTTCTGTGTGTTTTAATTGATTCTAATGCTTTCAATGTGTTCCTGAGGTTCCTTATACGTGATCTGGGCCATCGTTTGAGTGCTTGAACGTTAGAAACATGAGATGCCATACCTAGGGCTTTTTGAACTGTTGAGCTTCGAATCGATAACTACAGGTGTTTTCAATCGAAACTAACACCACCATTGAATTCGGGATGCTCGAATTAGGGGGGTAGAGTCCTCTTTTCCTTTTTATTTCACTGATTTCGCAGGTTTGGCATTTTGGATCATCGGAAGAAACGGAGCTAGGGCTCGGCGTTGATTGGAATCCGGCGTGGCGGTGGCATCTTCACGCGCGTTCGATTCGCTCGTTAGTAAGTCAATGGGGTGCACGCGCGCTGACTGTGTTTCAAACATTCCCAGGACACGTAATCACATATATTCAACTGATTTTGTTTTTTCTAACACCAAGTGTCAAGTGGCGCAGCGGTTAAGGCTTTGTTTTGAGAAGATACTCCTCCTGGTCACGAGTTCGAACCATGCCAGGGCCATCCCTTTTTTACAAGTTTGATTTTCAACTATTTTCAACTATTTTCATATTTTTTTAATTTCTTTTAATATTTTCATGCATTTTAATTTAATTTCACAATTTTTTATCATGCATTAAAAAATACCAAAAAATATTTTTCTTTTTGCATTATTTCCAGAAAACGTTTATTTAATTTACAAAATTAAAAATATTATTTTTGCATGCATATTTAATTTAATTGTTAATTTATCATTTAAATCACATTTAATTAGTTTTTAATTATTAAATTACCTCCAAAAAATCCCAAAAAATTATTTTAGCATATTAATGTTATTTCCAGCATGAAATATTTTTCTCATTTAAAAATTATTATTTTTGCTAACATTTTTCTCTTGTTCGATTTCTTTAAATTTCCCGATTTCTCATCTTTTCACAGGTTATCTTGTTTTGGACGATTTCTTTTTATCGTTTTCTTTTTTCCAATTATGTAATTGCTCATGGGATGTAATAGCTTAATTAGGGCTTTTATTTTCCGCACTTTTCAATTATGTATCTGCGCCAAAGCCATGTAATAGCGTAGGATTTATCTTTCCGCACTTCATATTCCCGCATTTTAATTTCCGCACCCTATAAACTGTTAGTAATTAGGCGTGTATGGCAAGATAAAATTGAACATAGCTCACTCTAATTTTCAAGATAACATGAATCTGAAATCAACACACTCTTTCACACACGCACCCCTTAGGGTAATTCTCTCTCGTTGCCTTTATGAATTCAAATGGTCAAGTCCCTCGAACGTAGAGGTATCCTAGAACCGTTGCCTTCAAAACAAATCATCATAGTCCCTTCGATACAAAGATCATAAGACCCACGATGTCGCCTCCGAATACATGATCTTGACCCTCGATTGTCGCCTACGAAAAATGATGATAGTCCCTTTGAATGTGCTAGGATACTTCCTACAAGTTGCTTTCTATGACCATCCGATGTCCCTTCGAATGTCCCGCTCACATCCAACGAATGGAGTTACCTACCAACTAATGGTATGGATAGCGCTATTCTAAAGGAACGTAAAATGATACACGAAAACGACCCATTCTGAGTAGGTAAATAAGACTTTTAGTTGCTTGCTCTATCAAAATACTTTTCACACCACACACTTTTTTTGTCAAAGTTCAAACTCTTTTCAAAATAAAACATTTCCGAACACTTTGTATACATTCCTACATGAATCATTACAAAGTCAAAGCGAAATGCCTTTTCAAAACATTTTTGTCAAACACACAGAAAGCAAAATTTTTAAAGTGATCTAAGAGCAACTAAGAGCCCGTAGATAACTACGGATGGAAAGGGGTGCTAATACCTTCCCTTTTCATAACTCCCTTACTCGAGAATCTAACGAAGGTCTTTTTCTACTTTTACCTTCCTTAATTGGTTAAAACAAAAGTCGGTGGCGACTCTTGCTATCCGCATATTTGCGATACAAAACCTACAAAGTCGAGTTCACGTATTGATGGCGACTCTGCCGGGGAGACACCCTAAAGAGAGAATGCCTTAGGGATTTCTAGATCATTTTTACAGCTTTCTGTTTGATTTGCTTGCTTTATCTTTAAGGGTTGCTTGGGTATTATATTTGTGGGGGATCCTACACCCGGATCCAGGTTTCCTTTTAGGTAAGTAACAATAATTCGTCGCGACCGTTAGACGTATATCGAAACGGTCAACATGATCGCTACGTTAGTGTGACACTTTGGATGTCCTGATACTCTTCATTTCCAAGTTGAGGATAGTATTTGGCTTCTGCGCGGTGTCATCAAGCACTAACTAAACTTTTAGAACCTTAATTGACCCATCTTGGCCATTAGAAGGTAGTGAGATGGCCGGCTTTGGTGTAGACTAAGGTTGGTTGATACTCGATGCTACGCTCATTGAGATCAGACTTTTGGGATATTTTCGATCGACCACTTGGTAGTCGTATTGAAATAAACGCCTACGAGAAAGATCAATGATGTGAGATTCCTAGAACCCGGTTACTATTATAGGACAGGATGAACCAACTCAAACTTTTGGTGGGGTAATCACCTATACCTCTTGCAAGCCTTAAACCTAGGCTCATTGTGTGAATTGTTTGTGTGTGCTAAACATGACATCATGACATCATTCGCATTGCATATCATTTCTAACTATTTCAAGGACCTAGGGATTTATCTTTGCTCTATTTTGTAGGGTATTATGGCTTCTAGAAAGACTATCCGAATCAACTTCATGGGTATACCTTCTCAGCTCAAAGAATTGGTTTTAGAAATTCCCGATCATGCTCAGTTCATCAAAAGACATGGTTATCTGCTTGACTTGGTTACCTCCGGTTTTGAAGAAGATATGATGCATGTCCTATTCCAGTTCTTCGATCCGAAACACCATTGCTTTACATTCCCAGATTATCAGCTAGTTCCTACCTTGGAAGAGTTCTCTAAGCTACTTGGGATACCTATTCTTGACCAAATGCCATTCAACGGTTTAGAAAAGGTCCCTAGGTACGAAGACATTGCATCAGCCTTACATCTTAAGCGCTCAGACATTGAAGCCAATTGGGAAACAAGAAGCGGAGTTAAGGGTTTACTTGCTAAGTTCTTAATTAAGAAAGCCCGAGAGTTCCTCAAAGTTATGAGTTTCCATGCATTTGAAGATATTGTGGCCTTGCTAATCTATGGTTTGGTTCTATTTCCTAACTCGGATCAATTCATAGATGTCAACGCCATCAAGTTGTTTCTTACCCGCAATCTTGTGCCTACTTTGCTTGGAGATATCCTACATTCTCTCCACACTCGTACTACCAAAAGACAAGGAACTCTCATGTGTTGTATACCGTTACTTTCCAGGTGGTTTATTTCGCACCTTCCTCCATCAGTTTTGAAGAACGAACAAAGATTGAAGTGGTCTCAAAGACTAATGTCACTCTCTCATTCAGATATCCGTTGGAATCTTTTCTCTCAAAAGGATTTCACCTTCATTGAGCGTTGTGGAGAATTCCCTAATGTACCACTCCTTGGCATAAGGGGAGGTATCACTTACAACCCTTCTCTAGCTCTGCGTCAGTTTGGTTTTGCTCGAAGAGATGGTCCGCATGATATGCTTCTCTAAGACATTGTGTTCGACTACAACCACGATCTCCAGAATTACCGATGAAGGTTCATACACGCTTGGGACATGGTAAAGAAGACTGATACCAAGACCTTGGGGCACCAAAACTCCATTCCTTGGGAACCCTACCTCAAATGGGTGAGAGCTCGAGCTCAAAACCTCATGATGCCATTCACGCCTGTTCTACCAGTAATTATGGAACCAGTTGCTATAGGTGACGTACCCTATACGGTTCTCCATCCTGACATGCCTACTGATTTTGAAGACTTGAAGAGATCCTGGATTCAGCTTAAAGAAGAAAGGGATACCTTTGAAGCTCAGTGTTATGCAAGCGAGAAGAAAGTGCTAGAGTTGACCAAGCTACTTCACGAGGAGCGAAGCATCAACGCCTACCTCGGCACCAAGAGGAAACGCCCATGGGAGACTTAGAGCTTTAGGATTTTTATGTTTTTCTTTTATTATTTTGAACTATTTTTTGTACTTAAAAAAGAAACAGAATAAAAAGAGTACTAATAAATGTTTGTTCATTGCTTGTTTAACAAATTTAAATCTCTAAGGTCCTTGAAAACATTGCATTGCATTCGCATAAACATTGCATATCATAGCATAACATTACATAACAGGTACATTGAAGATTGGTTTTCTCATTCTCTCGCTATTTATTTTAGCAGAAATGGCTCTCGAACAGTCTGTCAAAGATCTCCAGGTTTAGAATGCTCAGTTCCAACAGATGTTCACTAGTTTGGTCCAAGGCCAAGAAGATCTGAAGAAGCTCATCAACAGAAAGAAGAAGGTTGTTGGTCTTCTCAACATGGGCAAATGCTACAAAGGTGGTCCTAAAAGGGTCAGTCGGATAGATCTCTTTGAAGGAAGTGTCAAGAATGAGGGGAGTGTCGAGGGTAATGAAGATAACCAGCGTGAGCCTAAGAAGGAGGGAGAAGATCGCTCTGACTATAACCAGTACTCTGATGAAGATGACAAGTACAAGCAACTTGAAGACCGCCTGAATGCTGTGGAAAACCTGAAGATGTCCGGGTTGAACTTTGATGATCTGAGCCTTGTTCCTGGTGTGGTGATTCCTCCTAAGTTCAAAGTTCCAACTTTTGCCAAGTATGATGGCATGTCTTGTCCAAAGCTGCATTTAAAGTCCTATGTTCAAAAGATCAACCCCCACATTGATGAAAGAAAGTTGTGGATGCATTATTTTCAAGAGAGTTTGTCCGTAACTCAGTTGGAGTGGTATTATCAGCTAGAGAATGACCATATCCGTACTTGGGGTGACTTGGCAGATGCTTTCTACAGAAAGTATGAGTACAATGCTGAATTGACACCCACTCGCATGCAACTACAGAGCATGTCTATGGGTCGTGATGAGAAGTTTAAAGAGTATGCTCAGAAATGGAGAGATTTAGCAGGCAAAGTTCAGCCACCCTTGTCCAATAGGGAGTTGGTTGATATGTTTATGGGAACACTGACAGGCCCATTCTTCAATCATCTGATTGGAAACTCTTCAGCCGGATTCACCGAGTTGATATTGACAGAGAGTATTGAAGCGGTATCAAAGTGGAAAGATTCAGATAGAGTCATCTTCAAATCTGCGAAGATCTTTTGGTGGTAAGAAGGAAACTAATCTGTATATGGTCGAAAAGCCGAGCCAAGACCGAACGTGCTCAATCTGTAGGCGGTTGTGATTTCCAATCCTACATCAAGACAACCTCGCGAGACAACAGCGAGCAGCAGGCAGTTCTGAAGATCAACATGCCATTGTCGCAAGCCTTGCAACACATGTTGAAAGCGGTGATAACCTTGAGGATCCTCCTCAAAATATCAACACTTCCTCTCGAGATACAATCCTAATGCTAAGTATGCTTACCATTCTAACACCGAACACGACAACGACAATGTTGGGCTCAAGAACAAGATTCAAGATTTGATTGAAGCTAAGCAGATTGAGTTTGATCCTCCTGTTGAGACTCCGAATGTGATCAACGCGCCTATGCCTAACCATGACAAGAGCTCCAATGCTGTTGGGGAGGATACTTATGTTTTCAACATAGGTGACTTGACCATTCCTCTGATGACTGTTAAGAAGAATTTGCTGCAAGCCGTTGTCAATCCAGGATGCCCAGAGAATTGTCGTTGGTGCCCATCTGCACCTGATGGTTGTGCTTGGTTGAGAAGACGTGTTCAGTGCATGATGGATAACCGTGAGATACTATTTCTAAAACCACCTGTGCAAAAGCTGTGTGAAGATATGTCTAAGTTGAACATCGAGGAGGTGAACGAAACTGCACCATCTGTGTGGGATACCTTGGGGCAGCCAAGTGGAAAGTATGATTACATGGTGAAGTACACTGTTCCTGAAAGCTACAAGATTCCTATTGAAGATGTTAAAGTGACCGGATGGGGTGACGATTTCCCAGAAGACTACGCTGATGTTAACACAATAAGGATTTCCTCTGCTGATCCTGTGCCTAGGGTGACACCTCTTATCATTACTTCTCCCGGATCAGTTCCATATTCCTCTGACAAGGCTATCCCTTGGAATTATGGAGCTGATGTTTACTATCATGGCATCAAGCAAGACCCTATAACCATTGAAGATCTTACAGTTGAAGCTACCATTCTTGACATTGACAACATCACCGGATCAAGTAAAGTGACCCGAACCGAAAGAGTGTTCTCTCCAGATATCTCTCCTCCAAAAGACACCACGACTCCAGCTCGCATTCCAGCTATTCAACCCATTCCCCAAGCTAGAGGAAAGAACCAGACTCATCCCGCTACGGTACCAAAGGAAGTTCGAGGACACCTCAAACGAGAAATGGAGGAAATTCAAGATTATCAAGAAAAGTGACTACAATGTTGTGGAAAGTTGGGACAGACCGTCCAAGATCTCCATGCTTGCTCGCTCTTGTGCGAGGCTCATGCTAATGCCTGGTAAAGTTTCAAGAATGCTCACGTGCAAGACACTACGATCGACCGTTTGAAGTTTGTATTGCTAGCTGGCTGCCAACAACGGCCTAGGCTTCTCGATCTTGATTGGACTCTACGGAAAGAAACAACAAAGCCTTGCACATTTGTTGAATGCAAGGGTACTACCTTATCTCATGTTCGGTGGATACGGTTACTCTGAATATCCTTCCAAGACCGCTTTTGATCGGCTCGATGTTGAAGGATTAGTTTTGAAGCCCAAAGACATTATTGTGAGAGCTTTTGATGGTTCTAAGCGAACAGTGAGAGCTCATTACGCTGTCAAAGTCGGTTCCCGACTTTTGACTCCACTTTCTTTGTCATGGACATCCGCCCGCTTATTCTTGCTTACTTGGGCCCTTGGATACATGGGGGCGGTATTACCTCTACCACGCAGGCGAGATACCCGTGAAAGGGAAGGTTGTCACGATATGGTGAAGAAGAATATATGGTCGGTCATCTATCATTCGATACCTCGAGGTGGAGGGTGAATTCTTTGAGACTCCTGTCAAGCTTTTGAAACAATCCCCGTGTCATGTGACTCTCCCACCTCCTAAAGTTGCACAAGTTCCGAGGATGGCTTGAAAGATGCTCAAGTCTTTGTTGAAGGAGGTAGTGCTATTTGGGGTCAACTCCGATCTTCCTTTCAAATCGACGGTTTAGGCTTCACCATCAAGGGTCAGAAGATGATACGCCGCGAACGTGCCGGCCAACTTCCCCTCCGCATCAGCCATAGTGGATCCATGCTATAGAAGACGACGACAACGTCTTCGACATCAGCAAGTGGATCTTCCCAACTCCCGACAACGAACTGAGCAATTGGAAGACTGAAGACGTCATACCAATCTCCTTTAGTCAGGAGTAATTGCTTTTGTTTTTGTTTTGCTTTTCGTATTTTCCATGTTTTGAACGATAAACTCTAAAGCCTAGTGCCTTGCCCGGGGCATCATGGTTCGTTTGTGAGGGTTATCATCTGTCATTTGCATATTTTAATTCAATAAAATCGTTGGACTTTTGCATTCAATTGTTGTTTTCTTTCTTTTACTTTATCACCCCTTCAAAAAGCTATTTGTTTCTTGCACACACCCACGTGATACACTGCAGAATCACTCCGAATCTCGTTGATAACAACTATGCTATTGCTAAATATGACTTCGATAATCTGATCTACCAAGCCAAAGACGAAGGTGAGGAAGATTGTGAAGTGCCAGGAGAACTTGTCGATCGCTCCAAAGAAGAAGAACGAGTTATCTGACCACGAAGAGCAAGTTGAGGTTGTGAATTTGGGTGCGATGGAGCAAAAAGAGATCAAGATAGGAGCGGGTCTTGAGAATGATGTCAAGGAAAGATTGGTTGGATGCTACGAGACTATATTGAGGTTTTCGCTTGGTCATACGAAGACATGCCGGGTTTGGACATTGATATTGTGCTACACCGATTGCCGACAAAAGAAGGTTTTCTCCCAGTGAAACAGAAGGTTCGTCGCATGCGTCCGAGATGTCGAGAAAATCAAAGCGAAGTTACGAACAGTTCAACGCGGTTTCTTTGTTACTTCTTATCCGCATGGGTTGCTAACGTGGTGCTGTGCCGAAGGATGGCAAGGCGTGAAATTCTGGCAGCAGATCGTGATGTCACAGAGAATGTTATGACACACTATCGACACTCGATTAACAATTCACACAATAAATGTAAACAGTGAAAGAACACAATAAGTTGTTTACCGGTTCAATGTCTAACTACACCTACATCCGGGGCTACCAAGCCGAGAGGAAATTCACTATTAGTAGAATTAATTCAGAATAAACCAACCGTTTATCTCCTTCACTTAAAACCTACCCAATGCAACTTCAACCTAAGTCCTACTTAGATCCGAGTACCTACTCACCCTCAATCACGTAAGTGATATCAACCTATTGAATAATTGAATTGTGAAGACACACTTCAATAAACTATCTTGATCTCGCTTCAAAGCTTTCAATCAAGAGACAAACACTCGTGCTTTAAAGCTTTGGTGATAAACTACCCTTACAACAAATCCTAGTCCAAGGCACTTATCAATTGATAGTTGCTTGGCTCACAAGAGATACTAGAATTACAAATACCAACTGTTAACTTTCCTAACAGTACACAAATGACAACCTGCTATTACTTCAATAAATTCCGGCGCAGTGTAAGGTTGAATTCCTTTTATAGAAGATCCGAAACTTCGCCTTGGGCTTCCATAAAGATAGTTAGGGTTCACTTAATTTAATCCTAAAACATGGTCTTTTCAACAACCAATTTAGGTCTAATTAAGATTAACCTAGAAGCCACGTGAGCATGCTTTCTAATAACAGAAAAACAATATTTAGCAGCTCAACAAACTTCCTGAAAAGTCTCAGAAAATTCTCGAGCAGAATGTCACAGAATGTCATAACATCCGTTATGACATCGATTTTGCAATTTCCGGACTTTAGCTTCCATTCTGAGTTGTCCTTTAACATCCTTAGCAAGTAGGATTTATCTTCAATCTCTGAATGTCAAGACATTTATCAAGACATTGCTAAAGCCTAGTTTTACCAAAATTAATGCCAACTAAGACACTAACAAACTCCCCCTTTGGCACATTTTTGGTTAAAACTACTTAACCTATCAGAGTACCTATGCAGCAGAAGACAAACTAGTTCTAAGCTTAAAGAAACTAGAACCTAGAGATAAGATAAATTCTACCCATACAGAAATCCCACAATTCCCACAATTGCCCACATACAAAATTTAAATTTTCATACAGTTTCCCAAAAGCCCATACTACTGTCAAGTAGTTCTTCTCCCCCTTTTTAGCCATAAAGGGCCAAAGGAAACAATACAAGTACCCCAAGCATTCAAGCAAATAATTAAAGAAGGTACCAAAAATTAGTAGGAGTACAATGCTGTCAACAGTAAGTTACAATCATCCAAACAAAATTGGGAAAATACAAGAATCAAAAACAAGAATAAAACAGAACAGAAACAGCAAAAACAAGAATCATCACAGCAATAGATCAATTGCTCTCCTCTCCTGAAGAAGCATTGTAATCATTATCAGTGTGAGTAACATCATCAACAACATTACCAGCTATCACTTCAGCTTTAAATTGGAAATCAGAATCTTGAGCAGACTCTGCAGGTTCAGGAGCTTTCCTCTTCTTGGTAATAGGTGTCCTCTTGGGTCTTGAGCTACCAACAGATTTAACTCTATACTTCTTTGAAGAAGTTCCAGTTTTGGTCATCTTCTCAACTTGAGAATCAGAGAGACCATCCTTTCCTTTGACAGGGGAACCAGCAGAAGTATCAATATCAGAGTCCACAGGAGTTGCCTGGTCGTGATCATCAGATGTCATAACATCCCCTGTGACATCTGGATCAGCTGCTAAACTAGGGCTAGCAGGCTTTTGGTTAAGGGGAACAGAGATGCCAGGTATAAAGAGATTTTCATGCAGGATCCTGGTGACTATCCTATCAATGGTTTCTTGAACATACGTAGTACCTTCTCTATTGGCTATCTTAGGGGGAACATATGAGGATGAGCCAGAAATCATACCAGTGGAAGAAACTGATGACCTTTGGGTATTCCGTGCATGCTGATTCTCGGTCTTCTGAGAGGCAGTTGCCATGGAATGCTGAGGAGAGGACTTCACAGGTTCAACATTTAGAGCTGCAGCGTTCGCCCTTATCTCTGCCATGGTGGGAGATGGACAGTCAGAGTCTTGGGATGAAGAGGATGAAGAAGACATATTTCTCTGAGATATATTGAGAAACTGAAACCAAGAATGACAAAGAATTTGAGAGTATCCTTTGGGTGGAGAGGGTATGATACTTTCAATAGAAGAGGCTATTATATGGAGGTGTCTCTTCATATTCTTGAAACCTTTAAAAATAAGAGGGAAATAATGAAGTGACCCACTCATAATTAATTGAAATAAAAGGCCTCTTCCCCTCCTTGTAAGCAATTTTAATTGCTACAATTCATATTGACAAATGCCCGTTGCTCCTTAAATTCTCAAATTGACTAGCATCAAGAGCTTTAGTAAAAATGTCACCAGTTGAAGTTCAGTGACTACATGGTCCAATTTAATCACTTTCTCCTCCACAAGGTCTCTGATGAAGTGATGTCTTATGTCAATGTGCTTAGTCCCTTGTGTTGTATAGGATTCTTTGAAATATTAATAACACTCGATTGTCACGGTATAATGTCATGACATCCTGTGACATTGTACTCGACAAGATCCGCTTCATCCGAACCATTTGTTAACAAGTTCTACCGGTGCTATGTATTCGCCTTGATGGACAAGGACACATTTTGCTTCTTCGAACCAAGAAACAAGATTGTTTCCCAAGAAGAAGCATCCTCCGAGGTACTTTTTCATCATCACACTACCGGCGACATCACAATAACTGACAAAATTGGTTCACATCCATGGAATATAGGATACCATAATTGCAAGTTCCACTCACATACTTGAATTCTTTTCACCGGTTAATGTGACTTATTTTAGGTTCACTTGGTATCTTGCACATACCCCAACAAAAATGCAATGTCGTCTGTTGGTCATTAGGTACAACAAGCTCCTATCATGCTTCTATACAAACTTTGATCTACCTTTTCACCACTTGTGTCCTTGGACAACTTCACATGTGTGGGAGCGAGTCCTTTTATGGTCGGCATTCTCCATTCCAAACTTTTGACAATATTCCTTGCATATTTGCTCTGTGAAAGGAATGTTGAGTCTTCCATCTGTGTGACTTGCAGTCCAAGAAAGAAGGTCAGCTCTCCCATGAGACTCATTTCAAACTCAGCTTGCATTTGATTGGCAAAATGTTTCACCATTGAGTCTGACACTCCACCAAATACTATGTCATCCACATAAATTTGAGCCACCATTATCTTACCTCCTTCATTCTTAACAAAGAGTGTTTTATCCAAGCCTCCTTTCCTGTATCCTTTGTCTGTAAAGAACTTGGTTAGCCTTTCATACTAGGCCCTAGGTGCTTGCTTTAGATCATATAGGGCTTTCCTTAATTTGTAGACATGTTCAGGGAAACTTGGGTCCACAAATCCTTTAGGCTGTTCTACATATACTTCCTCATTTAAGTAGCCATTTGGGAAGGCACTTTTCACATCCATCTGAAATAATTTGAATTTCAGAATGCAAGCAACCCCTAGTAGAAGCCGATTGATTCGGTCTAGCCCTTGGTGCAAAGGTCTCATCAAAGTCAATCCCTCAACACGAGTGTAACCACGAGCAACAAGTCTTGCTTTATTCCTGGTGACAGTCCCTTCTGCATCAGACTTGTTCTTGTAGATCCACTTTGTACCAATGATATTTGTTCCTTCTGGTCTAGGAACTAATTCCCATACTTCATGTTGCTTGAACTGGTTCAATTCATCTTGCATTGCTCCAATCCAGAATTCATCACATAGAGCTTCTTTAACATTTTTTGGCTCTATCTTTGACACGAAGCAAGAGTTTGAGATAGTTTCTCTGGACCTTGTAACAACACCTTTGGTTGGATCTCCAATGATGAGCTCCTTTGGATGATCTTTCTGAATTCTGATGGAAGGATCTTTGCTTGCTTCCTCTGGTTCATATTTTGGTGGAGTAGGAATAGGTACATCTTCCTTATCAGGTACTTGAGGTGATGTCTCAAACCATGTCTCAACATCATATGTGACATTGTGTTCCAGATGATGATCATCAACAATGACATTAATAGACTCCATCATAACCGGGTTACGGAGTTGAATACCCATATGCTCTGCTTGTTAGTGGAGTATCCCAGAAAAATGCCTTCATCACTCTTAGAGTCCATTTTTCTCCTTTGATCACGATCTATCAGAATATAGCATTTGCTACCAAACACATGGAAATATTTCACAGTTGGTTTTCTTCCCTTCCATAGTTCATACAGGGTGGAGGAAGTTCCCTTTCTTAAGGTGACCTGTTGTGAACATAGCAAGTCGTATTCATAGCTTCACCCAAAATGAATAGGGAGTTTCTTAGCATGAATCATTGCTCGGCGATTCTGTATAGTCTATTCTTTCTTTCCACAACCCCATTTTGTTGAGGTGTTATAGGAGAAGAAAACTCATGATTGATCCCCTCTGAGGAACAGAATTCATCAAACTTGCGGTTCTCAAATTCCTTTCCATGGTCACTTCTTATTCTGACAATACAGCTTTCCTTCTCTCTTTGAAGTCTTTTGCATAACTCTTTAAAGACATCAAACACATCAAATTTTTCTTTGATGAAGTTTATCCAGGTAAATCTGGAGAAATCATCCACAACAATATAGGCATATCTTTTTCCACCAAGGCATTCAACCTGCATAGACCCCATCAAGTCCATGTGTAGCAGCTCCAGCACTTTAGAAGTGGTCAGATGTCTAGACATTGGGTGTGACATTCTAGTTTGCTTTCCAACCTGACACTCACCAAAGACCCTTCCTTCATCAATATGGAGTTTTGGTATCCCTCCACCCTCCATAGTGATGATCTTTTCATTTCTACGAGATGCGATGTCCAGTCTTTGATGCCATAGCTTTACCTCCTTTTCATCCTTGTATGTAGAGCACACGAAGAGGTTGGTGTTCTCGATTCCCATGTAGTAGTTGTCCTTTGATCGACTTCTCTCATAACTACTTGTTTATCATTGATTACAAGACATTCGGACCTAGTGAAGTTGACTTTAAATCCCATATCACATGGTGACTTATGCTTATGAGGTTAGCGATCAAGCCTTTTACCGAACACTCCATTTAGATTTGGAACTCGAGCGGTCAAGTTTCCAATACCTTTGATTTCTCCTTTAGCTCCATCTCCAAAAGTAACAAAGTGGTAGAGTGAGGTTTGACATTATTGATGGGTTTTTATACCGGTCATATGCTTGGAACACCTGTCAAAGTACCAATCTTCCTTGGCGACACTCTAAGGGAGTGTGTGCTATCAATCTTAGATCCTCTTCTTCCACTTTTGAGTGTAGGGTACCTTGATGTTCTTAGGCTTAACATAGGAGTCGATTAGGGTACCCATGTAACCTATAGCGAAAGGTTTTATGTGTCCAAACCTTCCACATGGTGACATCTCCATCTTTGAAACTTCTTATTCATGTTTTTCGATCCCGATGTTGACCCCAATGTTGTGACATACGCTTTGACATTGGCTTATTAGGTCGGTCTTCTTCCTTATCGAGAAATTTCTTTGCATCTACATGCCCTAAGCCGGAGCATTTCTGTTTTATGTTGTGACATCTGCTTTGACTTTGGTTTCCATGCCTCTTCTTTTCTTGTCACTAATAGGTTCCTTTTCACCACATATCCTAGCCCATGCTTATTTCCGACATTTTGTCCAAGTGAAGAATTTCTTCCACTTATCGGTCGATGGTCGACATCTTGACGACTTAGTCATATGATCAAGCTTGGAATTCAACACTATAATCTCCTTTGAGATGACTTATAGTGATTGTATTTTCCTTCTTCTCGACTTCCAACTTCACATTTTCGCCTCAAACTTCTCAATCGACTTTTTTTTCATTTTTGACATACTTCACCACTTGATACGACTTTTTGTAAGTATCAGCAAGTTCTTCAAAGGTCACTTCCTCATTACTAGAGTCATTATCAGTATTGCCACTTTCAAAAGATGCAGTGACAAGTTTGGCTGATTCCTCTTCAGAGCCACTACTTGATTCACCATCAGACCAAGTAACAGTCATTCCTCTCTTTTGTTTCTTAAGAAAGGTAGGACATTCAGCTCTAATATGTCCAAATCCTTCACATTCATGACATTGGATTCCACTGCCTTGACTTCCTTTTTCCTCTGACTTGGATCTTCCGCTGGAGTCATAAGATCTGCTGATGTCAGATGAAATGTCCTTGACATTTGACCTTGACTTTGGATCAATCCTCTTGATGAGCTTGTTGAACTGTCTTCCAAGCATAGCTATAGCTTTAGATATGTTCTCTTCATCTTCCACCTTGTATCCTTCCTCAGTATTAGATGCAAGTGTTATGCTCTTGTTCCTTTTGTCAACAGTTTCACTGATTTCCATCTCAAAAGTCATAAGAGATCCTATAAGTTCTTCAACCTTCAAGGTCGATGTCAGCCTCCTCTTTGCGGTCACATTCATTGCAAACCTCTTAGGCAAGGATCCGAATCTTTCTCACCGCTTTTCTTGACATCTTTTCACCAAGTGCTCGGGCGTTGGCAATCTCCAAAATATTCATGTGAAACTCATGAATAGTCTCATCTTCTTTCATCTTCAAATTCTCAAATTTGGTAGTGAGCATCTGAAGTCTTGACATCTTCACCTTGGATGTTCCCTCATGAGTAGTTCCGAGAGTGTCCCAAACATCCTTGGCCACCACATTGATGGACCAAGATGAAGATATTTCTCAATACCATTGAATAGGGCATTCAATGCTTTAAAGTTCCCCAGAGCTAGCTCCTCTTCCTCTTTGCTCCATTCCTCCTCAGGTTTCAAGACAGTAGTCCCATCTTTTTCAAGCTTGGTGGGATGTTTCCATCCTTTGTCGTGACTCTCCAAGCTTTAATGTCCACTGATCTTAAGAAGGAAACCATACGAGGCTTCCAGTAATCATAATTAGACCCATCCAGAATAGGTGGTCTACCTCCAAATCCTCCTTCCTTATCCATTACGCCATAAACTATTATCCCTAGATCTCACCCAGAAATAACAGGCAGGGTGCCTGCTCTGATGCCAATTGAAATTCCTGGCAGCAGATACGTGATGTCATAGAGAATGTAATGACACACTATCTGACACTCTGTTAACAATTCACACAATAAATGTAAATAGCAGTAAAGAACACAATAAGTTGTTTACCCAGTTTAGTGTCTAACTACACCTACATCTGGGGGCTACCAAGCCAGGGAGGAAATTCACTATTAGTAGAATTAATTCAGGAATAAACCAACCAGTTTATCTCCTTCACTTAAAACCTACCCAATGCAACTTCAACCTAAGTCCTACTTAGATCTGAGTACCTACTCCTCCCCTCAATCACACGGTGATATCAACCTATTGAATAATTGAATTACGAAGACACACTTAAATAAACTATCTTGATCTCGCTCAAAGCTTTCAATCAAGAGATAAACACTCGTGCTTTAAAGCTTTGGTGATAAACTACCCTTACAACAAATCCTAGTCCAAGGCACTTATCAATTGATAGTTTCTTGGCTCACAAGAGATACTAAATTACAAATACCAACTTAACTTTCCTAACGATACACAAATAACAACACTATTACTTCAATAAATTCGAGGCGTACAGTGTAAAGGTTGAATTCCTTTTATAGAAGCGATCCACGAAACTTCGCCTTGGGCTTCCATAAAGATAGTTAGGGTTCACTTAATTTAATCCTAAAAACATGGTCTTTTCAACAACCAATTTAGGTCTAATTAAGATTAACCTAGCAGCCACGTGAGCATGCTTTCTAATAACAGAAAAACAATATTTAGCAGCTCAACAAACTTCCTGAAAAGTCTCAGGAAAAGCAGTTCTCGAGAATGTCACGAATGTCATAACATACATTATGACATCGCTGCAATTTCGGACAACTTTAGCTTCGATTACGGTGTCCTTTAACATCCTTAGCAAGTAGGATTTATCTTCAATCTCTAAATGTCATGACATTTATCAAGACATTGCTAAAGCCTAGTTTTACCAAAATTAATGCCAACTAAAACACTAACAGTACGAATGTGTGTAGATTACAGAGACCTGAACAAAGCGAGTCCGAAAGACGATTTTCCACTTCCTCATATTGACGTTCTGGTTGACAACACCGCTCAGAATAAGGTCTTCTCATTCATGGATGGTTTCTCCGGTTACAATCAGATCAAAATGGCTCCCGAAGACATGGAGAAAACCAATTTCGTTACACAGTGGGGAACTTTCTGCTATAAGGTTATGCCGTTCGGACTGAAGAACGCGGGCGCCACTTATCAGCGTGCCATGGTGACATTATTTCATGACATGATTCATCATGAGATAGAGGTCTACGTCGACGATATGATAGCTCGATCACAGAGTGAAGAAGAACATCTTGATCATTTGCAGAAACTGTTTGATAAATTGAAGAAGTACAGGTTGAGACTTAATCCTAACAGGTGCACCTTTGGAGTCAGATCCGGTAAACTCCTAGGGTTTGTTGTCAATGGTAAAGGTGTTGAAGTTGACCCCGCCAAGGTTAAAGCTATTCAAGATGCGACTCCCGTCGAGAAGGAAGTCGGAGGTTTCTTGGGCGATTGAACTACATTGCAGATTCATTGCACATCTAATCGCTACTTGTGAGCCAATCTTTTGAATTCTTGAAGAAAGATCAAGTAGTGAAATGGAGCAGCGATTGCCGGATCGCTTTTGACAAAATCAAGGAGTACCTCGAATCCTCCTATCACGATGCCGCCCACAAGGAAGACCTCTTATCATGTACTTGGCAGTGTTAGAGAACTCAATGGGGTGTGTGTTGGGGCAACATGACGAGTGCAGTCGAAAAGAGCATGCAATATACTACCTTAGCAAAAGTTTACATGTGAAACAAGATACTCACAGCTCGAGAAAACTTGCAACACTTTAAGCTTCGCCGACTAAGGCGATATATGTTGACTCACACTACTTTGTTGATTTCAAGATGGATCCGATAAAATATATCTTTGAGAAACCAGCTCTCTCGTAAGAATAGCAAGATGGCGTATGATCTTGACCGAATATGACATCGGTACACTTCTCGAGCGATCAAAGGGAGTGTAGTGGCCGATCATTTGGCTCATCAAGCGTAGATGACTATAAGTCTATGCGATTCGAGTTTCGAGACAAAGATGTTTTACTAGTCGCGATTGTGAAGAACCGAGGCCCGAACAAAGGACACGAACAAGGATCCCGATGGACCATGGTCTTTGATGGGGCCTCAAACTGCAATGGCATGGGCACCATCATCACATCCCTACAGTGGACATCGCCTTTCACCGCAAATTATGTTTGTTGCACTAACAACATGGCGAATCTGGCGTGCATCATGGGTATTAAAGCTGCTATTGACTTAAGAATCAAGTTCTTGCAAGTGTATGGAGACTCGACTTTAGTGATCGGATCGTTAAGGCGAGTGGGATCACAAGCATCCGAATCTCATTCCATATCGAGAGCATGTTTTGAGTTTGATCCCCTACTTCGAAGAGATCACTTTCAACCACATTCTACGAGAAGAGAATCAGTTGGTAGACGTGTTGGCTACTATGTCGTCTATGTTCAAGGGCAGATGGGACAACGAGGCTCCCCAGATCATCATTGAGAGGTTTGACGAACCGTATTATGAACTTGAGAAGAAAACCTTGGTACTATGGCGTGAATAGGTATCTTGAGACCCCGGAATATCCCGCAGAGGCATCTGTCAATGATAAGAAGTTCTTGAGAAGATTTGCATCTAAATTCTTCCTCGTGATGGCATCTTATACAAGCGCAATCACGACTTATGCTTACTCATTGTATAGACCGGAAAAGCAATGAGCGTATTATGGAAGAGTTACGAAGGCATTTGGTACCCACGGTGGACACACCATAGCTAAGAAGATCTTGAGAAGGGTTACTATTGGTCCACCATGGGTGATTGTCACCCTATGCTCGATCTTGTCACAAGTGCAGTTCGGAGACAAAGTGCACGACCTCCGTACCTCAGAATGTTCTACGCTCCTTGGCCTTTTGCAATGTGGGGCATTGACATGATTGGAGAAATCAAGCCCACGACTTCCAGGACATCGTTTCATCCTTGGGCAATTGACTATTTCTCCAGTGGGTAGAAAGACCTCGTTCGCATCTGTTACCAAGAATGTTGTGGCTCGTTTCATCAAACACAATCTTATCATCGGTATGGAACTCCCGAAAGGATCATCACGATATAACGGCTCTAATCTCAACAATAAGATGATCACCGAACTCACTGCGATTCAAGATCAAGCATCATAACTCTTCTCCATATCGGCCTAAGATGAATGGTGCTGTCGAAGCCGCCAACAAGAACATTAAGAAGATTATACAGAAAATGACAGTGACTTACAAATATTGGCATGAGATGTTACCATTTTCTCTCCATGGTTATCGCTTTCACATGACGGACATCAGGCAACCCTTCTCTCTTGTATACGGTATGGGCGGTCCTGCCCATCGAGGTTCGGATACCCTCGATCGAGTCCTCCATGGCGAATCGGTGAAAGAGGTTGGATTCAGACTCGCCTTGACCAGATTAACTTGATTGATGAGAAACGACTCGCGTCCATCTGCCATGGACAGATCTATCAGAAGCGAATGATTCGAGCATTTAACAAAAGGTCAACAAGGTACCAAGTTGGTGATCTAGTAGTCAAGCGTATCATTCTTCCACAAGGTGATCGGGGAAAATGGACTCCCACCTATGAGGACCGTTTGTAGTCAAGGCGATATTTTAAAGTGACTATGATGGCACCATGGATGGTGAGGACTTTCCACACCGTGACGCAGACATAGTCAAAAATACTACGATAAAAGAGACCCGCTAGGTCGGTGGCCTAGGCAAAAATAAGGGCATCTGACGAACCAAAAGGTTCGGGAAAAGTTAAGGATATATACAAAACATGTACACAGCATGTCGAAAACACGAAAAGCGGCTTGGGTAAAAAGGGTATCGGTGGGCGAAAACCGAAAGGGAGGTCTAAGCAAAAGTTAGGGATTTAAGCGTATGACTATGTCTCGTCCCGATCATCTTACTTCTAGACTACTATCAGCATTCAAGACTCAAATGGCGAAGATCAATCTACTCACTTTCCACTGGCAGCAAGGAGATGAGATAGTTGAAATATATGAGTACTAGCATAGTTGGAACTTAACGAGATTGTTTCCGCATAGCTTTTTACTTTTCTTGTATATAGACTACTTGGCCATACGCCACCTTTCAAATAAATACAAGTTTCTTTCTCTTTACAATCTTTGCTGTTGTTGTTTGCATAAAGTCCAACGTTTGCTTTGAATGATTATATGCATCTAACAATAAAATCTATTCACAAACATGCGAAAAGTGAACATGCAAAAGTAATTACTACAGGCTCCAGGAATTGAGATGACGACGAAAGTCACCAATGCATTTCCTCGCAGAGCATAATCCCCACAGAGGTGTCACTCACCATAAAACCTTCCCCAGCAAAGAAGAGGAGAACCCCAAGCAGTGATTCCACTGAACTTAATTGGGTTACACCCATCTTCGAGCAATAATATTTCATTCCCGGCCGAGGTATTCTTCCCCAACAGAATATCTCTCAACAATTCCCCTTTTCCCCAGCAGCATCAGTATCCAGACCTGAAACTTGGTCAGATAGTGCATCGGAGGAAACCTACACCTTTTATTCCCCAACCAGAGATTACGACGGGCTCCAGATTCTTCTAACCCGGTCTCCCGGCAACTATCAAATACTCTCCAGTAGGATTTACACGCAAGATCCCCAGCAGAGTACCTCCCAGACTCTCCCTAGCAGGGTCTATATATGAGATCCTCAACAACGTGTTTCTCGATCTCTACCTTCCTCAACAAAATCTAGGCCCAAGACTTGGTCAGATAGTGCACCGGAGGAATCAAAGTTTTCTTTCTTCCTAGGGTTTTCGTCCCCAAACAGAAGTCAGAAATCCTCAAGCAGAACATCTGCATCTTCTTCAAGATGGATATGTTTTGAAATACCACGACATCTATCATTCATACATTATTCATGAAAAGTCATATGCATATGTCATTCATACACATTGTCATGCATCCTTCCTTGCATAAGACTAACAATATTCTATCAAAGTTTCTCTTGTTTTTTCCAAAACAGGTGAAAATCACTAAAGCGACAGTCCGGGATTAATGCCCGAGAGCGGAAAACTATCGAACGAGTCCTAGTTGTCCTCCAAAGACGGTCGATTAAGACCCGAATCCGACGGAAAACTATCCGAACGACCACCCTTGTTGTCCTCCGACAACAGATCCAGGATTAATACCCGAAGCTAGACGGGAAACCCTATCCGAACGATCACAAGTTATCCTCTGATAACAAGCAATGGACCAATACCCGATGCACAACAGGGAAGCTATCCACATTTTGCCAACTATTACCCCCCCCAGAGTAGTCAGCACGAAGAACTATTCTGACTCATTCTTATTATCAACACCAACTACAGAGCCTGGCGTACAACTCAGTTTCCTTGGATGGCATCTTAAGCCCATCTCCGACTACTTGTCAACATTTCTCCACTTTCAAAATGCTGCATATTTGGTTAAAAACCAATACAAACCAATAGCTTCATTCAAAGATGAGCATGAAGTCTAACGTACGACTCCCTCCGGATGGCATCTTAAGCCCATCCCTTTTCACTTCCAGAACATCTACAGGGCCTAGCGTACAACTCACTCCTCAACACCGATCTTTCCAGATGGCATCTTAAGCCCATCCCCGTCAATTCTCCTATCAACAATCTCAAGTCTAGCGTACGACTCATTCCCCAGCGAAATCTCCAGCTTCTCCAAATGGCATATGTAAGCCCATTCCCGCATCATCACCAATGAGTGCAAATTTTGGTGTACTCGGTGTTCAATCATCTTCTACCTCCAGGTCACGAAAGGCGAACATGCCAATCTAACCCTTCCAGTACAAGAAGATTGAATAGGGGCAGCTGTCATACCCCAAAATTTGCCCTCTATCTTCTCAAGATATTTCATACATCCATACTCAAGGATTCTTCAAGGGTTGATCAGACAAACCCTCTCCTAGACAATCAACCCAAACTAGGGTTTGGTACTTTTCAGATTAAGATGGACTTCCAACATCTCCAATGGTCTTCATGCCTCCTCATATGCTTCAAAGGTTCTCCATGTCAAGTTTCAAGCCTCAGAAGTCAAGTTTCCTCAGACAATTGTTCAGATGGTTGAAAATCAGTTGTATTGGACAAAAAGTCAATTGTGGTCAACATACAGTCAAACTTCATGATTTTTGGTAAAACATCCTCATTTTGAAGTTACATTCATCATTTAATCAAGGGTTGATCATGATTCATCAAGAAAACTCAAGATTTGCTCAAAAGTCAAACTTTCCAAATTAGGGTTTCTTGAGGAAAAGTCAACCAAACTTTGACTGGGCATAACTTCTTGATACTTTCTCAGAAATTTTTCCACCACCTCTTGTTTTGAAGGAAATTCAATTCTCTACAACTTCATGGCTCACAAGAATGTTCAAAAAATGCTTCATTTGGAAGGTATGGATCAAAACATTACAGGTCCTTTTCAAAGTCAACAAAACGTCAACATTTTGTTTTGAAGATATATTGAGCATGGAAACTCCAATTGAGATGAAACCAAAGATGTTGGTTCGAGGACTCTTAGAGATTTCTAAAAAGTCCAAGAACACTCAAAAATGTGGAAAATTGAACAAGATACACTATTCAGAAGTTGGGCATTTTTGGACAATTGCACAAAAGGAGATATTGGTCAAAATGCAAAATTTTCCAAATGGGCCTATAATCTTATGATCCAAACTTGCTCATGATGTTATTTGTGACCCATTGATGCTTGGCCATGGCAATTTTCTATTTTATTAATTTATTTTTGGATTTAAAACCATTTAATTCAAAATTAAATTATATAAAATATGAAAATAAGATATTTTTCCAAAAGGAGTGAATTTATATCAAACTTGAGGTCCAAGGAAGCCCATGATACATGCCAATTTCGTGCTTGCTCTCTCATTAAGAAGAAAATCAAATTTTTTCCAAAATTTGATTTTATTTGAAAAATATTCAATGCACATTCAAAACCAAATCTTTTTTCCTTCTTTTTCCTTCTTTTTCCTCTCCTAATTCACTCTATAAATAGCCAGCAAGTTGACAAGCAAAGGACACGAAACCCTAGCCAAAAACACAACCCTTATTTTGCCAAAATTTTTCAAGAATTGTGAAAAATTGAATTTTGAGTTCCAGCCAATTTCAAGGAGTTCTAAGCATTCAAACATCTTCCTTGACATCCCAGCAATCGAAACCACCTCTTGCTCGAAGCCAAATCGCTCTGAATCGTGCCAACTAGCTCTCACCGGTTTGGTAAATTCACAAATTCGATTTTCTTTTTCCATGCGTTATTAATTGTTTGTGTGTTTGAATGGATTCAGGACATCAAATAGATCATGAATGATGCATCACATGCAAGCATACACGCATAAATCACATATTGCCATGGTTAGGAAAATAATTTTTGACAATTTTTTAATGCATAAATAAAAATATGAAAATAATTAAAACAATGCAAAAATATTAAATAATGAAAATATGAAAAATATGAGATTTGCAAACTTGTAAAAAGAAATGTCATGGCCAGGGATCGAACTGGAGACATGTGAGAGCATCTACCAACAGTACACGCCTTTACCACTACGCCATGTGTGCTTCACTATTTGAGATCCGGAGGGAGTGGATTATAACACGCGTCGCTTCCTGACTTGCCTCGTCTTCGCGCCATCCATCGCCTTCCTCGTTTGAATATTTGAAAACTCGCGGCCATTGCTCGGCCACTGCCCCGCAAAATCAAAAACACAGCATACATAATATAAATAACATCTAAGACCATGGTTCGATTGGAAACATCATTCCGAATGCAATGGTATTGGTCTTGAGGTCCAATTTTTCCTGTTTTGGAAAACCCTAAAACGTGTTCGGAAACCCTAACAATGGTGTTATGCATTCTCGGCCATGGAAATTGATTAAAGCACCGAAAAGTTTGCAAATACATCATCGATCACAAAAACAAACACAAATCGCGTTAAAGATACATGAAAATTAAAACACGATTTTTGAAATTTCAAGAACAAACCAATTTCGGTTTTCACGATTCTGGATGGTTTTTGGCAAAGTGAAGGTCTGAATCGACTCTGGAGATGTCAAGCAATGTGTTGGACACCTTAAAATTGATTGAAAACGGAAGTGTGATTGCCAATAGCTTGAAGGTCACGGTTTTTGAGCTTTGGAATAGGGTTTCTAGGGCAATTTTTCATTACGCCTTGATAGGTATGCATCACACATTTATACTGGATGAATTTGGCATGGTTTTTGGAAAGAATCAATCAACATTCAATGTAAATCAAAATTTATTTTTGTACAAAATCAAATTTTCAAAATTTGATTAATTTCCAATCCAATCTTGCCATATTGATCAATTTTCGAAAATTGCTGGCCTTTGTGAGTTACTTGAGTCTCATCTTCCTTGACATCCCAGCAATCGAAACCACCTCTTGCTCGAAGCCAAATCGCTCTGAATCGTGCCAACTAGCTCTCACCGGTTTGGTAAATTCACAAATTCAATTTTCTTTTTCCATGCGTTATTAATTGTTTTTGTGTGTTTGAATGGATTCAGGACATCAAATAGATCATGAATGATGCATCACATGCAAGCATACACGCATAAATCACATATTGCCATGGTTAGGGTTCAAAGAACTATTGGATTCGAACTGACCGATACAGGACAATTTAGCCAAAACTAATGCCACAATTGAGATCGCAGCCCTCGATTTAGGGGGGTAAGGTGCCTTAGAGTTTTTTATTTTGCAAATTTTTCAAGTTTTCAGGTTTGGCTTGCTGGAGAAGACGATCGGAGCTAGGGCTCCGGCGTCGTTGGCTGGGATGAAGACCGGCGAGGCTGGCGTGGCGCGATGGGCTTCTCTGATTCGTCCGTTCATAAGTCAATAGGGTCCACGCGTGGCTGATTGTGTTTCAAACCTATCCATGTGTGATACGGTGAACTGACTTTGTAGGTTTTTGTATCGCAAATATGCGGATAGCATGAGTCGCCACCGACTTTTCTTTTATCCAATTAAGGGAAGGTAAAAGCAAAAAGACCGTTAGATTAGTAAGGAGAAGGTTATGAAAAGGAAGGTATTAGCACTTTCCATCCGTAGTTATCTCACGGGCTCTTAGTTGCTCTTAGATCACTTTAAAATTGTGCTTCGTGTGTTTAACAAAATGTTTTGAAAAGGCATTTCGCTTTGACTTTGTAATGATTCATGTAGGAATGTATACAAAGTGTTTGGAAATGTTTCGCTTTGAAAAGAGTTTGAACTTTGACAAAAGTGTGAGGTGAAAAGTATTTTGATAGAGCAAGCAACTAAAAGTCTTATTACCTACCGTAATGGGTCGTTTTGTTTTACGCCCTTTAGAATAGTGCTATCCATACCATTAGTTGGTAGGTAACCCCATTCGTTGGATGTAAGCGGACATTCGAAGGGACATCGTATGGTCATAAAGCAACTTGTAGGAAGTATCCTAGCACATTTGAAGGACTATCATCATTTTTGTAGGCGACAATCGAGGGTCAAGATCATGTATTCGTGGCGACATCGTGGGTCTTATGATCTTTATCGAAGGGACTATGATGATTTATTTTGAAAACGGTGCTAGAATACCTCTACGCTCGAGGACTTGACCATGTGAATTCGTAAGGCATCGAGAGAATTACCCTAAGGTGCATGTGTGAAAAGAGTGTGTCGATTCGATATTTTATCTTTGAAAATTAGTGAGCTATTTTGATTATTATCTTGCCATACACGCCTAATTACTAGCAATTTATAGGGTGCGGAAATTAAAATGCGAATGTAAAGTGGAAAGGTAAATGTCACGCTATTACATGGCTTTGGGGCGATACATAATTTAAACTTGGAAAATAAAAACCTAATTTAAACTATTACATCCATGAGCAATTACAATATTGGAAAAATGAAAACGTAAAAGAAAACGGAACAACTCAAAGAATGAGAAATCGAAAATACGAGATGAATCGAATAAGAGAAAAAATGTTAGAAAAATGCAAGTTTTTGAATGAGAAAAATATGACATGCTGGAAATAACATAAACATGCTAAAATAATTTTTTGGGATTTTAGATGCAATTTAATAATTAAAAACTAATTAAAATTGATTTAAATGCAAAATTATGAATAAAAATAAATATGCATGCAAAATTGTATTTTTTAATTTTATAAATTAAATAAAAGTTTTCTGGAAATAATGTAAAAAGAAAAATAATTTTTGGTGATTTTTTAATGCATGAAATAAAATTATGAAAAGAATTAAAATTGTATGAAAATATTAAATAAAATAGAAAAAATAGAAAAGTTTGTAAAAAGAGAGAAACCAAATGGTCCTGGAGAATCGAACCCGGACCTTGCACGATCCAACGCCTTGCCAATCGAACTAACGTGCTTCATTTGAAACCGAGCGAATAAAGAAGAACAAGTGTCGCTCCTCGATGCTCCATCACGCGCCAAGCTTCGTCTCCTCGCTTTGAAATTTTGAAAACTCGCGTCGGCCATTGTTCGACGCTACGTCCCTAGCAAAATCAAAAATCACATACAGATAATATAAATAAATTTTAAGACCATGGTTCGATTCCTGGGATCATTCCGAATGCATTGGTATAGGTCTCATGGTCCAATTTTTCCATTTAAGCAAAGCCCTAAACCGAGCTCCGAAACCCTAGCTATGGTATATCACGATTCAAGCCATGGAAATGCAATCAAATAACCCAGATCGCTTGCAAACTTCATTCTAATCACAAAAACAACAATGAAACATGTTAATAATGCATGAAAATTAAAATACGATTTTGGATTTTTTAAGAACAAACCAAACTCGGATTTTCTGATTCTGGATGGATTCGAGCAATGTGAAGGTCTGGATTCACTCTGGAGGTATCAAGGAATGCAATGGACACCTTAGAATCGATTGAAAACGGCTGGAACTAGGGTTGCACTTTGCTTGTTTGCCACGGTTTTTTTGAGTTGCAACAAGGGTTCTTGAGCCAATTTTTCTACTCTAATTTGTGTGGTATGTATCATGTATATATAGTAGAAGGATTCAGAGCTGTTTTGGGAAAAAATTAATCAATGATCAATGCCAATCAAATTTGATTTTTGTACAAAATCAACTCTTCCAATTTTGATCAAATTTCAATCCAATCTTGCCATATCCATCAAATTTCGAAAATTGCTGGCTTTTAATGGGTTGCTTGGATCTCAAGGAAGAAATAAAAATCAAGTTTGCAATTAATTTTGATTTTATACTTTATTTTTGAATTTAATTTGTATTTAAATGAATAAATTCCAAATTAAATAGAAAAATAAAAGAAAAATTCGTGGCATTGGGCTTGGATATTCCTAATGGTGTGAGGAATAAGTTTGCATGAAGAAAAAGTAGGCCCATTTGCAAAAAAATTTATTTTTAGAAGTATTTCTCTTTGTGCACTCTTTCAAAATTGCCCAACTTGTGAATGGTGTATCTTGCTCAATTTTCCACATTTTTGAGTGTTCTTGGACTTTTTGGAAAGCTCTAAGAGTCCTCTAACCAACCTTTTTGGTCTCATCTCAATTGGAGTTTCCATGCTCAATATATCTTCAAAACAAAATGTTGACTTTTTGTTGACTTTGAAAAGGACCTGTAATGTTTTGATCCATACCTTCCAAATGAAGCATTTTTTGAACATTCTTGTGAGCCATGAAGTTGTAGAGAATTGAATTTCCTTCAAAACAAGAGGTGGTGGAAAAATTTTTGAGAAAGTATGAAGAAGTTATGATCACCAAAGTTCATTGACTTTTCATCTAGAAACCCTAACTTAGAAAGTTTGACTTTTGAGCAAATCTTGGGTTTTCTTGATGAATCATGATCAACCCTTGATCAAATGATGAATGTAACTTCAAAATGAGGATGTTGACCAAAAATTATGAAGTTTGACTGTATGTTGACCACAGTTGACTTTTTGTCCAATACAACTGATTTTCAACCATCTGAGCAATTGTCCGAGGAAACTTGACTTGTAAGGCTTGAAACTTGACATGGAGAATCTTTGAAGCATATGAGGAGGCATGAAGACCATTGGAGATGTTGGAAGTCCATCTTGACCTGAGAATTGCCAAACCCTAGTTTGGGTTGATTGTCTAGGAGAGAGTTTGTCTGATCATCTCTTGAGGAATCATTGAGCATGGATGTATGAAATATCTTGAGAAGATGGAGGGCAAATTTTGGGGTATGACACCATGACGCGTCATCCTTCATATACAATTGATTTTGGGTTTTCTAACACCAAGTGTCACTTGTCCTAGTGGTTAAGGCGCCAGCTGTTCAAAGATGCTCCAAGGGGTCCCCAGTTCAAACCATGCCAGGACCGGTTTTGCTTTTTCTTTTCACAAACTTCATATTTCAAACTATTTTCATATTTTCTTTTTATTTAATATTTTCATTCATTTTAATTTATTTTACATAATTTTTATCATGCATTATAAAATACCAAAAAATATTTTTCTTTTTGCATTATTTCCAGAAAACGTTTATTTAATTTACAAAATTAAAAATATTATTTTTGCATGCATATTTAATTTAATTGTTAATTTATCATTTAAATCACATTTAATTAGTTTTTAATTATTAAATTACCTCCAAAAAATCCCAAAAAAATTATTTTAGCATATTAATGTTATTTCCAGCATGAAATATTTTTCTCATTTAAAAATTATTATTTTGCTAACATTTTCTCTTGTTCGATTTCTTTGAATTTCCGATTTCGCATCTTTTCACAAAGTTATCTTGTTTCGACGATTTCTTTTATCGTTTTCTTTTCCAATTATGTAATTGCTCATGGATGTAATAGCTTAATTAGGGCTTTTATTTTCCGCACTTTTCAATTATGTATCCCCCAAAGCCATGTAATAGCGTAGGATTTATCTTTCCGCACTTTATATTCCCGCATTTTAATTTCCGCACCCTATAAATTAGTAATTAGGCGTATGGCAAGATAAAATTGAACATAGCTCACTCTAATTTTCAAGATAACATGAATCAAATCAACACACTCTTTCACACGCACTTTAGGGTAATTCTCTCTCGTTGCCTTTATGAATTCAAATGGTCAAGTCCCTCGAACGTAGAGGTATCCTAGCACCGTTGCCTTCAAAACAAATCATCATAGTCCCTTCGATACAAAGATCATAAGACCCACGATGTCACCTCCGAATACATGATCTTGACCCTCGATTGTCGCCTACGAAAAATGATGATAGTCCCTTCGAATGTGCTAGGATACTTCCTACAAGTTGCTTTCTATGACCATCCGATGTCCCTTCGAATGTCCCGCTCACATCCAACAAATAGAGTTACCTACCAACTAATGGTATGGATAGCGCTATTCTAAAGGAACGTAAAATGATACACGAAAACGACCCATTATGAGTAGGTAAATAAGACTTTTAGTTGCTTGCTCTATCAAAATACTTTTCACACCACACACTTTTTTGTCAAAGTTCAAACTCTTTTCAAAACAAAACATTTCCGAACACTTTGTATACATTCCTACATAAATCATTACAAACTCAAAGCGAAACGCCTTTTCAAAACATTTTTGTCAAACACACAGAAAGCACAATTTTTAAAGTGATCTAAGAGCAACTAAGAGCCCGTAGATAACTACGGATGGAAAGGGGTGCTAATACCTTCCCTTTTCATAACCTTCTCCCTTACTCGAATCTAACGAAGGTCTTTTTCTGTACTTTTTACCTTCCCTTAATTGGATAAAAGAAAAGTCGGTGGCGACTCTTGCTATCCGCACATTTGTGATACAAAAACCTACAAAGTCAGTTCACCGTGTTACAATAGAGGACTTCGATACGGAATTTTAGAAATCGGTCTCTCTCAATTCCGAGTTTCCATCTAGGACCTTTTAGTGGGCAAAACGTACGGTTCAGCACTAAAGTTTAGCGTAATCCACTGGGGAAAACAAATTCTTTAGAGACTTTCTCACAGAACCTGCTCTCGGCCTTCAAACGAAAGTCGTAGATAATAATGGGAGAGACCTGCTCATCGAAAATCAACATAAAATACCCAAGGAGATGAGAGATACGCCTTTGGGAGTCCCCAAAACGCACCGGAAACCCGAAATCTGCTTTAATAAGAAAAAGGCGAGTAAACTCTTTTTGTATTGCCATTCAGAATTCCTTGAACCTGGTAATCCTCATGAACAATGCTTATGCATGCGACTACATGTATGCTTATGCAACCAGATTATAAGCCAAGAACGCGGAAAAGAAGAGGGTAAATTTTGGGGTACAACAGGTCCACCTATAACCTCAGCTCTTTGGCCAGTTGAACATGTCTATCATGCTTCCCCCGAAGCTTCGTAACTTCATTATGGTATTCACTATTCTGGGTCTCTAACTCATATATCCTAGCACGAGCCTGGTCGAGCATAGCTTTAGAGGAGGCAACATCATCGTTCAAAGTCAACACAGTCTCAAGCACCCTCATAACAGCAGTAACATCGGTGTTGATGTCTTGCTTACGAGTCTTCTTGTCGGTCGAGAGGATGGCCTCCCTTTAAGCTTCGTGCATCCCCAAGGAGTTCACACTATCAAAAATATGTTGGTTCCCATAGTAAGGGGAAGCACGAAGATATCCCAGGCAGTAGTCGAAATCCCTCGAACACCTTGCTCTGAACGCTCCCCCTGTCTCCTGTTCAGGGAATGCTCGGGAGAAGACACAAGGGAAGGAGTGGGTTCTCCTGCTTAGCCGTCTTTCCTCGTCTGCTCCTGCAATTCAGCAACACGATATTTAGCAGGACCTCGGGTGCCCTTCGACTTCAGCTTCAACATGCTTTCCTCGAGAAAAGCCATTCGGGCTACAAAATCAAGCACAAGCAAGGTTAGACAAACATCGGAGTAAAATAAAACCTCGCGGGGACTTACGAAGAAGTTACCTATAAGTGGCAACGCATCCCTGTCTGATGGGAAATCGAGAAGGGATTTTGTGATTATTAATCGGCTAACTATTTCAATCTCCCCACAGGCATCCAGGAGGACATTCCCCTACATATCCACAAAAATAGCTGGGGTAAAGCTTTTGACATAGTTCGCCAACTTCTCGTACGAGAGATGGTCTTGCACATCTAATTGTTCGTGTTTCACATTATAAAAATCTGCTCCCCGGTTGTAATGTTTCCTCTCCCACTCCAACAGAAATCGCGCGGTCAGCCGCTCAACCCGCTCGCCTTGCTCGTCAACTTCCACAGACCGAGTGTACATCGTGTCTTCAACTTCACTAGTAAGAGGCTTCACAATGTAGAACCTCCCTTTAAAGTCACAAACAAACTCCAGATAGAGGCGAAATAACTTCCCCGATTACTTGAACGCCACCCAGGCTGGGAGGTCGTCGACCGTCTGTCGTTGGAGGTGAAAGATCTAGAAGAACAGAGGTAGTGTGGCCTCGATATCAAGGTAACTACAAACTAGTTCGAACATACGCATGAATTCCACCGTGTTTGGATGAAGTTGTGAAGGGGCCAGATCTAACCACATAAACACTCCAGTCTAGAAACATGTAAAGGGAATGTGCATGCCCGCATCTCGAAAAGAAAATTCATACATAGGGAAGCTCGTCTAAGTCCTCGATCACATTGAAAGCTGAGAAAGAATCATCGGCAAACTCAGACTTGATATTTTGTAGTTTGTTCGTGACCCGCGACAGATCTGCAGCACGACGAATACTTCGCTGCGTGCTCGGGCCTTCTTCCCCTATCTCCTCGATTGGTTGAGACATAGTACCGTAAAAGCAGCGAAAGAACAAGTGAATTCGACATAATCAAATCCACCCTTCCACCACTATTCAAGTAAAAGGGCGAGATCTTCAACGTAACAAACGCCACACGAGATTTCCCATGACTCCACCCTTTAGCCCATGATGTCGACCAACCTACCTAAAGATTCATCCAAGGGAACAACTTTCATTCCCTGTGGAATCTGTTAATCCCTTTGGCTTATTTTGGCTAAAACTAATTTACATAACCTTTGTATTACAGAAGCATAATAAGGATCCCAAAGATCACACAAAGTTTCTCTCCCATAAAAGTTGCTCATCAGAGATAGCATAACATAACCACTTCTCCCCCTTTTTAGCCATAATAAGACAAAGGCTTGTTGAAGGAGAACTCACTATAACACAGGAAACATAACATCATAGGCAACTCTGACTGGTACATAGATTTCTGATGGAGATTCAAGTGATGAAAAATTGACAATTGAAGAACTGGCTGCCACACACAAAGAACTATGCATCAAAATTATTGAAGTATGCAAGGAGAATGAGAAGCAGAAGAAGCTCATACTACAACTGCAAGATATAAACAAAGAGCATCTGGAAATTATAAAGAGGTTGGAAAGTAAAGTAACTATGCTGAAATGTGATGTTGATTAGATGACCAAGAATGTTAAAATGCTAAAGAGTGGATCTGAAACACTGGACAACATACTTCAAGCTGGAAAGATAGCAGGGGACATGAGTGGATTAGGTTACAATGGTACAAATAAGTATCCTATAGAATATAATCAAAGTCAGGCTGTATTCAAGATGTTGAATCAAATGTTTCAACATCCCGGAAGGAACAATTACAGAAAGCCTAACAGAAGACATAGACACTAGAGATGTCATTACTGTGGAAGATATGGTCACATAAAGCCTTTTTTCTTAATGTTGTATTGTTACCCCAACTCTACACACAAATCAAATGTGACTCAGGCTCAACCAAGGAAATAGTGGATTCCCAAAGCAAATATTGCATGTTTCTTTGCTCACACGTCTTCAACAGAAAGATCACAAAAGAGTGGTATTTTGACAGTGGATGCTCAAGGCTTATGACAAGTGATCAAAGCTTATTAGAATATTATCAGGATCACCCAACAGGCTATGTCAACTTTAGAGATGGAATGAAGGGAGAAATCAAGGGTACAGGAAAAATACAAAGGTCAAAGCTCCCTAACATTGAAGAATTTTTGTTTGTCAAAGGATTGACGTCCAACTTGATCAGCATAAGTCAACTATGTGATCAAGGATTTAATGTGATCTTCATAAAAGCTGAATGTATCATTAAAAACAAAGATGGTGAAGTCACGATGAAGGGCAGAAGAAACAAAGACAACTGCTACCTATGGTTTCCCTTGGAAGCAAATCACAACATAAGTATGGAAGTCAAACACACTGTGACAAGAATAATCAGAAGTCAACTGATCATAATGTCCCAATAAATGTCATAACATTAGGTACTTTAACCACAGTTAATGGTCAATCTGCTGAAGGAAAAACTATAAATCCAGTGCATGAATTTTTAGAATTGAAGTTGGTCAAGTTGGTCAAGCGTACATTGCCGAATATAAGATAAATTCGGCTCTAGAGGCTGAAGAAGAAAACATGGCCATAGAAAAGAAAACTGGTCAACGAAAGCGTCGGTGAGCAGCATTAGATTGCGTATACGACGATGAACCTCTAGGTTTCGAAAAGGATCCTATGGCACCAGAAAAGATGCAGCCACAAGATCCTTTGGAAGAAATCGACCTTGGCGCAGAGGGTGATAAAAGACCAACATACATTAGCGCCAACATTGACCAAAAACTCATATTTGATGTAATATCTTTACTAAAAGAGTTTAAAGATTGTTTTCCTTGGGACTATAACGAAATTCCAGGTTTGAACAGGGAATTGGTCGAGTTAAAGTTACCAATAAAAGTTGGGAAAAAGCCAGTGAAACAAAAACCTCGACGATTTGCACCCACAATTATGCCAAAAATCAAGGAGGAAATAGAAAGACTCCTCCAAAGCAAGTTCATCAGAACTGCAAGGTATATCGAATGGTTGGCTAATATTGCGCCAATTATTAAGAAAAATGGAAAGCTAAGAGTGTGCATTGATTTTAGAGACTTAAATGCTGCCACTCCTAAAGATGAATATGCCATGCCAGTGGCTGAAATGCTAGTCGATTCGGCTGCTGGTTTTGAATATTTAAGTATGTTTTGATGGTTATGCTGGTTTTAACCAAATTTTTATTGCAGACGATGATGTGCCGAAGACGTCGTTTCGTTGCCCAGGGGCATTAGGCACCTATGAATGGGTAGTTATGTCATTCAGCTTGAAGAACGCCGGAGGAACATACCAGAGGGTAATGAATTCTATGTTCCATGATTTCATTGAAAGTTTAATGCAGGTTTACATCGACGATATTGTAATCAAGTAGAGTAGTAAATCGACACACTTAGAACACCTTCGGAGATCCTTCAAAAGAATGCGAGAATATGGATTGAAAGTGAATCCATTAAAGTGTGCTTTTTGTGTGCAGGCATGAGATTTCCTTGGTTTTGACGTGTATAAGAAAGGAATTGAAGTTAATCAAAGCAAGACCAAAGCTATCATGGACGTCAAACCACCGTTGACCAAAAAGGAGCTTCAGTCTTTGTTGGGCAAAATAAATTTCTTAAGGAGATTCATTTCCAACTTAAATGGCAAAACTAAGGCATTTTCACCACTACTTCTACTGAAAAACAAAGAGTTCATCTAGCAAGAGGAGCATCAAGAGGCTTTCGAAAAAATCAAAGAGTATTTGGTGAAGCCTCCTATATTGGCACCTCCACTTAGAAATAGGCCTATAAGGTTGTACATAGCAGCCTCAGAGTCGACAATAGGTAGTGTGTTAGTTCAAGAGGACGACAATCATGTCGAACGACCTGTGTATTACCTTAGTCGTATGTTAAATGGTCCTGAGACTAGGTATAGTGATATAGAAAAGCTATGCTTGGGTTTGTATTCCTCTTGTCTAAAATTGAAGCAATATATAAAGCCAGTTGACGTGTATGTTTCCTCTCATTTCGATATTATTAAACACATGTTGTCTAAACCAATTCTGCACAGTCGAATTGGTAAATGGGCTTTAGCATTAACTGAATATTCCCTAATATACCTTCCTTTAAAAGCAATGAAGGGGAAAATAGTGGAAGATTTCCTAGTCGATCATTCCATGGTTGTTATGCCAAATTTTTTTTGTTCAACTAGCGCCTTGGAAATTATTTTTCGAAGGTTCTTGTCACAAACATGGTGCAGGGATAGGAGGACTCATAATTTCTCCCAGTGGAATTCCAACAGAGTTCAAGTACACCATCGATGGCATCTGTACTAATAATGAGTCAGAATATGAATCCCTCATTACTGGACTTGAACTGCTGCTAGAATTGGGGGCAAGAAATGTTGAAATTATGGGAGACTCCGAATTGGTAATCAAATAAGTGTCAAAAGAGTATAGGTGCGATAAAGAGAACTTAATCATGTACTTTGTGAGTTCCATAAGGTTACTAAAACGTTTCGAACAAGCAAGCCTTCGACACATACCTCGACGAGAAAACCAAGAAGCTAATGACCTAGCGCAAGAAGCCTCAGGATACAAAAAGAATGAAAATGAATAGCCTATTCAAGTAAAGAAAAAGGTGCGATCTACTTTGTTATCATCAAATTTGTCAATTATAAAATTAGGTGCATTAGATACCAAATTTTTTGAAATTTTAGCAGTTGATAATGGGCAAGACAACGATTGGCGTAAACCCCTGGTCAACTACTTACGCTCTCCCACGGGTTCGACAGATCGTAAAATAAAATATCATGCCCTAAGTTTTGTTTTAATTGAAAATGAATTATTTAAGAAAACTGTCGAAGGAGTATTACATAAATGCCTAGGAGAAAGTGAGGCATACGTAGCAGTGTCGAGCGTGCATAGTAGAGCATGTGGTGCACACCAAGCTGGACACAAGATGAAATGGCTGCTGGTGCGATCAGGTGTCTATTGGCCCTCAATGTTGAAAGACTGTATCGAATTTTCCAGAGGATGCCAAGAATTCAAGATGCATGGGGGCGTCCAGCACGTGCGAGCAAGCGAATTGCATGCTATTATAAAACCTTGGCCATTTAGAGGATGGGCCTTAGATATGATTAGGGAAATAAAGACAGCATCATCTAAACAACAGAGGTACATTTTAGTCGGCATTGATTATTTCACAAAGTGGGTTGAGGCCGTAGCTTTAAAAAATGTCGACCAAGAGGCTGTGATCGATTTTATACGAAATCATATTATGTGTCAGTTTGGAATTCTTGATAGTATCCCAACCGACCAAGGAACAGTGTTCACGGGACGAAAAATGTAGGAATTCATGAAGGAGGTTGGAATAAGACTATTAACTTCTACCCCTTATTGTGCTCAAGCAAATGGCCAGGTCGAAGCTGCCAATAAAGTAATAATTAGCTTGATTAAGAAACATGTGGGCAAAAAGCCAAGAAATTAGCATCAAACGTTAGACCAAGCTTTGTGGGCATGTAGAACGTCCCCTAAAGAGGCAACGGCGACAACCCCATTTCAACTGGCATATGGACATGATGTTGTTTTTCCAGTAGAAATACACGTTCAATCTGTAAGGATTCAACGAAAACATGAAATACCATCCGAAGATTATTGGAATATGATGACTGGCGAGTTGGTTGACTTAGATGAAGAAAGGATGTTGGCCCTTGATGCCTTGAGAAGGTGAAAATATAGGGTGGCCAAAGCCTATAATAAAAAGGTAAAAGATAAAGTATTTCATGTTGACGATTTAGTTTGGAAACTAGTATTTCCTATGGACAGAAACAATAGAGTCTCAGGGAAATGGTCCCCTAATTGGGAAGGACAGTTCAAAATAATCCAAGTTTTTTCCAACAAGGCATATGAACTTGAAGAATTAGCCCCAGATCAACCAATTCTGAGGGTGAATGGTAATTACTTGAAGAAATATAAACCCATTTTTCAAGAAATCTCAATTACGACCACATAAAACGTGTGTCGAACTAAGTTGGAACATAGTAATAACAGAGCCAGCATATTAGTCATACATAATTATGAAATAAGAATGCCAAAAGTTGGTATTATATAAAAGCGATTAAGATTCATTTTACAAGAAATACGAAGAATCACAAAATAAGTACATCAAAACGGTTACACTAATCAAAAGTTGCCAAATTTTCTTTGGAAGCTAGCCAAATCACCTTGGATGCTAACAGCGGTATTACTAAGCCCATCAACTCTTATCTTAAGTGTTTGTAACTTGTCTTCGACTCGGTCTATAGCAGTATTGACAACAAGGGCATCTTTGGTTAACTGGAGCATTTCAGTTTGAGTATGAGTGATAGCCTGATCAAGTTCGTCATCCTGTTTTACAACAAGCTCCAATTCTGCATTTAAGGCTTCCAGCTCCTTTGACAACTCGGCAATTTGACTGCGTATTTCAGTAGCTCTTTTCCTTTTGGGATATTAATCTTGTCGTTTTTGATTAATGTGGGCCTTCAGCCCTTCGACTACCGTTTTGGTCTTCTTCACCATTTGCCTGTTTTGTTTCGACCAACTGCTCAGTCTCCCTCATTTGAGTAATGTTTGTCAGCAAGGAGGGGAGAATGTCTTCAAATGTTGCTATTGTAACACGGTGAACTGACTTTTAGTGATTTTGTATCGCAAATGTGCGGATAGCAAGAGTCGCCACCGACTTTTATTTTTATCCAATTAAGGGAAGGTAAAAGTACAGAAAAAGACCTTCGTTTAGATTCTGAGTACGGGAGAAGGTTATGAAAAGGGAAGGTATTAGCACCCCTTTCCATCCGCAGTTTATTCTACGGGCTCTTAGGTGCTCTAGATCACTTTTTTAAAATTGCTTTCTGTGTGTTTGACAAAAATGCTTTGAAAAGGCATTTCGCTTTGACTTTGTAATGACTCATGTAGGAGTGTATACAAAGTGTTTGGAAATGTTTCGCTTGAAAAAGTTTGAACTTTGAAAAGAGTGTGGTGTGAATAGCATTTGGTTTAGAGCAAGCAACTAAAAGACTTATTACCCACTCGGAATTGGTCATTTCGTATTTATTCCTTTAGAATAGCGCTAGCCATACCATTAGTTGGTAGGTAGCTCCATTCATTGGATGTAAGCGGACATTCGAAGGGACATCGGATGGTCATTGAAGGCAACTTGTAGGAAGTATCCTAGCACATTCAAGGGACTATCATCATTTTCGAGGCGACAATCGAGGGTCAAGATCATGTATTTGAGGCGACATCGTGGGTCTTATGATCTTTGTATCAAGGGACTATGATGATTTGTTTGTAGGCAATGGTGCTAGGATACCTCTACGTTCGAGGGACATGACCATTTGTGATTCGCAAAGGCAACGAGAGAGAATTACCCTAAGGGGTGCATGTGTGAAAGAAGTGTGTTGATTTCATATTTTATCTTGAAAATTAGTGGGCTAAGTTCATTATTATCTTGCCATACACGCCTAGTTACTAGCAATTGATAGGTGCGGAAAGTAAAATGCGGAATGTAAAGATGCGGAAAGGTAAATCCTACGCTATTACAAGGCTTTGGGGCAGATACATAATTTAAAATGCGGAAAATAAAGACCTAATTTTAAACTATTACATCCCATATACAGTTACATTATTAAAAAAATAAAATGATAAAGCAAGAATCGTCTCAATCGATCAACTCGTAAAAGAACGAGAAATCTGAAATGCGAGATGAATCGAATAAGAGAAAAATGTTAGAAAATGCAAATTTTTATATGAGGAAATTATTACATGCGGAAATAATATAAATATGCTAAAATAAATTTTTGGGATTTTTGGATGCAATTTAATAATTAAAATGAATTTAAAATGATTTAAATGCAAAATTATGAATAAAAATAAAATGCATGCAAAATTGTATTTTTAATTTATTAAATTAAATAAAGATTTTCAGAAAACAAATGTGAAAGGAAAATAATTTTGACAATTTTTAATGCATAAATAAAAATATGAAAATAATTAAAACAATGCAAAATATTAAATAATGAAAATATGAAAATATGAGATTTGCAAACTTGTAAAAAGAAATGTCATGGCTGTGGATCGAATCGAGACATGTGAGAGCATCTACCAACAAGACACGCCTTTACCACTACGCCATGTGTGCTTCACTATTTGAGATCCGGAGGAGTGGGTTATAACACGCCGCCTCGACTTGCCTCGCCTTCGCGCCATCCATCGCCTTCCTCGCTTTGAATATTTGAAAATCAGTGTCGGCCATTGCTCGACGCCACAGTGCCCCGCAAAATCAAAACGCAGATACATAATATAAATAACATCTAAGACCATGGTTCGATTGGAAACATCATTCAATGCAATGGTATTGGTCTTGAGGTCCAATTTTTCCTTGAAAACCCTAAAACGTGTTCGAAACCCTAACAATGGTGTTATGCATTCCGGCCATGGAAATTGATTAAAGCACCGAAATTTTGCAAATACATCACTGATCACAAAAACAAACACAAATCGCGTTAAAGATGCATGAAAATTAAAACACGATTTTTGAAATTTCAAGAACAAATCAATTTCGGTTTTCACGATTCTGGATGGTTTTTGGCAAAGTGAAGGTCTGAATCGACTCTGGAGATGTCAAGCAATGTGTTGGACACCTTAAAATTGATTGAAAACGGCTGGAAGTGTGATTGCCAATAGCTTGAAGGTCACGGTTTTTTGAGCTTTGGAATAGGGTTTCTAGGGCAATTTTTCTGTTCTCTCTTGAAAGGTATGCATCACACATTTATACTGGATGAATTTGGCATGGTTTTTGGAAAGAATCAATCAACATTCAATGTAAATCAAAATTGATTTTTGTACAAAATCAAATTTTCAAAATTTGATTAATTTCCAATCCAATCTTGCCATATTGATCAATTTTCGAAAATTGCTAGCCTTTGTGAGTTACTTGAGTCTCAAGGAAAGAATAAAAATCAATCTTTCAATTAATTTTGATTTTATACTTTATTTTTAAATTTAATTTGCATTTAAATGAATAAATTCCAAATTAAATAGAAAAATAAATCAAAAATTCGTGGCATTGGCCTTGGATATTCCTAATTGTATGAGGAATAAGTTTGGATGAAGAAAAAGCAAGCCCATTTGCAAAAAATTTGATTTTTAGAAGTATCTCTCTTTGTGCATTCCTTCAAAATTTCCCAACTTGTGAATGGTGCATCTTGCTCAATATTTCACATTTTTGAGTGTTCTTGGACTTTTTGGAAAGATCTAAGAGTCCTCTAACCAACCGTTTTGGTATCGTCTCAATTGGAGTTACCGTGCTCAATATATCTTCAAAACAAAAAGTTGACTTTTTGTTGACTTTGAAAATGACTTGTAATGTTTTGAGCTATACCTCTCAAATGAAGCATTTTTTGGACATTCTTGTGAGACATGAAGTTGTAGAGAATTGAATTTTATTCAAAACAAGAGGTGGTGGAAAAATTTCTGAGAAAGTATGAGAAAGTTATGATCAGTCAAAGTTCAGTTGACTTTTCACCTAGAAACCCTAATTTAGAAAGTTGGACTTTTGAGCAAATCTTGAGTTTTCTTGATGAATCATGATCAAACCTTGATCAAATGATGAATGTAACTTCAAAATGAGGATGTTGACCAAAAATTATGAAGTTTGACTGTATGTTGACCACAATTGACTTTTTGTCCAATACAATTGATTTTCAACCATCTGAGCAGTTGTCTGAGGAAACTTGACATGTGAGGCTTGAAACTTGACATGGAGAATCTTTGAAACATATGAGGAGGCATGAAGTCCATTGGAGATATTGGAAGTCCATCTTGACCTGAGAGATACCAAACCCTAGTTTGGGTTGATTGTCTAGGAGAGAGTTTGTCTGATCAACTCTTGAGGAATCTTTGAGTATAGATATATGAAATCTCTTGAGTGGATGGAGGGCAAATTTTGGGGTATGACAGCTATCATAAGTTTTGAAAATTCAGAGATCTCAAGACCCTTTAATTGAGTAATAGCATCCATAAGCTCTGGTCTAAGAGCTGAATCCTCATGTAGTAGATGAGGCAAGTCAAGACTGAAAGCGTAGGTACAGATTTTGTCTGTCACTTTCTTGACTTTAGTTGCCTCAGGCCCTAACTTGTCACTGTAAACTTGGGAGCGGTCATAATTTGAAGAGGAAATATACCAACTTACAAAATTGTCCAGTCTTTCCAGAGCAGCATCGACATCTATATCGGCCAAAATATCATTTGCCCCAGAAAGGCCAGTTGAATCATCCTTCTTCTCAGAAATATTCTGAACTTGGGATGGAACGGTGACATTTTGAGGAGTCTCCGAACCTTGCAGAGAATTTGAAAGACTAGAGTCAGAGCTAGTCGAACTATAACCCTCATGCTTTGAAGGACTAGTGACCGAATCAGAGTCACTAAAAGTAGCCAAAATAGTGAGGTCAACCAACTCACCAGCGACCACGTTGAGAACCTGTCGATGGTGGGGTGAAGAAGCTTCTGATAGAGGAGTATAATCTAGCACACTACGTTGTGGTTCAGAAGCTTCTACCTAAAAGAGAGTACAAATATCAGCCAGGTATGATTCAATAGTCAAAATACACTAGAGAATATGACGAATACCTGTGGTAGTGACGTGGGAATTATTGTTTCGTTTCCCCCAACTGAAGCGACGACATCGTCCCCTTCTGGATCCTGAACTTTTCCAGGCGCAGGGTGTGGAGTGACAATGGTTGTATGTATTATGATATTGTCAACATTCGAAAGTAAGGCAACGTCATGACAAGTAGCCAGGAGCACTTTACCTCGCCTCCTAGTAACGAGTGGTTGGTCGTCGACCATTGTCAATTCTTCCTTGTCATCGACCTTTTCTCCAAGGTCTCCGGCTGAAGGGGATTTCTTTTTATTTTTGGCCACGTTTTCTTCAGGAGAGGACGCATGCAAAGAGGCGTACAAAGAGGCCACAATTAATTGGCCTAAAGCAATATTTTGACCCCTATGCAACAGAGTGGCCAAGTAAACGAACTGTTGACTATCTGCATCGACCTTGAGCAGAATGCAAAGCGAGACAACCAAAGAGTTAAGAAGGCGACGTGTTCTTCATTGGAAATGTAACACCCCAATATTACCCAAAGTTTAATATGCAAAAATCAGAGCAATTTAAAATTTCGTAAATTCAATACTGAGGCATCACACCTTCAAAAACAAATCACTTTAAACAGTTAGCTTTAAAGTATAAATCTCGGATACATAGCATCGCTGGAAAACATAAATTGATTCTTAAAATCAAAACATCTTCTTTTATTAAACTTCCTTAATAAATCATATTTTCATAAAGTATGATTCTTATACATAAATGAATAACACCAATAGAACGACAACAAGACAACATAAATATTCCCCCCCGAGTGCTACGTATTAGAGTGACACCGCCTCGACTAATAGCAGCTATAAACTCCGTCTTTATAACCTGCGCGTTACCAATATAAAGGTAACGGCGAAACAAGTAAACGGTGAGATAATCCAAAACATATAATTAAAGGCATGATAAAATATATATATAGTTTCGGATTTATAAAGGGTATAGATTAACAAGTGCAATTCCAACACATATCCAAAACTCACTTACTTTAATCGTCATTCTAATGTGTATAATCTACACTTTATCTCCATAACCTCATCGGCATAATTCATCACAACAACACATAAACTTTCATCACCATGAAATCATAAACAACAACATCGAACAACAACATCAAACAATGCTAATAACATAAGCAACATAAATAAAATCATCACAATTCATCGTATAAAAGCCCACCGTCACAAACATCATCACGTCATATTTGCATTAAACATTTCATCAAGTTAAATCATCGCAAAACTCATCATTTATATTCATCGCATAGTTATCATGAAATTATCAAATCATATTCATTTCATGTTCATCATAAAGGTCATCACCAAACAAAACATCATATATTATCGCAATTTAATCATCGTCAATCAATTAAAAACCCAACGCCAAACAACTTAAACATAAACATAACCGACTCCATGAGACACGACTATGTTATGCATGCGGTACCCGTCGCTTTGTCCATATTTAGGAACACTTGGAATAAAAGCCTCTTCGCTGGGCATAAAAGCCTCGTCGCTTGGCATAAAACACTCGTCGCTTGGCATAAAAGCCCATCGTCGCCAATACAATGTATGTGACTCGACAATGAAACAACGCAACAAAAACATCATCATCGCTCATCAAAATTGGCATAAAGCCCACATCGCCACAATTTATCCACATCAAGATAAATATATCATCGCATCGTAATTGCATTATGCAAAACATCACCAATAATTCATCATCATCAAAAAATCATGCATTCACAAATCAGAAGCATTTATTAACAACATCAATATAATCAACACATCATTATGTACAAGGACTTATATCATCGCATCGCATATTATCAAGTATCCATTAATAAATACATTGCCACAAACATTATGTTTAATCACACCACATTATTATCAATTCATTCACTAAATTCCGAATAGGGAAAAATGGTCAAACACCTATAATCGTCGTGAAAGCCATTCCTAATAAGCGACATTAATCATAATCGTCAACATCGCAATCAGATTGTCCATACGTGTCCTAAATCCACTAAAACGAAATCCGATTCAATTTAGCCGTAATTAAGCCTATTTCGGGTCGTTCTGTAAAAACTCGTAATTTCGAAAAACTAACCTCACCACTACGTTTTACATGTCGAACTTAGCTAGCACGTCAATTTTTGTTGAATTCGGAGCAACTTGCTCCGTCGTCGAATTTACCGAAATCAGAAAATTGGAACATAATCGGGTTCTAAATTTAATGGGCTATCTTATGTCCTAATTATATTTTATGGATATAAATTGCTACTAGGTGAAATTGGGATTATATTGAGAAACAGAAGCTATTCCTCATAAATTATGCAGGAAAAGATTTTTGACAGAAAACAGAAACTGTGTTTTCAGCATACAGAAAAACTGGGAAAACAGAAAAATTGCACAACTTCCCTACCACTAAGGGACGCACGTCCCGGGCTTGCTTGGTGAAAGGAGGCAGCTTCCTAACCTTGGGGGACGGTCGCCCCACACCTGGAGGTGGGCGCCTCCCCCTCCTTGCTTCCCTCACCCCACTTCTTCTCCTTCCCTGCGTTTTTTTTGGTTTCTTACAGTTTCTTGTTTCTTTTTTTTGTTTTCTTATTTTACTGATACACTTTCTCTTTTCCATTTCCATTTCCATTTTCATTTTTATTCTATAATTCATATACTACAATACTAATAACAACACACCCATAATCCTACACCTAATTCAACTTTTCTAAACATTTTCAACAATCAACCAACCAAACCCCATAAACCAACTATCAATTTTTCCCCCAAATCCAAAATATAAACATCAAAACCTAACAATATGAGTTGGAGAATCAAACCCCTTACCTCATCTTGTTCTTGCAAAGCTTCATGATTCCTCTACCACAACCAACCAAGGCTTCCTCTCTTGCTCCTCTTCTTCTTCTTCTCAAAACCCTTTCCTTTTCTCTCCAAGTTTCTATGCTTGCTTGGTGTAGGGAAAATGGGAAGAAAAGGGAAAGAAAATGGTTTTATAATTATGTTTTCTTACTAGCTAGGGGTGTAAGCCCAATCCTCACTAATTTCTCCCCAAACCCCTAACTTAATTATTAATTAACACCTAATAATATCTAATAATATTATTTACTCAATTAATTAGAATAATTTTGGGGAATTAAATATCGGATCCGAATAATATTTTACCGAACCGAACGGAATAAAACCGGACCGAACTAAACATCACCAAATATATTATCATATATATCCATTAATATATTTATTCTAGTCACAAAATAAATATCGATCGGTAACTCGAAAATATTAATATAAATATAATATTAATTAAAAACGGGCGTTACAACTCTCCCCCACTTATAAACTTTTCGTCCTCGAAATTTCGACCAAAACGAACAAATCGGGACATGCCTACGCATTTGTCCACTCAATCCTCGCGTCAATTAAACAACATACAAAAAAAACCCCAAAAATAAGGGTATCTCCCTAACCACAACGTCCAGTCAAGAACAACCATGCCGAGATGCAAAGCCCATACAATGCACTCGATAACCAACTAACACCCAACAACTAAACAAGTCGCTGACACACCGGTTCACTCGAGAACTAAACAAACAAGATCGATACTATCCTAACGTCTCAACCGTAGGATTAGTCGCACACTCGAACCGACACCTCGGAAACGAGTCATCAAAGATAGGAACATAAAGTCCTACGACACAACACCGACTCCATTGCTAAAACGAAAACAACAAAATGGTTATACAAACCAAAACTGAAGCAATCAGAATAGGGTAAAACCACGCGTGCTACGCAACCACGAAAAAGATGCCTTCATCCACGCATAAATACGAACTCAAGAATTACACTTGCAGTCATCGCTTTCATTCCAGAAAATCACAAGGTCACATCATCCTTGTAGATTACCAACGTACAACCCTTGAACAAAAACAAGCTACTCAAACATAACTGAACTGCGATACACCACTCATTCTAAGGCGTATACAGACGAATTGCGACTATAACACACTAGTCCAAATCCGAAAATCTCGGATACTCGCTTAAAATTCAATGCTCGACATCTAAACCATGCTGCTTCACTTTTTGCATAAGATGTCAACCGTAAAACAACTTGGTTAATCCTCAAATTCACAATTACTCAAAACGGATACGTTCGAAGCGTACACCCATCAAGATACGTCGTAACATCAGTCTCATCAACTCATAAATCACACTTTCAATCTTGATTGACAACGTCCATTGATCCTCTAAAATATAAGACATAGCTTGACCTTTTTAAATATTGTCCAAATATTTCACTTGTGAAACTTCGACGTATACACTTGACTTCAACGAAGTCTTCCCTTATACCAATACAATTCCCAAAATTTGTATTATGTAATCGCCATCCTCGCACCGTCGCAACAATCAATACACAGGTTTCTTATTCGAAACACCTTTCATAACTTTCAATCTTCCAAAGTGGTAATTCAAACCGAAATACTCTCTCAAGAACTCTTCCCATCCACGTCGTCTCATACTATTGACTTACAACACAGGTTGGACTTAGAACCATAACATCCTTTTTATGGAATCCAACATGAACACCATCGCGACCGACTTCAATCACAATTAGAACTCTTTCCTTTATAAAAAATCAATCGTCTTAAGGTACCCGTGGCTACTAAACCATCACAAAATTCTTTACCGTCAAGATTTATCTTAGTCGCAATCTTCCACCATGGCTATTAGTATCCAATGAAATCCATATGATAGTAGTGAACAAATCCTCGATAACCTTCTAAACTTAATCTCAACAAGTGTCCCAAAACAAACATGCAACATTCTTCGAAATAATAAATCCCAAATCAGATATTCTTGGGTCATCCGCGATATCAACATACTAAACCCAACAACAGACGAAGTCTCTTTATAGATCGTACTCAAACTTGAATTGTCTTCAACAATTCCAATCTTCCTGTCGTTAACATCTGCACCTTTTTGATTTCAAAAGAGCACAACCACATCAAAATCCAACTCACGCGTCCGACACTTTTTCCAACTCTATGTCGAAATACATCTTAAGTCCAAAATGGAATAGCACAATACGCCGCACAAGGTTCTTCAGTACTAAACAAGACAAAAACCAAAGCATTCGCTAAACTTTTTCGCTGGCTCAAACAAATTCGCTTCCCATTGCGAAGTCCAAATAGCGACTCAACTATCTCAAATTGAAGTACCCACGATCAATACCAACTTATAAAAAGGTCTTCCATCAAACTCACAATGCTAACCATCCAAAACAAAGGAACTTCTAGGCTCTGAAATAACCCCCTTGAAGTCTTCTACAAGATACAAAATAAATCTTCGCGGAACTGTCCAAAATATCACCGTCTAAGTCGCTTACTTAAGGCACTCACGTCCAACAGTTCAAAACTCTACCCTTAGAATACTCGACACGCACTAGTCTAACTTCACTACTGATAACGCAAAGCTCGGACGCTTGCTACAATTCCTTAACTTGATGTGAATCAAATAATATCCATGAACACGAAATAACTCTTACAGCTACTCATGAGAGTACTGTCTGAACATTCCAAAATCATACCTGACGCATTAGTCACACTAAAGACATCAACAAATAGTCGCCAGGACCATACACTAACCTAAAAAGTATTGTCTAAACATCTTCAGCTCCCACACTAACCCGTAGACAGCCAGACTTCACATCGATCTCACTAAACGCAAAAATTCCAAATGACTGATTCATCCAAATAGCAATCCTTGGAAGTGGATACTTGTCCTCAACATCCACTTCGTTACTTGCCTGCAAACGACACACCAACTCGGGCAACCTTTGTTCTTCTCGAACAACATAACGGTAGAACTCCACGGTGACCCGCTCGAATAAACAAACTCTGCTCAAACCAATCCTCAAGTTGACTCTTAATCTCTAATTTAGAAGCAAACATCCCTTAAGGATACTTCGAATCACAACTAGTTCCAGAAACTAAATCCATTAAAACTTCACCTCGTACTACGGCGGTAATTCACTCACATCTTCACAATATGCTTCGGAAGAATCACAACAAGAAGCTCGCTTGCCAAAATCTTGTTTCTCATCAAAATCCAAATTCTCCCACAACTCAAGTAACCATGCACTTCCTTGTGCTAACTCATCTGCTTCATACACTATTAAGTTGGCAAGACAAGTCTATCCCAACCAACACAATTCCCGACTACTATCAACAAGAGATTAAGGGTGATCAGTTCCTCAAATTTTCAATAGACATTCGACAATCATGATGGTGACATAAACCATCTTTAACAAACTACAACAGCGTCTTCAACTTACACTTCAAGTTACCAAAGCGTAACACTGTTTCAGGCTCCAACTCTAAGCCACAAGCGCCACCAAGAAGTAAAACTTTTCCCCCACTTGTTTCAAACTCATCTCTGCAGATGAACAATTAGAAACAAGCAAGTACCGACAGTGTTTCACACACATGTCGCATACAACAGGGTTAAACACATTAATAAGTGACCACGACCGACCGCCTCGATACCACTAATGTAACACCCCAATATTACCCAAAGTTTAATATGCAAAATCGAGTAATTTAAAATTTCAGAATTCAATCGAGGCATCACACTTAAAAATAAATCACTTTAAACAGTTTGCTTTAAAGTATAAATCTCGGATACATAGCATCGCCGGAAAACATAAATTGATTCTTAAAATCAAAACATCTTCTTTTATTAAACTTCCTTAATAAATCATATTTTCAATAAGTATGATTCTTATACATAAAGGAATAACACCAATAGAACGACAACAAGACAACATAAATATTCCCCCCGAGTGCTACGTATCAGAGCGACACCGACTCGACTAATAGCAGCTATAAACTCCGTCTTCATAACCTGCGCGTTACCAATATAAAGGTAACGGCGAAACAAGTAAACGGTGAGATAATCCAAAACATATAATTAAAGGCATGATAAAATATATATATAGTTTCGGATTTATAAAGGGTATAGATTAATAACTGCAATTCAAACACATATCCAAAACTCACTTACTTTAATCGTCATTCTAATGTGTATAATCTACACTTTATCTCCATAACCTCATCGACATAATTCGTCACAACAAGACATAAACTTTCATCACCACGAAATCATAAACAACAACATCGAACAACAACATCAAACAATACTAATAACATAAGCAACATAAATAAAATCATCACAATTGGCTAAATCTCATCGTCGCTTTTCGGCATAAAAGCCCACCGTCACAAACATCATCACGTCGTATTTACAAATTTCATCAAGTTAAATCATCGCAAAAATCATCATTTATATTCATCGCATAGTTATCATGAAATTATCAAATCATATTCATTTCATGTTCATCATAAAGGTCATCACCAAACAAAACATCATATATTATCGCAATTCAATCATCGTCAATCAATTAAAAACCCAACGCCAAACAACTCAAAGATAAACATAACCGACTCCATGAGACACGACTATGTTATGCATGTGGTACCCGTTGCTTTGTCCATAATTAGGAACACTTGGCATAAAAGCCTCGTCGCTTGGCATAAAAGCCCATCGTCGCCAATGCAATGTATGTGACTCGACAATGAAACAACACAACAAAAACATCATCATCGCTCATCAAAATTGGCAGAAAGCCCACATCGCCACAATTTATCCACATCAAGATAAATATATCATCGCATCGTAATTGCATTATGCAAAACATCACCAATAATTCATCATCATCAAAAAATCATGCATTCACAAATCGGAAGCATTTATTAACAACATCAATATAATCATCACATCATTATGTACAAGGACTTAAATCATCACATCGCATATTATCAAGTATCCATTAATAAATACATCACCGCAAACATTATGTTTAACCACACCACATTATTGTCAATTCATTCACTAAATTCCGAATAGGGAAAAATGGTCAAAAACCTATAATTGTCGCGAAAGCCATTCCTAATAACCGGCATTAATCATAATCATCAACGTCACAATCGGATTGTCCATACGTGTCCTAAATCCACTAAAACGAAATCTGATTCAATTTAACCGTAATTAAGCCTATTTCGGGCCGTTTTGTAAAAACTCGTAATTTCGAAAACCTAACCTCACCACTACGTTCTACAGGTCGAACTTAGCTAGCACGTCAATTTTTGTTGAATTCGAGGCAACTTGCTCCGTCGTCGAATTTACCAAAATCGGAAAATCGGGTTCTAAATTTAATTGGCTATCTTATGTCCTAATTATATTTTATGGATATAAATTGCTACTAGGTGAAATTGGGATTATATTGAGAAACAGAAGCTATTCGTCATAAATTATGCAGGAAAAATATTTTGACAGAAAACAGAAACTGTGTTTTCAACATACAGAAAAACTGGGAAAACAGAAAAATTGCACAACTTCCCTACCACTAAGGGACGCACGTCCCGGGCTTGCTTGGTGAAAGGAGGCAGCTTCCTAACCTTGGGGGACGGTCGCCCCACACCTGGAGGTGGGCGCCTCCCCCTCCTTGCTTCCCTCACCCCACTTCTTCTCCTTCCCTGCGTTTTTTTTGGTTTCTTACAGTTTCTTGTTTCTTTTTTTGTTTTCTTATTTTACTGATACACTTTCTCTTTTCCATTTCCATTTCCATTTTCATTTTTATTCTATAATTCATATACTACAATACTAATAACAACACACCCATAATCCTACACCTAATTCAACTTTTCTAAACATTTTCAACAATCAACCAACCAAACCCCATAAACCAACTATCAATTTTCCCCCAAATCCAAAATATAAACATCAAAACCTAACAATATGAGTTGGAGAATCAAACCCCTTACCTCAGCTTGTTCTTGCAAAGCTTCATGATTCCTCTACCATAACCAACCAAGGCTTCCTCTCTTGCTCCTCTTCTTCTTCTTCTCAAAACCCTTTCCTTTTCTCTCCAAGTTTCTATGCTTGCTTGGTGTAGGGAAAATGGGAAGAAAAGGGAAAGAAAATGGTTTTCTAATTATGTTTTCTTACTAGCTAGGGGTGTAAGCCCAATCCTCACTAATTTCTCCCCACACCCCTAACTTAATTATTAATTAACACCTAATAATATATAATAATATTATTTACTCAATTAATTAGAATAATTTCGGGGAATTAAATATCGGATCCGAATTATATTTAACCGAACCGAACAGAATAAAACCGGACCGAACTAAACTTCTCCAAATATATTATCATATATATATCGATTAATATATTTATTCTCGTGGCAAAATAAATATCGAATCTTGGCTCTGATGTTTATGAAGCACTTGGTACTCAAAACCCTTTGTCTTCTGAAACATGAGTCTTCAGCATCTTGACATAAGTCACACTTCTATCTTTAGATCTTCTGACTGGTTTTTTCAAATGAACGTATCAGACTAACTTCAGAGCCTTCTAAAGCTTTTCCTTGCTACTCATTCTGTAGAACCTTTGTAGCTTAGAAGAGAAATGTATTCACTTCTAATGTCTTGGCCATGCCATTCATCAGAAGTAGAACCTGTTTATTTATCTTAAAAATAAAACAAACATTAGAATAACAAAAATTGTTCACTCAAACATACTGCTTGTTATCATCAAAACTCAAAGACATAATTGCAGAACTAAATCTTGATCTAACGGGTGGTTCACTACATCTAGTCCTAATGATTACATCGTTGATACTATTGGATACTTTCCTAAATTAGGTTACAAATACTTATTTATAACCTATACCCAATTGGATTTGGGCCTTCAATCACAAATTCATTAGTTGTAACAAACTGCATAAACTTCTACTTCAAAAAAGGTCTTCAATCTTCAGTTTCCTAAATAGTCTCCTTGATTTCTGATTGAATCATCTAGACCTTTAAATGTGCTCCATATAGGTTGTATAATATTCCCTTAATATTCTGCATACTTTTAATTCAGACTGAATCTCAATAATCAGTTCAGCAGGCACGATGTTGAATGCTCCTTCATTGGACATCTTCTTTAACATGTTGTTCTAGTTGTTGAATAAATTCAACAGAACATGTTCTGACATTTCAATAGGACTTTTTGTTGTAACTATTCTTCTTAGCAAGTTTATTCTTCCTATTCTACATTACATTATTGTTGTTATTATTTGTTTTACAAAAATTAAGCCAATCTTAAAACCAGAGAATTAACAATCTCCCCCTTTGGCAAATTTTGGCTAAAACAAATAAATAAAAATTACAATCCAGGATACAAGAATAAATAGAAATTAACTCATTGGTAGTAGTATCAGGAGCTATTCCATCGTGTTCGACAACTTCTTTGCAGCATTCTAAAGAGTCTCCATTGAACCAACACTAAACATGTAGAATAAAAGGAAAGAGGAAAGTCATGATGTTTGGTTGATGCACATGAGGAAGAAGATAGAAGAAGATATCTTGTTGTCCCCCTCAATCTAGAAACCATTAATGTTGGTTTACGTGACTTTTACTTGTTGTTAAATCAACAACCAAGTGTCCAACCAAATAAACCACCACCCCTGGTAACTCATAAAATAGGTCACAACTATGTTTATAACTTAGATCACAAGTCACAAAAGGGATTCCAAACAGGAACATGATAAAACATTTTAATACAACATGTTAGGACAATATTTGTAGACATAATCTCACAATATCCTGGCTAAACATCTGAGTAACATGACCTTTCTCCCCCTTTTTAGCCAAAACATGGAAAATGAGGACCTCACAAAACCAGAACCATGCATAGTTTTCTTAGACACAAAGAAAACTCATGGTGGTGATGAATGAAAATAATCTCTTGACATTTGAGGGTAGAGAAGGCCTCTATAATTAGCAGATCAGTTTCTTCAGAATTAGTGATTTTTAATGTTTGGTCAAAGCATTGTTAATTGAGAATGAAAGACTATTTCATGAATCAATATGCACCATCAAAATTTAATTTTGAATGCCTTAAATAACTCTAGATTGTTTCTGTTAAAATGAATCAGTCCCAATAAATGCACAGGTCACTTTACTTTTGTTGATTATGCGGGAACATGTCCTGAATAATGTTCTGACACTTAGTCAGAATTTTTTTTATTTATTTCATGTGTCCAACACCTCTTCTCCCTCCAATCAGGGATGTTTTACCAGATCATCCACCTTTCCATTCTGTATGCTAAATGTTTGACCTTGTAGAATAATTGTTCTTCTGTGTAAACTCTTAACTAGTAATTGCTGGTAGTTAAGGAAGTTTTCTGAACCCAACCACTAGTTATGCATTGTCTGAGCATACTACTTCATCAACATCTCTTTATTCAACACTATAGGTAGAGTGTTTACTGATGAGTGTGGAGTTAGAATATTGAGATTCACAGTCCCAAGTATTTTTAATAAACTATCATTAAAAGTGATGTTCCAACATCATTTGCGACATCCACAACAATACCACATAGCCTTTATGCCTTGGTTTTGGAATCATTATCCAAAATACTTATATCCATCCATTCCCCTTAACAAACTCCCTAAATATCCCTTAACAAACTCCCTCTATTTAGCCATAATATGACGAATAAAGCTATTCATCACAGCAGCACTGACAAAATTCTTCATCAAAATAACCTAACATATTTCACAAACTTATTCATAAGCACGAAATCATGAACACAATGTTTCCACTGGAATTCAAATTTACTCTTTTCAGTCTTCAATAGTGCTAGAATCTAGGATAGTAAAACATCACAAGTGGTATCTCCATACATACCATTCATTATACTCTATCAAGCACTGTAGAGAAGGATCAGTTCTTGCAGATAAGTCATATTGTCTTTTGGAGTATGACTCAGTTAAGGGCATAAGCAACTACTCCTTGAATTACAATATTCACAAGTGTGAATCATAAGCAACTACACCTGGAGATAAAGGTTCTAACAAGAAATCCTAGAGTCTATATTCCTCCATCGAATATTATCGGTCTACCGACTGCTTGGGAACCAATAATATTCTCAAGAGAAACTCATGTGAGTGTAGTATCGCGTATCAATCAGTCACGAATTCTCATGGCTAACCATTCCACTACACCTAAAAAGGCCAAAATGGGTTAAAGTACCTACGACCAACTTAGCTTCACTGTCTCTCAAGTTGGAAGATGATAATGTCGCACAATTGACTTGTTTAACATTACCACCCCTCAAAGGGGACTCCACTGAGCAAAGGATCTCATTCCAACATGTTTAGGACTTCTCCAGACAAGTCAACATGACTATACTCCCATCCTAATCTTATGTTTTCTTGAGTCCGGGTATAGGACTCATAAGAGATCACCAAGCACCTTGAAAACCAGAAAAATCCAGTCAAACATGTATACAACATACATAACAAATATAGCACATATACAAAAATAAAAAAATATAGGGTCAACCCACTTAGAGATGTACCAGCAAGAGGTCAACTCTCCTAAGTGAAGTCGTCACTTTTATGTAGCGGGAAAAACATTGAGACTAAGCCATTGAATTGACTCAACTCATAAAAATAACAACGATGTCGCCACCACTCTTTTATTTTATCCAAAGTACAAGTAAAAAGAGGGAATAAAATCCTAAAAGAAAATGAGATCAAGGTACGGAGGTTGGTTATGCAAAGGGAAGATGTTAGACACCCAAAGCATCTACGGTACTCCGGAAGAACCTCTTTGAAAAATTTTAGATGTGCTAAAAAGATTTGTACAAATTGGATGGTGGAGATGGGAAAAGAAGTATTTTTCCAATTTTTGATTTGATAGAACTTCCAATAATTTCTAGGCTTACATACGAACAATGTGCAATGTTGAAATCAACACCAATGTAGTTTGGGTAAGAAAGACTAAGATTTTGTGGGTTGGTTGATTTTAAAAAGAATAGACATCATTGTCGTATCCGAGTGGCAAACATACCTACTACCCACTAGTATGATAAAGGAGCGATTTGTTAACTGAAAGTGGATAATTCAAGCTCAGATTTTCATCAACAAGCATCCTTGATGCCGAGTGGGCAACGTCTCTCTTCACTACATACTGTATAAATATAGAGGATAGCATCACTACAAGGAATTCACATGGGTCTTATCTTTCAAAATAAGGTATTTTGGAGGAAAAGACACAAAGGGCTCAAAAAGTTAGAGTGAGGTTTAGTCTTATAAAAAATGGTCAAAGTATTATTAAATGGATTGAGAGTTTGTTAAAAAAAGAAGTTTGAAAATGCATGAACTTAAGTTTAAGTTTTTTATGAAAGCGGTTATAGTTTTGAAAACAAGAATCCTTTGAAAAAGGGGGAAGATTTTGAAAATTAAAGAATATGATAGGAGATGAAGAGGCTAACCTATGTGCAACAAGTAAAAGGTAAGGGTAAAGAAAGATCTGATCGGATAGAAAACTTAGTACTTGACATCAAGAAGCCAATACCATATTCCTTCCTCTGGATTACCACACAAGCTAATAATCGGACAAAAATACCAAGATTTAGATAAAATAACACCAAGATCACATAATTTCCGAGCTAAGGTCCTAATCCTAAGTTCAAAAGTCAAGCTACGAGGATAGGGATAATAACCAAGTTCGAGAACAAAAATTAAAAGTTTTTTAGTGTTCAAGTTGAATTATTATGTATTTTGAAAAAAAAAAAGAAAAAGAAAGCTCAAGTGAGCAAATTCAAAATGACAATAAAATAAAATGCTTAAGTGAGCAAAGGAAAAAAAAATGACGTGAAATGTAAATGCTAAAAATAAAGTGCAAAAAAATAAAGAGCATAAAAAACTGAAGGCGAAAAAATAAAGGCAGAAAAATAAAGGCACAAAGTAAAAGTCAATTGTTAATAAATTAGTAAGGATAACTAGATGATCATCTTGAAGCTTGCGCATGAAGACTTGCCAAAAGCTTGATAGAATCATAGAGACCACACGACAAGTTCGAATTTCTTTTTATCAAGTATATCATCTATTTGGAACAATCAAATATCTCAACACTTGATCAAAGATGATTGAGAATTTCAATTGGACAAAGTTAGTGAAAACTTATCAGAAGCTTAATTAAAAAATCATATCGACTACACGACAAGTATCACCAATCTTTTAGGGCTTTTTCAAAGCATAAAGCTTATGGCACCAATTGGTCATTTTTCTGATTCGGGACAAAATGTAGAGATATGTTAAGCAATCGCCAAGTAACCTATATAGAGGTCATGTAACACCCTTCTAAAATACCCCGCAAATATATAATTAATTCAGAGTTAACATGTGAATAAAGGGCGTCACAATTGATAAAAATAAATTCAGACACATGTCATACTTTATTGAAGAACAAATTCAATTAATCAAGAAACTAACATGTTATACATAGCGGAAATTATTATCAAATTTGGATAAATTCAAACCCAACAATTATCCAAAAACAATCTAATGAAATAACAGAGTTTAATTATAACTCTAAACCAAACGTTCCCCAGTGTTACAAATCATAGCATGACACCGACACGTAATAAGAAAATGCACAGCTCAATAAGCCATCCTCACCAGCTCCTAAGCCCCTAACTTTAATCTGAAATCATCAAAGTAAGGGTGAGATTCATCATAGTTAAAATGCATTATAAGTTTCTCAAAACAATAAAATATCTCTAGTATATTAATCCACCCTTTTTAGCATAATCAGATAAGTCAATTTTCACCATTTCTATTCATAATCATACATCCGTACATGCCAAACAAATTATAACACAGGAAACCATCCTATCATGTTATAATTCACACAATTTCAATGCAAAACTCTATGCATATGGTACCAGAAAGTGACCTAAGTCACCATCATCGATTCGTCCATAATCACCCGGACATGAATCCAGCCTCACCACCCATAATCACCCAGGAACGGTTATTTGCAATAATCACTAATTCCACACAATGGGAATTAGCTATCACCAGAATGTATATGCATGCACATCATAAAAGTATGCAGCATTCAATACATGTTATGATCATACCAAACATCATAAACCAAAATAATAAAAAAAATGATATCATCAGTGATCATGCACCCATCAAATAGCATAAACATCCATTTCATCCACCAAAACATAATACAATCAATTATCACGGATACACCATTGCATATACACCAAGTATGCACATAATCACAAACCGCATAATCGGAAAGTCAACACATTTTTAAAATAAAATCAAGTTACAGTTATGTTCTTTATTTTATAAAATATAGCATTAAATTTAAGAAACAACGTCCAAAATAGCGATTAAAACGGACTTACGGTTTGAAAGTTATGAATTTTTAAAGTTTAGTTATTTTTTTTCAAAAGTTACAGTGGTAACTGGTTCCTCCAAGGGAGAACCCGGTTCCCATAATTGTGAAAAACACGCTCTCTGGAAATTTATATGGGGAACTCGGTTCTTCTCACCAGGGAACCGGTTCCTGCATAAAATCATTTTTCCTTTGTAAATATTACATTGGGAACCCGGTTCTTCCCCAGGAGTAACCGGTTCCTGCGTTCAAAAAGTCTCATTTTCACTGAAAAATACAGTGGGAACCCGGTTCCTCCTATCAGGGAACCGTTTCCTTAGACTCAGAAATACCACCTCTCTGGAATTTGTACCAGGAACCCGATTCCTCCCATACAGGAACTGATTCCTGCGACCACCTGTAGCAGAAACTCCAATTTTTGACAACATACTTTGTTCCAACTCAATTCTTATCAAACCCATGTGAATTGAAACACAAAGCAACATCAAAATCATCCAGAAATCAGCATTATGATGCAAAACTACACATTCCAACAATACCTAACAACTCTATATCATGTGGTTGGTTCAATTCCATGCAATTACACAATTTAGGGTCAAATTCTACAAATCTAGAAAATCCTAAATTGGGATTTCTAACACGCTCAATCAATCCTATTGATCCCAAGACCTATAAGGCATAATAATTCAGAGAAATCACCCCTTACATGTGAAATTTCTTCGAATTCTGGGGCTCTTGGTTCTTCTCCTTCCTTCTGCCTCTTCTCACTTTCACGTATCATAGCTTTTTCCCAAAATAATTCCCAACTCTCTTTTTCCTCTTTTTATTCCTTTTATTATTATTCTACAATAATAATTAACCAATAACCCAATTCTTATTATTTAATTAAATAATTCCCAAAAATACTAAAAAATCTATTTTAATTAAATAAATAATTAAAATCCTATTTATTTAATATTTGGAACATTGGGGTGTTACGGGTCACCCTACAACGAGTCCGTTCAAGCATGATTTATTTGTTGAAAAAAGCAAACAAGAAGAGTGATATGTAGATCATCCTCTAATGTTTTTCAACACATGTAAAATAAAAGAATGGGATAAGATGAAGAGGGATGCGGATAAAGTCACAAAATCAACAGTGAGTCAGATGAATTCATCCGGTCTAACTTCATCAAATTGAATCAACTATTTTGGTGCATTTGGTCTAATGACCTATCAACATCCAAGTTCGATTGATGTTGAGGAAATTTATGACTCCAAATAAATCCAAAATCAAAAACAAAAATTTAATAATAAAATAATATTTAAATATTGTTTGATAATGGATTATTTAATTGGATTTTATTGATGAAATACATAATGGTATCCATGAATCATAGTAAGATTCCATGAAAATTGTGCAAGGTCAAATAAGGTAAACAAAGGTTGACAAAAAATGCTAGAACTTTTAAAAGTCAGAGTCTATTTTAAAAAATATAAAAGAAAATGGTAAATGAACCAAAATTTGGAAAAAAAATAGTAAAGTCAGAATTAGAAATAAAATGAGATCACCAATATTTGTCAAATGACCATTGGATCCTTCCATAATTTTTTTCAAAGTTTAAAAATATCAAAAAGTATTTTTAAACATTTAAATAACTCAAATAAAAGAGAAAAATCATAAAATATATTAAATATCAAAATGTTATTATGAAAAAAATAAATATTAGAAAGAGAATAATTGAAAATATTTTTGTGAATTTTTTCATAATTATTAAGCCATAAATGAATTCTCTATGATTTTTTGAAGTTTAAAACAATTAAAATATAAAATCAGAAAATAAAATAAAACCAAAAAAATATGGACCATTAGATCACAGTGAAAACGCGTTAGTAAGTTGATCCAAAGGACCAGACGCGCATTGCTTGATATGGACCTCCTTGGTTTCCACACCGGATTAAGCTTTTTAAAAAATAAAATAAGAAAATGTATGGCACGTTGGATCGATGCCGAATCAAATAATCAAATCTAAGGGCTCAGAAAACACGCGCATGGTAAAGTAGTCATATCATATTAAATTCAAATAAATTACATGGCTGAACGTCATTGGTTGAAGATAGACATGTTATCGTCTTCAACCTCCTGTCTCTCTGAAATTGGAGTGCCAGAAACTGTAAAATCAATTCCTAAACCCAGTACAATTAGATTCGTATCTTCAAGATGATTCTAATGGTATCCTTGTGAAAAATTTATTTCAACTGAGAAAGGCTCGATTTGGAAAAAAACACAGATAATAGCGAACACTTATTTTCAAAAAACCAAATACAATTCTCAACGAAATGAAAACGGTGAAGACCAAGAGGATCAGGGAGATGAGGAGAACAAGTTAGACATTTATTTAAAGCAACTTGGTCAAGAATCCTACCTGAACGATGTTTACTTTCAGAGCTTTGAAACTTGACTTAGATGGCATGATTCAGGGCACCTCAAGGCACAATTCTTATTCTGTTAGCTCCAATGAAGTTCAAGGAATAAGAATGAATGATCAATTTTGAACTGGGAGTGCTTTAAGAGTTAAATCAATGTAGCACAAATGTGAGGAGTAAAGGAAGTTTGGAGAGTTTTTTTTGGCTGTCAAATCTTAAGGAAATGAGTGAGGGATGGTGCTCGCTATAAAAAGTGACGAACGAGGGAATCGAATCGGAATTCGAATCTCTGGCTCAAAACGATTTACTCTTTTGATTTGTTTTTAAAGATGTCGCGAGCATCAAGCTTTATTATTTCTAAAACAAGAAAAATGAGATGAAAAAGGGGAAAGCTGCAATACCCTCAATAAATAATGATATGCGGTGCGACTAGCGTCAACTAGACGCAACGCATTGGGGAGAGATCTGAGTAAGGGGGTTTGTTATATAAAGGGAAAGATGTGGCACCCTATATATATATATATATAATTATCTATAGCCTTATTTATATATATGAATATTTTTGATATGCTTGTGTGTTTTAATTTGCTATTCTATTCTTTGGAAGTTTCTCCTTTGGATTTTAAGAAAGTTAGGTTATGTGGGATCCTAGGTTTTGTTATTATTGTGCTCGCAAATATCATTGGGATCTTCTGCATACATATCCCTTAATGGGAATCAGAGCATCTGTAGCTCGGATCTAAGGGAGCTATGGTTTTGTTTGGTTTGAGGGAGAAAGAAGTATGCTCGCCAAGGATGAGACCTTGTGCCTACGTATTCTCAAAGGGAGGTTGAGAAAGTCAGAGAAATCGTAGTTCTCACTTATGCTAGTGGAAGCAAAGGGTGTTATTAAGAGACGAAGACAAATGTCATCTTAATGACAAAAGGTATGTAATCTATTTCATCACATACATTTTTGAAGGGTGGATTGATTAAATCTTTCATCGTAAGTATTAGGTGTATTTCTTGAGTGTACAAGCGTTACCACTTACGAGTTAAGAAAGATGTTTGAAAGATGATTGAAGCTTTAATTGTAATTTTTGGTGTTTTTCTTGAGTGTACAAGCGTTACCACTTACAGTTAAAAGATGTTTTGTTTGAAAAGTGTTTGAAAAGTGTTTATGATTTGTATGTGATGTTATAGATGAGATACTTCTTCCATAGAGATGATAAATGTCTAAATCTCTAGGAGAAATTGATTATTGATTAGGGGGATGCTTCTAAGAAGCCCGTGGGTCCTTGTATTGTAAGCCCAAGAGGAGGCATTCCGAAGGTCATCGAGGGTCCTTGCATTGTGAGACCAAGAGAAGGCATTCCGAGGGTCATCGAGGGTCCTTGCATGAAGCTCAAGAGGAAGCTATAGGGTATGGTTGGCTTTGGCTTTAAGAGTGGTTTCTCCGTGAAACCATCCTCTTAGGATTCAAGAGTGATTTCACCGGGAAATCATACTCTCAGGGTTCTATCCTAGCGCGGGTGATTCTTTGTATTGGAAGCCCAATAGGAGGCTGTTAAGAGATTTCCAGGTCTCTTTCTTGTTTGATGCCCAAGAGTAGACTAAACACAATGAGGGAGTTCTTTTGAATGAAGCCCAAGAGGAGGCTAACTCAGCAGGAGAGTTGTCTTATGTGAAGCCTAAGCGGAGGCTAAACTCAACGGGTGAGTTGTCTTATACGAAGCCTAAGAGGAGGCTAACTCAATAAATGAGTTATCTTATACGAAGCCTAAAAGGAGGCTAACTCAATAAATGAGTTATCTTATACGAAGCCTAAGAGGAGGCTAACGCAATAAATGAGTTATCATATACGAAGCCTAAGAGGAGGCTAAAGGGAACCTAGTTGTTAGACTAGTTGTTATGTTATAACTGAACAATTATATGAACAAGTGTGTGATGTGTATTCACAGGAGTTTATGAAGGAAATATATAAACAAGTGTATAAAACAAGCAATTAAAGCAAGTGTAACTTGAATATACACAAAGGGTTTTGGACTTACACCTTGAGGGAGGCCCATTGGTTTAAAAGCAGTTTCACCGGGAATAATGCTCCTCTTAATACCAATGGAATCAGTGTATAAACAAGTGGATGAAAACAAACGAACAAAGTTTGTTTATGCTTGAATATTTACAAAGATGATTGAATGCGTACAAAAACAATGAATATGTACACGAAAGGGTAGATATGTACAAGGAAATGAATATGTACATAGGAGGGTTGGGACTTACACCGTGAGGGAGGCCCATGATCAATTTGAAAGAAATTCAAGGAGAAACCTAGTTCGGTTTATCTTTAAATAGAATCAATCATGGAAAAGGTGTGTAAGTTTAGTGAAAGGTTTCGAAAATGATTTTGAAAAGTGAAGGATATTCACAAGAAGTTTTGAAAAAGATTCGGTTTGAAAATTGGAAAGAAAACATTTTTTAAAAGTATTAAAAGTAATCAAAACGTCTCATTTTTAACCTAATAAAAATATAATAAAAAAAAAAATTTTGGATTTTTTTGACATAATTCTAAAATAGGTATATTAAATGACAAGTGTGCAAAAAATCATCTCAAAATGAGAAGTTTTGATTGGTTTTTGAAAATGTTGAAGTTTGTTGAAAAACTTGAGAAAATTAGTGATAAAAAAAGAGTTTTTGGTCCTAAGGAGGTTTGAACCCAGGACTCTTGGCTTAGAAGTGAATAGTTTTTCCACTAAGCCATGTGGTTGACTTGTCATTTAATCACCTTGTTTTAAAGGAGTTTTGAAAATGAAGTTTTGAAAAAGGGTCAGAAGCTGACGTTCTGAAGGAAGGTCAGAAGCTTGCTGCTTCTGAAGGAGTCAGAAGCTTGCTGCTTCTGAAGGAGGTCAGAAGCTGGAGTTTTGAAGGGGGGCCAGAAGCTGGAGTTCTGAAGGGGGGTCAGAAGCTGGATGCTTCTGAATGGAGGTAGAAGCTTGCTGATTCTAAAAGAGTTAGAAGCTTGATGCTTCTGAAGAAGTTAGAAGCTTGTTGCTTCTAAAGAATTTAGAAGCTTGTTGCTTCTGAAGATATTAGAAGCTTGATGCTTCTGAAAGTGTTAGAAGGTTGATGCTTCTAAAGGAGTCAGAAGCTTGATGCTTCTGAAGGAGTGAGCATCAGAAGTGCTTCTGAAGGAGTGAGTATCAGAAGCTGATGCTTCTGTGAAGGATGAGCCTTTTATTAAAAACAAGGTCCCAGGGAGATTTGAACCCTGGGCCTTGAGGCGAAGGAAAGGATTAAGAGTGTGCTGGCAACCGCTGGGGCGGTGATACATCTGTTCATTTAATCACATCCAAGTAAATATATTATAATTCAAGTTTTTAATTTTGAATTTCCCACTTCATCTTCTTCGTGGAACAATCATCCACGGCTCAAATTTGAGATCCTTCGTTTCTCAACCAATTTAAAAAATTCAAACACCAATCATGATTAGAATTTCAATACGAACTCAACCATGTAATTTATTAAAGCTATAAGTCAGAAATAAGCTCTAATTTTGGATATTCCCAAACTTGACCTAACTGAACAAATTCACATATCTCATGACATGATTGATTTTAATTGCAATTAAGGATTCAGTTAGCTTTGGAATGATCAAATACACATTTCTCTTTTCAAAGTTTGTGCTAGAGATACATGTATCATGATATCCAAAAACACATAAAACTCACCTTGGCGTGAATTTGCAGAAACCAGACGTGGACTTCCAGATGCTTTTTGTTGATCCCACAAGCTTCCTTTAGTGTTACTGAGTGTATTCCATCACTTACCTTGCTTTGAAGCTCCCTGATTCCTCCTACCCAAGTCCAGTTGCAGGCTGCTGGTTTTGAAATGGAGGATGGGTATGGAGTTGTTCCAGAACTTGTTCAAGTGTTTGGACAGCCTCTATATGTTGTAAAGAGTGTGTTTGAAGTGAAAGATCAGAACAAGCAAGAGTGGATTTGGAGTATGGGAGTTTTGGCTCAAAACTTGCACAAATGGAGTTTTCTGGAGCAAACTGACTCTTGGCTTATTTTCTAATGATTCGAAGTTTCAAAGAACTTCTAAATGATGTTTAGAAGATGTTTGAATGACACCTTTGGTTAGAACTTGCAGGATTTGCAATTTGGAATTCTAACCTCTTTGAAACTTAAAAACTTGCAAAATAAGAAAGAAGTGATAACTCCTATTTATAGACCAAGTAACTTGAATGGCAAGGCAAGATAAGCTTGAAGAGTTTGCAACTTGGAAGCTTAGGTGTAAGAAAGGAATATTCATCATTAAATGCAAATGGAATCTTTTTAATCATGGTTAAAAAAACTCAAGTGTTTTTATCCTTTCCAAATGATTGCCATCAGATTTTTATCCCTTAAATCCTATCTTATTCGGTGACAAGGCTTCTAGAGGGAAGAAAGTTGCAAAATAACTTGTAATTTTGATGTGTGATTTCGAAAATTCATGGTTATGGACCATTATGTTTCAAGATCAAAACCCTAGCTACACAATGTGTTTTTGCAAGTTGTTGGACATTTTGGAAATATTTTAATATGATCTACAACTTTCATGTTTTGAGTTTTTCTTGAATCAAAATGGATCTAGGTGAAAAATGGCCATGAAAGTAAGGAAAAACCATGTTTTTTAACACTTGAAAATTTTTCTAAGTGTTTGAAAAATTTCAACTTTTACTTTTTTGTTGACTTTTTCACATTTCTTGATTTTTTATGATCATGATGGATAATTTGAAATGAATTTATGGTTGAAATAATTTGAATTTGGAGAATTTGTCTGATGAAAAAACATGGATTTTGTAATGTTTTGAATCAAGAAATTAGGTCAAGATGTTGCATTAAGGATGTTAAGATCAAACTTCAAGAAAATAGGTCATTCATTGAGTAGAAAGTCAATGATTCACTATCTTCGATCAAAACCCTAATTGGTCGATTCAAGGTAGATCATGAGAAAAAGTTGGGAATTTGAAGATCAAATGTTGATGATTGATTAAGATAGATCAATTGAGGTGAGTGGAGACTCAAACCCTAACTGATCATATCTTGAACAGATGAAATTTTGATAAAACCCTAATTTTGGCTCTAGGAGCACACACACGATCTATCCTGTTCTAAAATTGTTAGTGATGCAATGATGCATATGTGAATGATATAAGGTGGTATCTTAGGTCAAAAATTGGGGTATGACAGATGGTCCTCTATTTATAGAGAAGTGAGTGGGGATGAAAATGAGAAGGAATTATGCTGAAATCGTGCAAACCAAGTGTAACACGGTGAACTGACTTTTTAGTGTTTTTGTATCGCAAATATGCGGATAGCAAGAGTCGCCACCGACTTTTATTTTTATCCAATTAAGGGAAGGTAAAAGTACAGAAAAAGACCTTCGTTTAGATTCTGAGTAAGGGAGAAGGTTATGAAAAGGGAAGGTATTAGCACCCCTTTCCATCCGCAGTTATCTACGGGCTCTTAGTTGCTCTAGATCACCTTTTAAAATTGCTTTCTGTGTGTTTGACAAAAAATGTTTTGAAAAGGCATTTCGCTTTGACTTTGTAATGACTCATGTAGGAGTGTATACAAAGTGTTCGGAAATGTTTTGTTTTGAAAAGAGTTTGAACTTTGGAAAAGAGTGTGTGATGTGAAAAGTATTTGGTTTAGAGCAAGAAACTAAAAGACTTATTTACCTACTCAGAATTGGTCGTTTTTTTTGTATTGTTACGTTCCTTTAGAATAGCGCTAGCCATACCATTAGTTAGTAGGTAGCTCCATTCGCTGGATGTAAGCGGACATTCTGGGACATCGGATGGTCATTGAAGGCAACTTGTAGGAAGTATCCTAGCACATTCGAAGGGACTATCATCACTTTTAGTAGGCGACAATCGAGGGTCAAGATCATGTATTCGGAGGCGACATCGTGGGTCTTACGATCTTTGCATCGAAGGGACTATGATGATTTGTTTTGAAGGCAACGGTGCTAGGATACCTCTACGTTCGAGGGACATGACCATTTGTATTCGTAAGGCATCGAGAGAATTACCCTAAGGTGCATGTGAAAGAAGTGTGTTGATTTCAGATATTTTATCTTGAAAATTAGTGGGCTAAGTTCATTATTATCTTGCCATACACGCCTAGTTACTAGCAATTGATAGGGTGCGGAAAGTAAAATGCGGAATGTAAAGATGCGGAAAGGTAAATCCTACGCTATTACAAGGCTTTGGGGCAGATACATAATTTAAAAATGCGGAAAATAAAGTCCTAATTTAAACTATTACATCCCATAGACAGTTATATTATTGAAAAATAAAATGATAAAGAAAGAATCGTCTGAATCGGATCAACCTGTAAAAGAATGAGAAATCGTAAAATACGATATGAATTGAACAAGAGAAAAATGTTAGTAAAAATGCAAATTTTTATATGAGAAAATTATTACATGCTGGAAATAATACAAATATGCTAAAATAAATTTTTGGGATTTTTTGGATGCAATTTAATAATTAAAAATGAATTAAAAATGATTTAAATGCAAAATTATGAATAAAAATAAATATGCATGCAAAATTGTATTTTTTAATTTATTAAATTAAATAAAGGTTTTTAGAAAATAAATGCAAAAGGAAAATAATTTTTGATGATTTTTTAATGCATAAATAAAAATATGAAAAGAATTAAAATAACATGAAAAAATATTAAAATAAAATAGAAAAATGGAAAAGTTTGTAAAAAGGAGAAAAACCATGCCTTCACAGGTCACATGCCTTGCCAACTGAACCAAAGCGCCTCACTGTTTGGAAACCGGATCGAGTGAAAGAAAGACAAGTGTCGCCCCTCGATGTCCTGCATCACAAGCTTCATCGTCCCGATTCAAATTTTCAAAGCTAGCTTACCGTTATTCGACGCTATGTCCCCTCTAATTCAAAAATCAAGCAAACATAATATAAATAAGTTCTAAGGCTGGTTCGATTCCGGATCATTCCGAACACGATGGTATAGGTCTCATGGTCCAATTTTTCCATTTAAACAAAGCCCTAATTCGAACTCCGAACCCTAGCTATGGTATATCACGATTCAAAGCCATGGAAACACGATTGGCTTACCCAGATCGCTTGCAAACTTGATTCTAAACATGAACAAACAATCAAAACAGGTTAATAATGCATGAATGATGAAAATCGATTTTGAAAGAAACTTGACAAACCGAAATCGTGTTTGATGAATTCTTGATGGTTTTGAATGATGTAAGAGTCTGGATCGACTCAGAACAAACCAAGGAATGCAATGGAATCCTCAAAAGCAATTGAAAGTGGCTGGATCGATGGCTTCTAGTAGCTTGTAAGTCACGGATTTCTTGAATTAGGTTAGGGTTCTTGAGCCAATTTTTCTGTTCTCTCTTGATAGGTATGCATCATGTATTTATACTGGATGGATTTGGGATGGTTTTTGGCAAGAATCAATCACCATTCAAAGCAAATCAAATTTGATTTTTGTATAAAATGAAATTTTCAAAACTTGATTAATTTCCAATCCAATCTTGCCATATTGATCAAATTTCGAAATTTGCTGGACTTTGTGGGTTGCTTGGGTCTCAAGGAAAGAATAAAAATCAATCTTTCAATTAATTTTGATTTTATACTTTATTTTTAAATTTAATTTGCATTTAAATGAATAAATTCCAAATTAAATAGAAAAATAAATCAAAAATTCGTGGCATTGGGCTTGGATATTCCTAATTGTATGAGGAATAAGTTTGGATGAAGAAAAGCAAGCCCATTTGCAAAAATTTGATTTTTAGAAGTATCTCTTTGTGCATTCTTTCAAAATTGCCCAACTTGTGAATGGTGTATCTTGCTCAATTTTCCACATTTTTGATTGTTCTTGGACTTTTTGGAAAGCTCTAAGAGTCCTCTAACCGACCTTTTTGGTCTCATCTCAATTGGAGTTTCCATGCTCAATATATCTTCAAAACAAAAAGTTGACTTTTGTTGACTTTGAAAATGACCTGTAATGCTTTGAGCTATACCTCTCAAATGAAGCATTTTTTGGACATTCTTGTGAGACATGAAGTTGTAGAGAATTGAATTTCATTCAAAACAATAGGTGGTGGAAAATTTCGAGAAAGTATGAGAAAGTTATGATCACCAAAGTTCATTGACTTTTCACCTAGAAACCCTAATCTAGAAAGTTTGACTTTTGAGCAAATCTTGAGTTTTCTTGATGAATCATGATCAACCCTTGATCAAATGATGAATGTAACTTCAAAATGAGGATGTTGACCAAAATTATGAAGTTTGATTGTATGTTGACCACGCTTGACTTTTGTCCAATACAACCGATTTTCAACCATCCGAGTAATTTTCTGAGGAAACTTGACTTGTGAGGCTTGAAACTTGACATGGAAAATCTTTGAAGCATATGAGGAGGCATGAAGACCATTGGAGATGTTGGAAGTCCATCTTGATTTGAGAGATACCAAACCCTAGTTTGAGTTGATTGTCTAGGAGAGAGTTTGTCCGATCAACTCTCGAGGAATCCTCGAGTATAGATGTATGGAATCTCTTGAGTAGATGGAGGGAAAATTTTGGGGTATGACAATGCCCCTGCTCAATCTTCTTGTACCGAGGGTTAGATTGACACGCTTGTTTCGTGACCTTGAGGTAGAAGATGATTGAACACCGAGTACACCGAAAATTTGCACTCGCTGGTGGATGATGTGGAACGGGCTTACGATGCCATTTGGAGATTACGTGGGGAATGAGTCGACGCTAGACTCGAGAATGTCGATAGGAGAATTGACGGGATGGGCTTAAGATGCCATCCGAAAAATCGATGCTGGGAATGAGTCGACGCTAGGCTCGTAGTCGCTTCGAAGGAGCATGGAGACGGGCTTAAGTTGCCATCCGAGGAGTCGACGTTAGACTTCGTGTCCATTTTTGAATGAAGTTATTGGTTTTCATTGATTTTAACCATATATGCAGATTCGAAAGTGAAGCATCGTTGATAAGTAATCGGAGATGGGCTTAAGATGCCATCCGTGGCAACCGAGTCGACGCTAGACTCGTGGTTCTGCTGATAATAAGGAATCGTAATAACTCTTCGTGCCGATTACTCGAGGGAGGTTGTAGTTGGCAAAATGTGGATAGCTTCCTGCATCGGTGTTGATCCATTGCTTATCGAGGATAACCAGAGGCGGTCTTTCGGATAGTTTTCCGCCGATTCGGGCTTAATCTCGACCGCCGGAGGACAACCAAGGGCGGTCTTTCGATAGTTTTCCCATCGATTCGGGCTTAATCTCGGACCTGCTTGCGGCGGATCATACTGCTTTTGGAGAAAACAAGAGAAACTTTGATAGAATATTTGTTAGTTTTATGCAAAGTATTATGCATGATGGTATATGAATGACGATGCATGAATTATGACTTTATGAGGAATGTATGAATGATAGTGTTGGTATTTCAAAACATATCCATCTTGAAGAAGATGCGGATGTTCTGCTTGAGGATTTCGACTCGCTGGGGAATCGAGTAGGTGAGATCCCCGCTTTGAAGGAGATGAAAGATACCCTGGATTCCTCCGATGCACTATCTGACCAAGTCTTGGACCTAGATATTGTTGAGGAAGGTAGAGACTTGAGAGGCTCGTTGTTGGAGATCTCATATATAGACCGAGGAGAATCGGGAGGCGATCCGTTGGGGATTTTGTATGTAGATCCCGCCGAGGAAATTTAGGAGGCGCCCATCGATTTTGAGTGTAGATCTCACCGGAGAGCGTTTGATGGTTGCTGGGAGACTGGATGAGTCAGGAACCCGTTGTAATCCTAGGCTCGGGAATGAAGATGTAGGTTCCTCCGATGCACTATCTCGACCAAGTTTCGGTCCGATACCGCTGGGAAAAGGAAAGGATCGAGAGATATCCGCTGGGGGATAAATACCTTGACTGGGGGTGAGGTGTTACTGCTTGGAGACTGATGTAACATTGCTTAGTTGAGAGGAATTGCTGCTCGTGGATTCCATTTTGCTTTGCTGGGGAAGTTGTGTTGTGAGTGACACCTTTGCAGGGATCATGCTCTACGGGGAATGTTTTGGTGATTTTCACCGCCCACCGGAGCCTGTAGTAAGTACTTTTGTATGTTCACTTTTCGTATGTTTGTGATTAGATTCTTATTGTCAAATGCGTATAGTCATTCAAAACAAACTTGGACTTATTGCAAATAACAACAACGAAAATTGTAGAGAGAAAGAAGCTTGCGTTTATTTGAAAGGTGGCGTATGGCCAAGTAGTTTATACACAAGAAAGGTAAAAAGCTATGCGGAAACAATCTCGTTAAGTTCCAACTATGCTAGTACTCATATATTTCGATTATCTCATCTCCTTGTTGTCAGTAGAAAGTGAGTAGACTGATCTTCGCCATTTGAATCTTGAATGCCGATAGCAGCAGTGTGATCCGAAGAGACATAGTTGTACGCTTAAATCCCTAACTTTGCCTAGACCGCCTTTTCGGTTTTCACCACCGATACCCTTTTTGCCCAAGCCGCTTTTCGTGTTTTCGACTTGCGGTGTACATCTTTTGTATATATCCTTAACTTTGCCCGAACCTTTGGTTCGCCAGATGCCCTTATTTTTGCCTAGGTTAGTCGACCTAGAGGTCTATTTCATGCGTAGTATTTTTGACTATGTCTCGCTCACGGTGTGGGAAGTCTTCACCATCCATGGTGCTAAGTATCATAGCTCCGAAAACACCGCCTTGACTACAAACGGTCCCTCGAGGTGGGAGTCCATTTGCCTCGGATCACCTTGTGGAAGAATGATGCGCTGACTACTAGATCACCGACTTGGTAGACTTGCTTGACCTTCTTGTTAAATGCTCGATCATTCGTTATAAATCGCGGCGTATGGACGCGAGTCGTTTCTCATCAATCAAGTTAATCTGGTCAAGGCGAGTCTGGACCCAATCGTCTTTGCCTAACTGGGCCTCCTGGAGGACTCTAGTTGAGGGTATCTGAACCTCGATGGGTAAGACGGCTTCCATACCGTATACGAGAGAAGGAGTTGCCCCGTGATGTCCGTGTCAGAAAGCGATAACCATGAAGAGCAAATGGTAACATCTCATGCCAATATTTGTACGTCACTGTCATTTTTTGTATAATCTTCTTAATGTTCTTGTTGGCGGCTTCCACAACGCCATTCATCTTAGGCCGATAGGGAGAAGAGTTGTGATGCTTGATCTTGAACTGCGTGCAGAGTTCGGTGATCATCTTATTGTTGAGATTGGAACCGTTATCTGTGATAATCCTTTCGTGGAGTGCCATACCGATGATAAGATTATGTTTGATGAATCGAGCCACAACATTCTTAGTAACAGATGCATACGAGGCTGCTTCTACCCACTTGGTGAAATAGTCAATTGCCACAAGGATGAAACGGTGTCCATTGGAAGCAGTGGGCTTGATTTCTCCAATCATGTCAATGCCCCACATTGCAAAAGGCCAAGGAGAAGTTAAAACGTTCAGAGGTACTCGGGGTACATGTACTTTATCGGCATAACCGCATTTGTGACAAGATCGAGCGAAGGTGACAATCGCCTATGGTAGACCAATAGTAACCTGCTCAAAATCTTCTTAGCCATGGTGTGTCCAATGGAGTGGGTACCAAATGCGACTGTAACTCTTCCATGATACGCCTTGTTTTTCGATCTACACAATGAGTAAGCACAAGTCGTGGTTGCGCTTGTATAAGATGCCGTTGCTGAGGAAGAATTTGGAAGCGAATCTTCTCATGAACTTCTTATCATTAACAGATGCCCCTGCGGGATATTCCTGAGCCTCAAGATACCTCTTCACATCGTAGTACCAAGGTTTCTCTTCTATACCAAGCTCACAACAATATGCTGGTTCGTCAAACTTCTCAATGATGATTTGGGGAGCTTCGTTGTCCCATCTGACCTTGAACATAGATGACATAGTAGCCAATGCGTCTGCCAACTAATTCTCTTCTCGTGGAATGTGGTTGAAAGTAATCTCTTCGAAGTAGGGGATCAAACTTAGAACATGCCCTCGATACGGAATGAGATTCGGATGCTTCGTATCCCACTCGCATTTTATCTGACTGATCACTAAAGCTGAGTCTCCATACACTTGTAAGAACTTGATTCTTAACTCAATAGCAGCTTTAAGACCCATGACGCACTGACGGCCATGTTGTTAGTGCAACCAAACATAATCTGCGGTGAAAGGCGGTGTCCGTCATGGAGATGTAATGATGGCGCCAATGCCATTGCCAAGTGCGTTGAGGCTCCATCAAAGACCATGGTCCATCGGATCCTTGTTCGTGTCCTTCGTCGGTCCTAGTTCTTCGCAATCAGAACTAGTAAAACATCTTCATCCGAAATTAACCGCATAGATCGATAGTCATCTACGGTTGATGAGCCAAATGATCGGCTACCACACTTTCTTTGATCGCTCGAGAAGTGTACTGATGTCATATTCGGTCGATCATTTGCCATCTTGCTATTCTTCCGAGAGCTGGTTTCTCAAATATGTATTTTATCGGATCCATCTTGAAATCAACAAGGTAGTGTGAGTCAACATATACGCCTTAGTCGACGAGCCCAAGCCAAAGCGCTGTAAGTTTTCTCAAGTCGTGAGTATCTTGTTTCACGGGTAAACTTTTGCTAAGGTAGTATATTGCATGCTCTTTTCGACTGCACTCGCCATGTTGCCCCAACACACACCCCATTGAGTTCTCTAACACCGCAAGTACATGATGAGAGGTCTTCCTTCTGGCGGCATCGGGATAGGAGGATTCAAGGTACTTGATTTTGTCAAAGGCGATCCGCAATCGCTGCTCCATTCTACCACTTAATCTTTCTTAAGTAACTTGAAGATTGGCTCACAAGTAGCGCTAGGTGTGCAATGAACTCGGCAATGTAATTCAATCGCCCAAGAAACCTCGACTTCCTTCTCTGGGAGTCGCATCTCTTGAATAGCTTTAACCTTGGCGGGTCAACCTCAATACCTTTATCATCGACAACAAACCCTAAGAGTTTTCCTGATCCGACTCCAAAGATGCACTTGTTAGGATTAAGTCTCAGTCTGTATTTCCTCAACCTATCAAACAATCTCGCAAATGATCAAGATGTTCTTCTTCGTGATCGAGCTATCATGTCGCCAACATAGACCTCTATCTCGTGATGAATCATGTCATGAAACAATGTCACCATAGCACGATAAGTGGCGCCCGCGTTTTCAAATCAACGGCATAACCTTATAGCGTAGTGCCCCATCCGTAACAAAGTAGTCTTCCATGTCTTCGTGAGCCATTTTGATCCGATTGTAACCGGAGAAACCATCCATAAAGGAGAAGACCTTGTGCCGAGGTGTTGTCAACCGTAACATCAATATGGGAAGTGGAAAATCGCCTTTCGGACTTGCTTTGTTCAAATCTCGTAATCCACACACATTCGCATTTTACCATCCTTCTTGGCACAGCACCACATTAGCAACCCATCGTGGATAAGAAGTAACATAAGAAACCCATTGAATCGCTTCATTACTTTTTGATTTTCTCCGACATCTCGTGACGCATGCGAACTTTCTGCTTTCACCGAGAAAACCTTCTTTGTTGGCAATCGGTACTACAATATCAATGTCCAACCCGCATGTCTTCGTATGACCAAGCAAAACCTCAATGTAGTCTCGTAGCATCCGAACCAACCTTTCTTTAACACTGCTCAAGACCCGCCTCGATCTTGATCTCTTTTCTGCTTCGTCAAGACTCCAAATTCACAACCTCAACTTGCTCTTCGGTGGTCAGATAACTCGCTTCTTCTTGCAGAGCGGTCCGACAAGTTCTCCGGCACTTCACAATCTTCCTCACTTTCATCTTCGCTTGGTAGATCGGATTATCAAGTCATATTTAGCAATAGCATAGTCATATTAACTAGATTCGAGTGATTCTGCAGTTGTACCACGGGGTGTAAGAAACACATAGCTTTTGAAGGGGTGATAAAGTAAAAGAAAGAAAACAAACAATTGAATGCAAAAGTCCAACGATTTATTGAATGAAAATACGCAAACGATGATAATAACCTCGCAAACGAGCCATGATGCCCCGCAAGGCACTAGGCTTTCAAAGTTTATTGTTCAAAACATAAAGAAATAAAAGCAAAACAAAACAAGAGCAATTACTCCGACTAAAGGAGATTGGTATGACGCCTTCGCCTCCCAATTGTCGAGCCCATGATATGGAGTTGGAAGATCCACTTGCGATGTCGAAGTCGTTGTCGCCGCCTTCTATAGCATGGATTCCACCGCCGATGCGAAAGGAAGTTGGCCAAGACGCACGCGATCATCTTCCGACCTTTGATGGTGAAGCCTAAACCGCCTTGTCGATTTGAAAGGAAGATCGTGAGTCGACCCCAAATAGTACTACCTTCTTCAACAAAGCTTGAGTATCTTTCAATGAGGCCATCCTAGGTGGAACTTGTGTAACTTCAGAGTGAGGAGAGTCAATGTGCATGACTCTAAGTATTGTTTCAAAAGCTTGACAGGAGTCTCAAAGAATTCACCTTCCATCTCGAGGTAACGAACGATCGCAGATGACCGACCATATACTCTTCTTCACCACATACCGTGACAACCTTCCTTTCACCGGTATTTCAGCGATGCAAGGTAGGTAAAGGTTCGCCCCATGTATCCAAGGGCCCGAGTAGGCAAGAGTAAGCGGATGAATGTTCATGACAAAGAAAGTAGAGTCAAAAGTCCGGAACCGACTTTAACAGTGTAAGCTTTCCAATTACTGTCGCTTAGAACCGCAAAAGCTCTCACAATAATGTCACCGGGTCTCGTAACCAACCCTTCGACATCAAGTCGATCAAAAGCGCTTGGAAGGATATTCGTAGTAGAACCGTATCCACTAAAACATGAGACAATGTAGTGCCCTTGCATTCAACAGATGCAAGGCTTTGTTGTGTTTCTTTCCAGAGTCATATCAAGATCGAGAAGCCTAGGCCGTTGTTGGCAGCCAGCTAGCAATACAAACTTCAAACGGTCGGTGGTAGTGTCTTGGCACATGAGCATTCTTTAGAAACTTCACCAAGGCATTAGCATGAGCCTCAGAGCACAAGAGCAGAGCAAGCATGGATATCTTGGACGGAGTTTGTCCTAACTGTTCCACAACATTGTAGTCACTCTTCTTGATAATCTTCGAATTTCTCTATTTCTTGTTTGAGGTGTCTTCGAACTTCCTTTGGTACTTCGTTAGGCAGATGAGCCACCGTTCTTTCCTCTAGCTTGGGGAATGGATTGAATAGCCGAATGCGAAATGGAGTCGCGGTGTCTTTTGGAGGAGAGATATCCGAGAGAATACCCTTCCGGCTCGTCACCTTACTAGATCCGGTGATTGTTGTCAATGTTAGGAATGGTAGCTTCAACAAGATCTTCAATGGTCAGAGGGTCTTGCTTGACGCCATGATAGTAAACATCAGATCCATAGTTCCAAGGGATAGCTTTGTCAGAGGAATATGGAACTGGTCTTGGAGAAGTAATGATGAGAGGTGCCACCCTAGGCATGTGGATCAACAGAGGAAATCCTTATGGTGTTAACATCAAGAATCTGGGAAATCGTCACCCCATCCCCGCCTTTAACATCTTCAATAGGAATCTTGTAGCTTTCAGGAACAGTGTACTTCACCATGTAATCATACTTTCTACTTGGCTGCCCCAAGGTATCCCATACAGATGGTACTATTTCATTCGCATTGTCAATCTTCAACTTAGACATTTCTTCACACACCGCATGTGGTTTCGTAAATAGTATCTCACGGTTATCCATCATGCACCGAACACGCCTTCTCAACCAAGCACAACCATCGCGCGGATGGGCACCAACGACTTCCGGGCATCCCGGTTGACACCGCTTGCAACAAATTCTTCTTAATAGTCATCAGAGGGATGGTCAAGTCATCTATGTTGAAAACATAAGTATCGTCTCCCACAACATTGGAACCCTTGTCATGATTAGGCATAGGCGCTGATCACATTGAGTCTCAACAGAGGATCAAATTAATCGCTTAGATTCAATCATATCTTGAATCTTGTTCTTCGTGAGCCCAACAATCATCGATTATGTCCGGCTATTGGAATGGTAAGCACACTTAGCATTAGGATTATACTGGAGAGGAAGTGTTGACATTCGAGGAGGATCCTCAAAGTAATCAACTCGCTTTCAACATGTGTTGCAAGGCTTGCAACGACATGTTGATCTTTGTAAACCGCCTCGTGGCACGCTCGCTACGCTGTGTCTCGAGGTTGGCCGATGTAGGATCAAGATCACAACCGCCCCTACGCATTGAGCGCGGTCGGACTTGGCTCGGATTTTCGACCATACACAAGATTAGCTTCTTTCTTAGCACCAAAAGATCTCTTCGCAGATTTGAAGATGTCTCTACATGAATCTTTCCACTTTGATACCACTTCAATACGTCAGAAGTATCACTTGAATCCGGTCAAGAGTTTCCAATCGATGATTGAAGAATGGGCCCGCTGTCCCCATGAACATATCAACCAACTCCCTATTGGACAAGGGTGGTCAACTCACGCTAAATCTCTCACTTCGAGCATACCCTTGAACTTCTCATCACGACCCATAGACATGCTTTGTAGTTGCATGCGAGTGGGTGTCAATTCAAAGATTGTACTCATATCGTCTATAGAAAGCATCCGCTAAGTCATTCCAAGTACGAATACGGTCATTCTCTAGTCGATAATACCATTCCAATTGAGTTCGGACAAACTCTCTTGAAAATAGTGCATCCACAACTTTCTCATCGGTGGGATTGATCTTCCGGACATAGGACTTCAAATGCACTTAGGGCAAGACATGCCATCATACTTAGCAAAAGTTGGAACTTTGAACTTGGGAGGATCACAACACCGGACAAGACTCGATCATCAAAATTCAGCCGGACATCTTCGTGTTTTCCACAAGATTCGATCTTCAAGTTGCTTGTACTTGTCATCCTCATCGAGTATTGGCCATCATCATAGTTCTTCTCAAGCTCAGCCGACTTTCACCATTACCTTGTTACTTTGTTCGCCTTGACACTTCCTTCCGAGAGCTCTATCCGATCGACCTCTTAGGACCACCTTTGTAGCGGCCCATGTCGAGGAGACCAACAACCTTCTTCTTTCGTTGATGAGCTTCTTCGATCTTCTTGGCCTTGGACCAAGCGGTGAACATCTCAAAACCGAGCATTCTAAGCTTGAAGATCTTTGACGGACTGTTCGAGAGCCATTTCTGCTAAAATAAATAGCGAGCAAATGAGAAAACCATTCTTCAATGTACCTGTGATGCAATGTTATGCTATGATATGCAATGTTTATGTGAATGCAATGCAATGTTTTCAAGGACCTAAGAGATTTAAATTTGTTAAACAAACAATGAGCAAACATTTATTAGTACTCTTTTTATTATTCTTTTTCTTTTTAAGTACAAAAGATAGTTCAAAACAATAAAAGAAAACATAAACATCCTAAAGCTCTAAGTCTCCCATGGGCGCTTCCTCTTGGTGCCGATGTAGGCGTTGATGTTTCGCTCCTCGTGAAGTAGCTTGGTCAACTCTAACACTTTCTTCTCACTTGCATAACACTGAGCTTCAAAGGTATCCTCTCTTCCTTGAGTGAATCCAGATCTCTTCAAGTCTTCAAAATCAGGGCATGTCGGATAGAGAACGGATAGGTACGCCACCTATAGCAACAGTTTCCATAATTACGGTAAACAGCGTGAATGGCATCATGAGGTTTTGAGCTCGAGCTCGCACCCATTTGAGGTAAGGTTCCCAAGGAATGGAGTTCGTGCCCCAAAGTCTTGGTATCGCCTTCTTTACCATGCCCCAAGCATGTATAAACCTTCGCTTAATTCGAGATCGTGATTGTAGTCGAACACAATATCTTGGAGAAGTATATCATGTGGACCATCTCTTCGGCAAAACCAAACCGACGTAAAGCTAAGGAAGGGTTGTAAGTAATACCTTATACCAAGGAGTGGTACATTAGGGAATTCTCCACAACGCTCAATGAATGTGATGTCCTTTGAGAGAAAAGGCTCCAACGGATATCTGAATGAGAGAGTGACATCAACCTTGAGACCATCTCAACCTTTGTTCATTCTTTAAAACTGATGGAGGAAGGTGCAAATAAACCACCGGAAAGTAACGATACAACACATGAGAGTTCCTTGTCTCTTAGTAGTACGAGTGTGGAGAGAATGTAGGATGTCTCCAAGTAAAGTAGGCACGGATTACGGTAAGAAACAACTTGATGGCATTGACATCTATGAATTGATCCGAGTTAGGGAATAGCACCAAACCATAGATTAGCAAGGCCACAATGTCTTCGAATGCATGGAAACTCATGACTTTGAGGAATTCTCGGGCTTTCTTAATTAGGAACTTGAAAGTAAACCCTTAACTCCACCTCGTTTCCCAATTGGCTTCAATGTTCGAGCGCTTAAGGTGTAAAGCGGATGCAATGTCTTCGTACTTCGGAACCTTTTCTAGACCGGTGAATGGCATTTGGTCAAGAATAGGCACCCCAAGTAGCTTAGAGAACTCTTCCAAGGTAGGAACCAACCGATAATTTGGGAATGTAAAGCAATGGTGTTTTGATCAAAGAACTGAATAGACATGCATCATATCTTCTTCAAAACCGAGATAACCAAATCAAGTAGATAACCATGTCTTTTGATGAACTCGAGCATGGTCGGAATCTCAAACCAATTTTTGAGTGAGAAGGTATACCCATAAAGTTGATTCGGATAGTCTTTCTAGAAGCCATAATTCCCTACAAAAAAGCAAAGATAAATCCTAGGTCCTTGAAATAGTTAGAAATGATATGCAATGCGAATGATGTCATGATGTCATGTTTAGCACACACAAACAATTCACACAATGAGCCTAGGTTTAAGGCTTGCATGAGGTATAGGTGATTACCCCACCAAAAGTTTGAGTTGGTTCATCCCGTCCTATAATAGTAACCGGTTCTAGGAATCTCACATCATTGATCTTTCTCGTAGGCGCTTATTTCAATACGACTACCAAGTGGTCGATCAAAATGTCCCAAAAGTCCGATCTCAATGAGCGTAGCATCGAGTATCAACCAACCTTAGTCTGCACCAAACCCGGCCATCTCACTACCTTCTAATGGCCAAGATGGGTCAATTAAGGTTCTAAAAGTTTAGTTAGTGCTTGATGACACCACGCAGAAGCCAAATACTATCCTCAACTTGGGAATGAAGAGTATCAGGACATCCAAAGTGTCACGCTAACATAGCCATCATGTTGACCGTTTAGTTATACGTCTAGCGGTTGCGATGATTTATTGCTACTTACCTAAAAGGAAACCCATATCCGGGTGTAGGATCCCCCAACAATATAATACCCAAGCAACCCTTAAAGATAAAGCATACAAATCAAACAAAAAGCGGTAAAAGTTATCTAGAAATCCTTAAGGCATTCTCTCTTTAAGGGTGTTTCCCCAGCAGAGTCGCCAGTTCTGTAACACGGTGAACTGACTTTTTAGTGTTTTTGTATCGCAAATGTGCGGATAGCAAGAGTCGCCACCGACTTTTATTTTTATCCAATTAAGGGAAGGTAAAAGTACAGAAAAAGACCTTCGTTTAGATTCTGAGTAAGGGAGAAGGTTATGAAAAGGGAAGGTATTATCACCCCTTTCCATCCGCAGTTATCTACGGGCTCTTAGTTGCTCTAGATCACCTTTTAAAATTGCTTTATGTGTGTTTGACAAAAAATGTTTTGAAAAGGCATTTCGCTTTGACTTTGTAATGACTCATGTAGGAGTGTATACAAAGTGTTCGGAAATGTTTTGTTTTGAAAAGAGTTTGAACTTTGGAAAAGAGTGTGTGATGTGAAAAGTATTTGGTTTAGAGCAAGCAACTAAAAGACTTATTTACCTACACAGAATTGGTCGTTTTTTTGTATTGTTACGTTGCTTTAGAATAGCGCTAGCCATACCATTAGTTAGTAGGTAGCTCCATTCGTTGGATGTAAGCGGACATTCAAGGACATCGGATGGTCATGAAGGCAACTTGTAGGAAGTATCCTAGCACATTCGAAGGACTATCATCACTTTTCGAGGCTTACAATCGAGGGTCAAGATCATGTATTCGGAGGCGACATCGTGGGTCTTATGATCTTTGCATCAAGGGACTATGATGATTTGTTTTGAAGGCACGGTGCTAGGATACCTCTACGCTCGAGGGACATGACCATTTGTATTCGTAAGGCATCGAGAGAGAATTACCCTAAGGGTGCATGTGTGAAAGAAGTGTGTGATTTCATATTTTATCTTGAAAATTAGTGGGCTAAGTTCATTATTATCTTGCCATACACGCCTAGTTACTAGCAATTGATAGGGTGCGGAAAGTAAAATGCGGAATGTAAAGATGCGGAAAGGTAAATCCTACGCTATTACAAGGCTTTGGGGATACATAATTTAAAAATGCCGAAAATAAAGTCCTAATTTAAACTATTACATCCCATAGCAACACATATTGAAAAATAAAATGATAAAGAAAGAATCGTCTCGAATCGGATCAACTCAGAAAAGAATGAGAAATCTAAAATACGATATGAATTGAACAAGAGAAAATGTTAGTAAAATGCAAATTTTTATATGAGAAAATTATTGCATGTGGAAATAATATAAATATGCTAAAATAAATTTTGGGATTTTTGGATGCAATTTAATAATTAAAAATGAATTTAAAATGATTTAAATGCAAAATTATGAATAAAAATAAATATGCATGCAAAATTGTATTTTTTAATTTATTAAATTAAATAAAGGTTTTCAGAAAAAAAATGCAAAAGGAAAATTTGATGATTTTTTAATGCATAAATAAAAATATGAAAAGAATTAAAATAACATGAAAAAATATTAAAATAAAATAGAAAAATGGAAAAGTTTGTAAAAAGGAGAAAAACCAAATGGTCCTGGGGAGAATCGAACCCAGGACCTTGCCTTCACAGGTCACATGCCTTGCCAACTGAACCAAAGCGACTCACTGTTTGGAAACCGGATCGAGTGAAAGAAACACAAGTGTCGCCCCCGATGTCCTGCATCACAAGCTTCATCGTCCCGATTCACCAAAGCTAGCCCGTTATTCGACGCTATGTCCCCGCTAATTCAAAAATCAAGCAAACATAATATAAATAAGTTCTAAGGCCATGGTTCGATTCTTGGGATCATTCCAACACGATGGTATAGGTCTCATGGTCCAATTTTTCCATTTAAACAAAGCCCTAATTCAACTCCGAAACCCTAGCTATGGTATATCACGATTCAAAGCCATGGAAACACGATCGCTTACCCATCGCTTGCAAACTTGATTCTAAACATGAACAAACAATCAAAAAGTTAATAATGCATGAATGATGAAAATCGATTTTGAAAGAAACTTGACAAACCGAAATCGTGTTTGATGAATTCTTGATGGTTTTGAATGATGTAAGAGTCCGATCGACTCGTAACAACCCAAGGAATGCAATGGAATCCTCAAAACAATTGAAAGTGGCTGGATCGATGGCTGCTAGTAGCTTGTAAGTCACGGATTTCTTGAATTAGGTTAGGGTTCTTGAGCCAATTTTTTTGATCTCTCTTGATAGGTATGCATCATGTATTTATACTGGATGGATTTGGGATGGTTTTTGGCAAGAATCAATCACCATTCAAAGCAAATCAAATTTGATTTTTGTATAAAATCAAATTTTCAAAACTTGATTAATTTCCAATCCAATCTTGCCATATTGATCAAATTTCGAAATTTGCTGGACTTTGTGGGTTGCTTGGGTCTCAAGGAAAGAATAAAAATCAATCTTTCAATTAATTTTGATTTTATACTTTATTTTTAAATTTAATTTGCATTTAAATGAATAAATTCCAAATTAATAGAAAAATAAATCAAAAATTTGTGGCATTGGGCTTGGATATTCCTAATTGTATGAGGAATAAGTTTGGATGAAGAAAAAGCAAGCCCATTTGCAAAAAATTTGATTTTTAGAAGTATCTCTCTTTGTGCATTCTTTCAAAATTGCCCAACTTGTGCATGGTGTATCTTGCTCAATTTTCCACATTTTTGAGTGTTCTTGGACTTTTTGGAAATCTCTAAGAGTCCTCTAACCAACCTTTTTGGTCTCATCTCAATTGGAGTTTCCATGCTCAATATATCTTCAAAACAAAAAGTTGACTTTTTGTTGACTTTGAAAATGACCTGTAATGCTTGAGCTATACCTCTCAAATGAAGCATTTTTGGACATTCTTGTGAGACATGAAGTTGTAGAGAATTGAATTTCCTTCAAAACAAGAGGTGTTGGAAAATTTCGAGAAAGTATGAGAAAGTTATGATCACCAAAGTTCATTGACTTTTCACCTAGAAACCCTAATTTAGAAAGTTTGACTTTTGAGCAAATCTTGAGTTTTCTTGATGAATCATGATCAAACCTTGATCAAATGATGAATGTAACTTCAAAATGAGGATGTTGACCAAAAATTATGAAGTTTGACTGTATGTTGACCACAATTGACTTTTTGTCCAATACAATTGATTTTCAACCATCTGAGCAGTTGTCTGAGGAAACTTGACATGTGAGCTGAAGATTTTGGGGTATGTGTTAGCTGAAGATTTTGATATCTTGTGATTTGAAGAAGGATCATGGAGCTCGAGATGAGATGATGTTAAAGTATTCAGGGGAACATAGTGAATGTCATAGTTTGGAAAGAAAAGAATTAGCCCTTCGAATGGATGTATTGAGTTCTGGAGTGTCGAACGGAAATAATGGTGATATGTGTAAAACAAGCTTCGATCGGGCAATAGAATTGTATCAGAGGAAATGGGTTCGAAATCGAAGTGAGTGATACATTTGAAATTCAAAACGCGAGCGGGATAAAAGGGAGTTGAAACGCGCGCTGAAGAAACGGTTCGAAAACGTGGAAGCAAGAGAAACATGGTGTGCTGCATGTTCTAAACGTGGTAAGATCTTATGGGTTAGACCGTTATGGTCGAATTAGTATAAATAGGAGTCTTAATGTTAGGATTTCGTGTGTCATATCTATTGTACTAAAATTCAGTCACATTCAAAATACCACATGGCTAGGGAAACGAATGCACGAATGATGTACGATGATTGCACCAAAGCTTTATTATTCAACAATGTATCTTTATCCTTCCTAACTTTATCTTGCATCAATGTCTTTTAAGTTTCTTTACTTTCAAAGTCATTTCATTTAAATGTTTTTCTACCATCGTCAAGTTCTTTACTTTTCCAAAACTTTTACATTAACGTTATTTCCCGTAAAGCTTTTATACATTTGTTTACATTCTCTTTTTACGCAGCTATTTTGAAAATCTTTTACACTTTAAGAGTTTATTTGAATATTGCTGCATTTATATACTTTCTTGCCATTTCGAATTTGAATGTTCTTGTTTGTTCGAACCAAATATACATTATTTACTTGATCATATCACTAAGTAATCGAAACGCATTTGAACCTATACAAAACATCCAAAACAAGTCTCAAATATGGATCTCTATCTTAAGTTCATACCAACGGCCGATACCCCATAGGATCAATCTAGTCGATCCCGCAGTTACCAGAGGGATTGAATAACATAACATTATAACGCTTATTCAATAGTTTGAAGACTAGCGTTGTTTCACCGTAAATCATCGTGGAACAAAGTGGCACGCCCAGGGGAAAGAGTTTGGCCGTTATAAATTAAGAAAATTATAACCATAATTATTATAAAAATTTTTCCGAGTAAACAAAGTTCATTGGTATATGAACCTTAGGAGTGGTAGAATAACTAATAGTAACCAACCTTTACCCGTAAGAAATCGAAATAATAGAATGTCTAATCCAAATAATCAACAAGGGGAACAAATGCCCCACATGGAATGTGCACTAATGCGTCTGCTTCGATCGCAACGCCCAAGGCGATCCTTCGAATGAACAACATTGCATCTTTGACTAGTAATATAGCCACGAATAACAAGTGGCATGTCAACAAACAATTCGATCTTGGGCAATACAAGAACCACGGTTACCCCGGGGATCCGTCCCACAACCAGGACACAAGCCCATTTCGCCACCCCACTACAAACTAGACCACCTAGTTTCGAGGGTAATAGACCCAGAAACCCTTCTTATGGGATGCCAACATCTTTTATGGCAGGCTTGCAAACTTCGACGTCCAATTAGGATCTGGATCTGGGGTTAATCAATTTCTTACGAATAACCAAGGTCTGGGGAGTTATAGCGCCTTACCCACCTTAACCACAGAAAACCAAATGGCTTTTAGGCAATTGATGGATGATAGTAACCATAACATGATAGGAGTATTAGCACAAACTATGCAAGAAATCTTTGCCCCAATAGTTCAAAACGTGACTGTGACGAATAGAGAAAATGCAGATAATATGAGTCGAATAGCAGATTTCTTTGCTCCGCAGAGGCGAGATGTAACTGTGTCAGTGGTTCGAGCGAACGCACCTATCATCGAACAAGCCATTGACCCACCCTATAGGCCAGTTAGAGAAGAATTTGACCTGAGGGCAAGGGCACAAAGAGGAAATGCCCCAGTGATTCGAGAAGAACCACTTAAGGGAGTTGTAGAACCAGTGGCGAGGATCGAAGATATGATGCTCCGTTGATTCGAGAGGAACCACAGAGGGGAGTTGGGGAACCAGGGGCCAGGCTCGAAAGGCAAGAGGCCCCAGCGTTTCGAGAAGAACAACCTAGAGGAGTAGTTATGGTAGGTAGAAACCAAGATGCTGATGCGGTGGTCCATAGAATTCGAAATGATAATATCTTGGCAGAAAATAACCTAACCACCATGATAGAGAGAATAATGGCCCAAAACGGTATTAATACAGGGATTAGGAGGCCAAATTATGCTTCTCCCATAGCAGATTATGTGATGCATACGGACTTACCAAGGGGACACAAGATCCCTAAGTTTACAAAGTTCGCTGGAGATACTAACGAATCAACAGTTGAACACATAGCCGTATCTCACCAAGCAGAGACATAGCCAATAATGAGAACCTTAGGATTAAGTATTTCCGAGTTCCCTCACGAAAATGCTTTCACCGTTCACCACATTACCACCGGATCCATAGATACCGGCCTTTTAGAAAGATTGTTCCATGAACAATTCTACATGGGACAATCCAAGATAAGTCCAAGGAACTAGCTAGTGTTAAAAGGAAGTTTATCAACCCATAGACGAATACTTGAATAGGTTCGACTATTGAAACCAGATGTTTCACAAGAGTCCCCAACATGAATTAGTCGAAATGGCCGTGTGGCCTTGACTATTCGATTCGAAAGAAATTAGATACGCAATACTTGAGAGATATGGCTCATTGGCGATAGGGTTCGACAAGTCGAAAGACTAAAGGCCGAGAAGGCTGGCTTTCAAAAGTAATAAGAAAGAAAGAATTTCCTATGTTGAAACCGAGGAAGTCGAAGACTGTCCCGATTTCGAGGAGGTCGAAGTGGACCTAGCAGAATTAAAACAGGCCCCACCCTACTCTTGTAAACTGTTGGTTCCCACAAAAGGGAAAGAAATTGTTGAAAATGAAAAAAACGACAAATTCCCAAAGAAGGTGTACACCTTTGATGTGACAAAGTGTGATGAGAATTTTGACCTGCTTGTCAAAGATGGTCAACTAATTGTGCCATCGAATGTTAAAATACCTCCTTTAGATCAAAGAGAGAAAAGAGGATTTTGTAAATATCATAGTTTCTTAGGCCACAAAACCTCACAGTGTTTTCTTTTCAGGGACTTAATTCAGAATGCAATCAAAGAAGGCAGACTAAAGTTTGCTGATAAGCCAAAGATAAAGGTAGACGAGGATCCTCTGGATATTGCAGACACCAACTACTCCGAGCCTGCAGGCATGGGAGAAATAAATATGGTGGAAACAGACCAAGGGGTCAATACATTGAAAGATGAAAACACCGAGAATGAGAGTGGGACCGATCGAGTCAACAATGGAGTCATCAAGACATCCACCAACAACCGTAGGCTTCACTAAGCCAGCACATTGGTTTCAAGGACATCCAGCACGAGGGCCGTGAGAGTCGTGATGAAATTGGTACAGCATCAAGGTCTGAGGCGCCAATTAGAAAAGGTCCAAATTACAAAGCAACTTTCCCCTGAGAAAGAGATCTGGGATACTTTGGGAGAACCCAGTGGAAGATTCGACTATCTAGTAAAATATTTTGCGCCAGAGAGTGCAAAAATCCCAATCGAAGCCATCAAACCATCAGGTTGGGGAGATGAGGATACAAAAGATGGAGAGGTAGAAGGACACAAGCCCAAGAAGGAAGTTTGGGACACTCTGGGGGAGCCTAGTGGCAAATTCGACTACCTGGTGAAATACTCTGCCCCAGAGAGTTCGAAAATACAACTCAAAGACATCGAACCGTCAGGTTGGGGAGATGATGAAAAAGATGGAGAGGTGGATGTTAATATGGTGGACGTGGAGAAACCTTGTTCTGAGATGCAAGAAATGGAGAAATATCTTGAGAAGGAAAAATACAAAATAGAGGAAGGATATGCCGCAGATACAGCTTTAAAAATTACCTCATGGTGTGCCACAAAGGAAACGCCGAGATGATGCTTTGCCCAGATGCAAAGATCATCCGCAACGAGAGGATTGTCAGAGTTCGAAGGAGCCAAAGGGCTCGAATCAAGGCCAATCGCGCCAAGACAATCAATTGTTTAGATGCTATCCTCGACCGGAGAGAGTGTGTTGAATTCTTGTACGCGCCATAAAGGGGAAACGGCGTTTGATTTGCCCAAGGTGTTCAAAGAAGATATGACCAAAACATGGCAGGGCATTCAAACCATTCCTTTCGTGCCATGCCGGAATCACAAGGAGATGGGTCAAGAGTCAAGACCTCCACGGCAATCATAATCAAAGAAAGCCCGATAGTCCTTACCCCAAAGGTGCTCAAGAGTAACATTCGTAATCCTCAAGTACCAACCGATAGATGGTCATCAAAACCAATAAGGGAAAGATAATTGAGAAGCAATGAGCGAAATGCGCCACGCCATGGTGTACAGGAGACAGCTCAACAACAAAAGAAAAGAAGAGTTGAGGTCGAAAACTATAAAGGAAGAATCCCATGTCAAGATCCCAATGGCGAAGGCAACAACGTGTTCGAAAGGTCGAGAAGGAAATGTCGGCAGTTGAAGAGGTAGTTTCGACCAAGAAGAAAGAGATGTCCAAAGACTAACAAACCAACGACAAGCAAGCAGCCCGAAAACAAACCTCCAAGTAGGAGACTTTTGCTAACACAAACCGATGAATCAAAAGAATATACTCGGGAGGAAGATGAGGATATGCCGATGATAACTTTGAATCGAAGGAGAATCCTCACTCAACCTAAACCGCAACGTGGTGTCTGATTACCTTCCGAGTTCGGCAAGAAACCGAAATTGAAGAACAGAAGAGGATGATACCATTGATATGATGAAACATAGGCCGCTTTGCTATTATGTCATGGATAATGGGGTCGCCGAAGAGCGAATGCATTCTTCGAACACCCGAGAGCCGATGAAGAATCATTTGAAGCCATTGTTCATTCGAGCAAAGGTTAATGCCCATGGTGTGAATAAGGTCCTGTAGATGGAGGCGCAGCTGTTAATCTAATGCCTCATTTTATGTTAAAAAGCGGGAATACAAGAAAGTGATGTCAAACCGCATAACATGGTTCTATCAAATTATGAAGGAAAGTTGGTCAAACATTGGGAGTGGTGCAAGTGGAGTTAACCGCTGGTTCGAGCCGCAGCCCACCATGTTCATGGTAATCAAGCCAAGGCCAACTACAACCCATGTTAGGAAGAGAATGGATTCATGGCGTAGGCGCGCCTTCGCCAATGCACCAAAGGTTAGTTATGGAGAGAAGATGGGATAGTGGAGAACATCGAGGCATCGAGTTACTTCATGACTACAACAACCTAGTCAACAAAAGAAACTATGACAAGTATCTAGCACGAATAGCCCCTTGGCTCCAAATGAGGAGATGAACGGCCGAGATGCACAATATTATATGACCCTTCGCCATGATGGCATGTATTGGGATAGAAAATAATTAAAGGAGACGAAGGACTCGAAGGTACTTTGAGAAGACGGCCAGAAGGCTGGGAGTTCGACAACAGTGCTCATGACTGAGTCCTCCTTCTTAGAAAGGATTTCGGCCTACATGGCTGAGAACAAATGGATAGCAGCTTCAGAGGCTGAAATAGACAGTATAGTTGAAGAAAATAACATGAAAGGGGCTGGTTCGAAAGACTCACCCTGCGAAGAAAATGAAATAGAACAAAGGCTAGATGCCATATATGATACAGAACCCCTGGGCTTCGAGAAGGATCCTACAAACATAGGTGCTAAGATGTTGGCACAGGATCAACTCGAAGAGGTAAATTTGGGGGATGACAACACAAAAAGAATAACCTATATAAGTGCCAGACTGGGTCCAAGTCTCAAGCAAGAGGTGATCGAAATCCTCAAGCAAAATAAAGATTGCTTCGCGTGGGACTACGACGAAATACCTGGTTTGAAAAGAGAGTTAGTAGAGCACAGACTTCCAATTAAGGATGGCAAGAAGCCCATCAAGCAAACTCCTAGGAGGTTCGCGCCAGAAGGCTACGAAGATTAAAGTCGAGGTCGAAGGTTGTCGCTGCAAGTTCATCGTAACCACAAGGTATGTCGAATGGTTAGCTAATATAGTGCCCGTTATTAAGAAAAATGGTTCCCGAGAATATGCATAGACTTTAGGGATTTAAATACGGCAACCCCCAAAGACCAATACTCTATGCAAGCGTAAATGTTAATAGACTCGCAGGTTCAATACTTAAGCATGCTAGATGGATATTCGTTATAACCGATTTTTATTGTCAAGAGGATGTTGCCAAGACAAGATTTCGTTGTCCAGAGCCTTAGGCACCTATGAGTGGGTAGTGATGCCTTTGGTTTGAAAAATGCAGCCACTTACCAACGAGCAATGGATTCCATTTTTCACGATTTTATTGAGACTTTATGTGTGTATATTGATGACATAGTCATCAAGTTTGTCTCTTAAACTCATCTCGCACCATCTCGAGCCAATCATTCGAAAGAATGAGAAAACATGGCTTGAAAATGAATCCTTAAATGTGCATTTTTGTGCAGAGACTTCGGCTTTGTGGTTCATAAAAGGAATCGAAATCAACCAAAATAAGACAAAAGCCATCATGGAGACTAAAGCACCCACATCAAAAGAGAGTTGCGTCACTGGGAAGATAAATTTTCTTAGAAGATTCATCTCGAATCTAAGTGGAAAGACTCAAGCATTCTCTCCACTACTTTAAAACAAGGCCAAGCCTTCGAGTGGAGTCAAGTACATCAGAGGCCTTCGACGAAATTAAAAGATACCTCTCTCAACCTCCTATCTTGTTCCACCTTCATGGGGAAAGCCCATGAGACCGTATATATCGCTCAATTTACTATAGGCAGTATGTTAGCACAAGAAGATAGTAATGGCATCGAAAGAGCTATATACTATTTAAGTAGGTGCTAAATGATGCGTAAACTAGATATAGTAACATAGAAAAGTTATGCCTATGTTTATACTCTTGTATGAGACTTAAATATTATATAAAGCTTGTTGATGTTTATGTCTCCTCTCATTTCAATGTTATCAAACACATGTCACAAAACCAATTATGCATAGTAGAGTGGGTAAATGGGCTTTAGCCCTAACAGAATATTCTTTAACCTTCATGCCTTTGAGAGTCGTGGAAAGGCCAAGTAATTGCCGATTTCATTGTGGATCACCACCGTCGAAAAGACCATTATGGGTTATGTTGGGACGCAACCTTGGAAATTATACTTTGATGGTTCGACTCACAAAGAGGGTAGTGGTGTTGGAGTTCTTATAATTTCTCAAGGAATTCCAACAAAATTCAAGTATAAATTGATGGCCTCGTTGCTCAAACAATGAAGTCAATACTAAGCGCTTATTGTTGGACTTGAAGCTTTGTTGAATTGGGGAAACTAAAGTCGAAATTAAAGGTGACTCGAGTTAGTGGTCAAACAAATAACAAAGGAATATAAATGCATAAAGGAAAATTTGATGACATACTTCATAGCTAACAGATTGATCAAAAATTCAATACATGAATATCCAACATATACCAAGAATAGAGAATCAAGAATCAAATGACCTAGCACAATTTTCAGTTATAAAGTCTCTACAAAAACTTTAAAGAGTTGATCGAAATAAGAGGTAGGGTTATGGCTACCAAACTAACACCATCGATTTAGAAAATATTAAGTTAGGTTGTAGTGGTAAAGATAGATTCAAGTGTTAGCCATAAACACCGTATCGATGCGATTGGAAGCCCAATTGTAAGCTATCTAAAGGATCCAACCTTAAACATAGATAGAAAAACGAAATATAGAGCATTATCATATGTCCTTATGGGAAATGAATTGTTCAAAAAGACCCAAGAAGGTGTATTGCTCAAATGCCTAGGAGAAAGTGAGGCGATCTAGCATTATCAAGTTCATAATGGGGCATGTGGGCACATCAAGCATGCCACAAGATGAAGTGGTTGCTATTTCGATATGGTATGTATCGCCTAGCATGCTCAAAGATTGCATAGACTTTGCTAAAGGATGTGAAGAATGTCGAAACATGCAGGATTCAACATGCTCCCGCGAGTGAGCCGCATTCGATCATTAAACCATGGCCCTTTAGAGGATGGGCGTTAGATTTAATAGAGAAATCAATCCGCCTCGCCTAAAGGTCAAGTACATCTTGGTAGGAATAGATTATTTTACTAAGTGGATCAAGCAATACCACTAGTAGCGCAGATCAAGAAGCTATTATTGAATTCATACGTAAACAAATAATCTATAGGTTCGGATTGCCGTAGCATAACTACGACCAAGGGTCTCAGACATCGTAGAAAGATGCAAGAGTTCGCTCAGAGATGGATTTAGACTATTGACATCAACACCATATTATGCTCAAGCAAATGGTCGTCGAGCACCAACAAAGTAATAATTGGTTTGATCAAAAACACATTGGTAAAAAGCCAAAGAATTGGCATGAAACTTTAGACCAAGTACTATGGGCCAGTAGAACATCTCCTAAAGAAGCTACCAATACTACACCTTTCAACTAACATTTGGCCATGATGCGCCTTGCTCAGAAATTCATCTACATCAATCCAAAGACAACATGAACTCCCTCGTCATTATATTGGGAAATGATGGTGAATGAGTTAGTTGAGTTAGACGAAGTCGACTGCATTGGAAATCCTAATGAGGCAAAAGGAAAGAGTGGCTGTGGCATATAACAAAAGAGTAAAAGGTAAGACATTCAACGTTAATGACTTAGTATGGAAAGTCATATTGCCCATGGACAAAAAGAATAAAGCATTGGGTAAATGGTCACCTCATTGGGAAGGCCCTTTTCGAATAGCAAAAACGCTTTCGAACAATGCGTATGAAATAGAAGAATCGGATGGGAAGTATTTAAAGAAGTATAAACCATGCCCGCAGGAGATTCAATACTAACGACGTAGTCACAATATTATAATGAAATGCCAAAATGGTAACATAATTGCCAAAATGGCATTGTTCGCGCTATTAATAAAATTTAATCAAAATATAAGAGTTACAAAATAATCAAGATTCAAAATGGGATTGTTCCTCACCGGTCGAAGATATTCTTGAAAGACTCAAGTCTTTGTTGGTAAAGCGCTGGCACCTTCGAGGATGGCAACTTCACCTTTGAGTTGCTCACCGCTTCGCAAAGAAGGCCTTTGTTAAGAAGTTCTTCGAATCGATTCCCAAAGGTGTTGGACTCGTAGGCAATTTGTTGTCGGCCTCTTTGATCTTAGCCTCAAGTTCTTGAACTGCTTTCTCCCGAGGAGGATGGATTGAGATCAAGCTCATAGTCCTCTAGCTTGCTTAATATGCGTGCTTGCTCTTCACTTCTTTCGAAAGCTTCAAGCATGTTCATAAGCGATCCATCAAGCTCTTTTCTCTTGGACTTTATTTGCAGCAGATTCATCCCGGAGGAGGCATCCAATACATTATCCAACAAAGATGTAAGTTCGAACAGATGGTACTAACTTCCAGAGAGAGTAGTGAGGTCAACTTGGTTCAAGAATCCTTCATGATGAAACAGCGGTACTATCTTGTTTAAGCACTTCAATAGATCCACATCAAGGATTGTTTTTCTAATTCTATGAAGAAGTACAACCCTATCATCGAGGGCATTGCATTAGAGGTCTAACCAAAGACCATCGAGAAAGTGGAATATCCCTTTGAGCCAACTTAGCCTTCATGTACCCAATAGGGTCATTTCTTTTCAAATTGGCTAATTCTTCTTCTGTTTCAATGAGAAGACCGTGAAGTTCCATACGTAATGGAGTAACATCCATTTCAAGTCCATTTGCTCATTAGTACGAAGACCATCACCGCCATTATTGACGCTTCCATCATCTTGTTCATCATCAACAAATCCACCACCTCGATGTCATCATTCGATCACCATCAAGATCGACCGCCCTTTCGCTCGAACCTTCTTGAGCGCTTCTCCTTCTTCATCCTCGACCTTCCTCGCTAGAATCTTCACTCTCGAGAGGCGTGGTTCTTTCCTCTTCGCTTGAGGTATTTGTTCACGCCTGAGGGATTCCTCGAGGGATTTTGGGTGAAGAGCCTCGAGGCACTTCAGCGGCCTTCGTGCATTATTGCATTGGTCTCCTTGAGAGGAGGCAAAGTGCCTTGATCATCGTGTCGATCAAGCTCCATTGGGAGTGCCATGTTAGAAGAGCCTGCTTTGCAATCGGATTATTCAATCCCCATGAGGAGAAGAGTGAATCGGAGCGGATGCATGGAGGAGGAGTCAAGTGGTTGGGATATGGGTCGAATCATCCTACATAGATAAAGAAAGATTAGAAATCGATAACTAAGGTACGAATAATCATTTTAAGAATTCAAGTAAACTCACCGTGGGTTATCCGTAGATATGTTATCGTTTATATGTTCCAACATTACGTTGGAGGTCAAGGTGGAATTTTGATTGGTGTGAGGGAGCAACATCTCTTGAATCAAGTCCAGACGCCGATCCTTTGGTACGCTTTTTTTTCTGCTTCTTCTTCAAAGCCGTTGGAGAACTTTCTCCACTTTGAGAGTCCTCCCAATGGTGCTAGTTTTTCTCTTTTGGAGTGGTTGAGGAAGTTTACTCGTCTCGAAATGGTACAAAACGCAATTTAGACTTAAGTTACGTAAAAATCGACCTACTTGAAATACCGTGATAAGTCGCTTACCTTCTAATCGAAGCTTGTTGTGGGTGGTGTGATTTGAGTAGTTGTTGGAGTGGGTGCAGCGGTGTTCGTTGTTGTAGTTGCAGGATTGATTGTTGGAGTCACTTCAGGCACGCCATCATTTGTCTCGTGGGATTGTTGAGAACTGTTTCCTTCCTTGGTCTTCGATGCGGTACTCTTGATCCTGAGGGCTGGAAATCGAAGCAATTAAAACGAAAAGTTAAAACAAAGAAAGCAATAAATATTTGGGATTTCCCAAACATTCGCACCTGCGCCCTCATTCAAAAGAATCGACATGGCGGAAAGGTCATAGCGAAGATGTCCTGGGAAATTATGAAGCCAGTATCGAGCCCATGCCACAGTCTCAGATGGCTTTGGTTTCTTGTAGGATTTATATTTGAGCATTTCGCTGCAAATTAACCACCAAGGATATGGAGGAAACCAAGCCAGAGCCAATTCTGAAGTAGGTAGTTTTGGAAATCTAGGTGGATGCATTTCGAGTGCCAACCTATACCTATCCTCAGGTGACAACCCTGAAGGAAGTTTGAACTTAGAAATTTTTTCTTTAAATTTTTCCCTCAAGGTTTGAGCCGCTTGATATACAGTGGTTTGCAGGCGCGGATCATAAGTAGTTTCAAGTAAGTCCAAAAGCTTTAATCTCTTGAGCGTGGGTCAACATACCTTTCTTTTTATGTACCTGCACATCGAACGCAGCAGTCAGTTTAGCTTGAATGGTAAGAGTGTCAAACATATAAGATTGATAGAATTTAATCCACCAATCTAGAAAACTCTTTGAAGAAAAGGGAGCTGGTTCGAAAGGGATTAAGTTGAATTGGGCGAACTCTTGATATTGTTCTTGTTGAAGCTTGGCATCTCTGGCTTTAAACGTTCGACCAGAGGTAATGGCGCTTTGAGTTTGGAACAAGGGTTCGTATTAATTGACATGCACTAAATTGTCTCGAAACGAAGTTAGGTTGATAGGCAAATAAGAGGATCTGGTTCTTGGTCGGAGTAATTCTTGAGGAGATTAGTCTTGGTAATAAAAAGGCCTTCCAGATATCTTGGATTTCCTTGCTTTTAGCAGCCTCCGAAAGAGACATAGTGAACCATGATGGTCCATGAGTCCTCGAAGCAAAAGGCGCCATAGTTTCTTTAAATTCATGCTGTTTGGAGAGAAGCATAATGTACTTTGAAAATGAAACCGAAATCGGCCTTGTCATCACTAGGAGTCGGCCTCCTCACCTGCCCTCAACGCTTCGATCAACTATCTCGGATCTTGCTCATTAATAGTATCTGCAGTGAGAGCGAAGACTCGAACATAGCATTTAGCCATAATCGAGCAACCGTAAGGGACCAGCTAACAAGATGTTCTTGGAGGTATGAGATTTCAAGCTCGAACAGATCTCGTGCTCTCATAAAGGTCAACTAGCGGAGTTCACTTAAGTTAATCATCCTGCTCATGCAAATCTCTTGCTAGAGGAATGAACCTACTAGCTACCAAGTGACCGCTAAAATGTATCTTGATAGCCAAAGAGTAAGGAAGGCAATGTGTTCAACATCGGAGACACTATCACCTTCGTATGGTAATGACTAATGAATTTGGAGAAGTCGGCTAGTTTGATATCGAAATCAATAATACTTGAATGTTCCTCAATCGAGAACATATGTTTCTACCGTGTTAGTCCAGGATGGCGCTATGTCAAGAGTGTGTGGTGTTCCTCCGGGAGGTGGAAGTTATTATAGGTGCTATCCCGTAAATACAGGATGCGAATGAGGATGACGTATGTGAAGCCCGGTTTGGATAATTTCAGAAATTATAGATACCTAATTCCTCCCATCGATGTGACTTCTTAACTTCCACTTTGGCGAACCGCTCGATATGCTACATCGCATTGGACAGATCGAAATGGTTTAAAGTTATTTTTAACATAGTCCGTAATGAAAGGATCTTTGGGGTAGTCATAGGAGTTTCTACGTCCTTTGGAGCAACAGGATCATTGACATTATCGGCCTACCCTAGGGGTTTCCATTGTATTGAATAAAGGTTTGAAATCGTAACAAACAGAAATATGGTTCGTGTATCCTTAAGAATCTCAAAACCGTAAGAGGACCCATTAGGGCAAATCTCTTTCCGTGCTGCTAGTAGGGATTAATACCTGAGAGGAGTATAAGAGCTCTTGCTCTTTGGAGATTCCCTGGGGTATAAGTACAGATTGACCTTGAGATTAGGGTTCTTTACGAGAAGGAGAGGAAAAAGAAGATTCAGAGTGTGGAAAAAGTGAAAAGACTAAAGTTTGTTTGGTTTTATAGTGAGGAAGTGGAAACACTCATCAACTAATGCCAAGTTACGTGGGAGACGTGGGTTGGATACACGGTGAGGTGGCGTGAAGTTAGTATTGGTAATAAGCATGATTAAGGGTGATCATTGCTTTTAATAAATGCACCATACCGTGGTTACCGTAAAAGGTTCGAAACCTGTGGGTCATCGTGATTGACATAATGGAAATCTTGTACGTGGTCATAATTACTCGTGGTCACATCAAAATCTTAGGATATATTTAAAATAAGTATTTCTTAAAAGGGATTCAAATACATATTTTAAAGGGGCATTTTGTTAGTCAAGATTTTGATATCTTGTGATTCAAGAACGATCATGGAGCTCGAGATGAGATGATGTTAAAGTATTCAGGGAACATAGTGAATGTCATAGTTTGAAAGAAAAGAATTAGCCCTTCGAATAGATGTATTGAGTTCGGAGTGTCGAACGGAAATAATGGTGATATGTGTAAAACAAGCTTCGATCGGGCAATAGAATTGTATCGAGGAAATGGGTTCAAATCAAGTGAGTGATACATTTGAAATTCAAACGCGAAGGGAAAAAGGAAGTTGAAACGCCAAGAAACGGTTCGAAACGTGGAAGCAAGAGAAGCATGGTGTCATGTTCTAAACGTGGCAAGATCTTATGGGTCGACCATTATGGTCGAATTAGTATAAATAGGAGTCTTAATGTTAGGATTTCGTGTGTCATATCTATTGTACTAAAATTCACCACATTCAAAATACCACATGGCTAGGGAAACGAATGCACGAGTGATGTACGATGATTGCACCAAAGCTTTATTATTCAACAATGTATCTTTATCCTTCCAGTCTAACTTTATCTTGCATCAATGTCTTTTAAGTTTCTTTACTTTCAAAGTCATTTCATTTAAATGTTTTTCTACCATCAAGTTCTTTACTTTTCCAAAACTTTTACATTAACGTTATTTCCGTAAAGCTTTTATACATTTGTTTACATTCTGCTTTTTACGTTTCGAGCTACTTTGAAAATCTTTTACACTTTAAGAGTTTATTTGAATATTGCTGCATTTATATACTTTCTTGCCATTTCGAATTTGAATGTTCTTGTTTGTTCGAACCAAATATACATTATTTACTTGATCATATCACTAAGTAATCGAAACGTACTTGAACCTATACAAAACATCGAAAAACAAGTCTCAAATATGGATCTCTATCTTAAGTTCATACCAACGGCCGATACCCCATAGGATCAATCTAGTCGATCCTGCAAGTTACCAGAGGGATTGAATAACATAACAGTTATAACGCTTATTCAATAGTTTGGAAGACTAGCGGTTATTTCACCAGAAATCACTGTGAACAGTATGACACCAAGCTAATCCTTGTGGTGCGAAATGTGTCACTTGCACATGACCAAAACTCATTGTAATCGTGCGCTTTACCACTCTAATAACTTCTGGAAACTTGCTAATGATGATTAGAGACATAAACACACACTTAAAAGGCTTGTAATTGCAAAATGAATGAATTCAAAACTGACTTTCGAGCACAAACATAAATCCATGGTGCCCACTTCTCCAACATGGTTCTCATTACCCAGGGACCTTTATGATGCAATATTTAACTCTTTGGAAAGTTGAGATTGAAAACATTGCAATGTTCTTGGAAATATTGCATTTGGAATCTTTAATCAAAAGTTATGATTGTTTGAAATCAATAAAAACAATCTGATTTTTCACACTTACAAAATTTCTAAGTTTGGCACAAAAGATGATTTGTAATGTTTTGCTTCCAAAAATGCTTTTCCATTCAAAATTTGCTCTTGACCAACAAATATGATATGAACTGGACCTCGTGAATGGCATTTTAAAAAAATAAAAAACCAAAAACTACAAAAATTGAGAAAGCTATGGCCTTGTGAAGTTGATGAAAAATCATGAAATGACCTATAATCTTTTGACCTTTTCAAGCAATTTCCAAAGATCTTAAAGAATTGAAACACAAATGGGGATAAAGTTCACATATTTAAGATTATTATGGAAAAATATTGAGCTCAAGGTGATAAATGGTGATCAACTTATGGCCTCTTGAAGTTGATGTTTATAAATTGATAAATCCATCACGGACGTGTAATCTTTCGACTTCTGAAGCAAACTTCCAAGCATTTTCTATTCTTACCAATTGAATTAAGTTGTATTAGACATCCTTAGGTTCATTGTGGAGAAATAATGAGCTCAAGGAGACAACGAATGACCAACTTATGATCCTCTGAAGTCATACAATATAAATGAAGTATCAATCTAGAGAGTTTGCAATCATTGATCCTAAAAACATATTTTCATCAAATAACATCCTTGAACCAAAAAAGATATATGTTAGAGGTCCTTTTAAGATTCCATTGGCTTTGGAATCATCTACAAATTTCACACAACCACCAAGATATGGTCCTCAGAAGCCCAAAATCCTAATTCCAAGATAAATGGCCATGGCATGGAGAATTCTTCAACATTGATGATATTCCTCACACATGGAGCAAAAACTCAATATGAGAGACTATAGTAGATAACAAGAGGATTTTGAAACCACCGGGCTGAACTTTCGACTAATAGGTGTGTATCAATAGAGTCTCCATCGAACGTCTTTTATCTCACGAAGGAGAAAGGAAAACATCGAGTAAACCTGAAGGGGAGAAATCGCGGTCCTACAATCGAGAGATCGAGAGAATCGAGGTAAGGGATTTAGTTACGCGAGGGGAAGGGATTAGCACCCCAAACGCCCGTAGTACTCTACGGTATCTACTTCTATTTTCTAGCTAAAAGGTGTGTTATATCTATTTATGCTCAAATGCTACAATGCATGCAAAAGAAAAGAGAAAATAAAGAAACCATGGGGAAAAGAAGGAATTATTTACAAGTTGTGCTCGATAGATCCCCGTGAAAAGATGCCTACGTATTCCATTGTGTAATGGGAAAGTCAGAGCGTCGTAGTTCGGCTCACTTGTTTTAGTGGGTTTTATGATTTTTACTTGTGAAAAAAGTTTTAAACACAAAAGAAGATGCGCCCGTAGGCGAAAAGAGTTTGTCTTGGTGTGTTGCTTTTACCTTGTGAAAGGAGTTCAAACCATTATTAAGTTTTTTATTTTCAAAAGAAAAAGAAAGCAAGTTTTAGTTTTAATTATATGCAAGGATGCAAAAAGATATAAGCAAAACAAAAGGGAGACTAAACTAGTACTATCCCTAATGTTGTCATGCAAAGTTAGACCTATGGTTGAGGATGTAAGGGAATATCTACCTATGTCAACATACAGAGGATGTAAATCCTAATGTCTAGGCTCGAGAATTATCCTAACCGAGCATCCGTAAGGGAAAGTTATCATATATTCGTCTTGGTTGTAGAACCAAGGGATGCAACGGGATGAAGCAAACAAGTGCTTTGGAAGAAATACACAAGCAATGCAATGCGTAAACAAATGTCAAACAATTGCAGGCATAGCCTATGGAGCAAGTGATGCGAGTTCTGCATAGGGAACTCTGGCCGCTTTAGTAATTGACTTGATAGGATTGTGGGGGACGAATGCGGACACTTTCCGCTTACCCGTATATCAATGAGTCGATATCATGAAATATAAAAAAAGGGACTTTGCTTGGTGGTGCCACGTCGGGTGTCTTAACCACTTCTGACCTATGCAAGCACAATTGTAAACACACAATGAAAAGCGCCTCCCTATGCACGAATAAGGACTTTAAACAAACCAAAGAAAATTAGCAAACACAAGCGCCTTAAACGGGTCTTTAAATAAACCAGAGGGGTTCCTGAACATGCTCCAACTACGGAAGCCCCATCATACATCTTTATTTGTACTTCTCATGGCAAAAGAAAGTTGTAAAGCCCTACTTCTCATGATATCTAGGAAAGCTGTACGAGAATGCAGTAAATGGTGTGGAAACTACCAAAGGGATATAAAATCCGAAGAGCACTACGAGCTAAAGAAATACTCCGAAAACTTCAAGTACTGCAGCCACACAATAAGAGTAAACCGATGAGAATAGCTCAAGGTATCAAAAATATGCGGAATACGCGGTCATACGTATCCGAAGTAATAACACCTTCAAGAGAAACCACACATGCAAACAATAGAATGTACGCGAATATGCAAAAGCCATGTAACATGTGTATACACATTCCGACCAAAGGTACCTGCAAGAAAAAACCAAGCATCCAAACAATAGAATGTACGCAAATGCGCACAAGCAATGGAACATATGTATACACATTCCAAACAAATGTACCTGCAAGAACAGAGTAAAACTGAAAAGCAGGTAACAAGATGTACACGCATGTGTACAAATGCAAAACACCTGTAAGGAGGGAGTTAGACCCAACAAACAAACAATAGAATGTACACGCATGCGCACAAGCCAAGGAACATGTGTATACATATTCGAAACAATGGTACCTGCAAGAACGAAGTAAAACCGAAAAGCAGGTAACAAGATGTACACGCATGTGTACAAATGCAAAACACCTTCAAGGAGGGAATCAGACCCAACAAACAGATAATAAGAATGTATACGTGGGTATACAAATGCAGAAGCACCTGCAAGAAAGGTGTTAGACCCAACAAATAGATAATAAGATGCAAGAACGAAGTAAAACCGAAAAGCATGTAACAAGATGTACACGCATGTGTACGAATGCAAAACACCTGCAAAAACGGAGTAAAACCAGAGAAGCAAGCAAATAGAATGTATGCATGGGCATACAAGCGAATAGCAAGTGTAATAGAAGCCTAAATTTCATATGAAAGGAGTCCAAGTACCCTGCACACAAAATAAAGTGTCAAAATTAACAAAGCAAGCGGTAGAAATAGTGATCAGAATGCAAAACCGATTGCAATTATGATTACAAAATGGTATAAGCATGCAAGAAGTGAAATAAATTCAGAAAAATCGGAATCGGAAGTCGGTTTTCCGAAATCGGGGCGAAAAAGTCAACTTTTCGGAAATGATTAAAAATCGCATAATTGCTTGCAAAAACGTCAACTGTTTAAAAAACGTCAACGGTTTTTGAGCATGTTGTGATCAAAATTTGGTTCCAAAACCTCTAAAATCGGTTTCGTAACGTGTCAAAACATGGGGGACAAGTATCGTTACTTCGGACTTTCAAGGAAAAACGAGTTCCGAAGTGTAAAAATGGAAAAAATCGCTTACGGAAATGCAAAATTCAAGGTTTTGAATTAAATTCCAACACAATTTTTTATTTGGTTTTGAAATGTTAAGAGTTATAGAATTTAATTCATAACATTTAATCAAAATCCAAATTAAAAGGAAAGCAAATCATGTGCCAGCTATTTACAAGTTTCTTCATTTTCAAGTAAGAAAAAAAAGAATGAAAATGCATATAAAAATGAAAGTTGTTTGGGTTTATGTGATGTTGTGTGGTGTTTAAATGCATACATGTGCTAGTGTGTGTGTTGTAGTAAGCAAATGTGATGCAAACAATATACAAATGCTAAAGAATTAAAGTGTACAAAGTGTCGGCGTAGTGATCATACATGTGCATTCGTGTGTGAAAAGTGTATTTTGATGCGTGTTTTCATGTCATAAAGGTGCGTCAAAGTGTTTGGAATCAAAACAACTACCTTATGTGCATATACATGAACATACAAGGATGCTATATGTATTAAAAAACGTATGTTTAAGTGTGCGTATGTTAAGTGAAGGTATGTGCAAAAGTGAATGGAAGTTGGTGCTAATTCTTACTTTCGACACAAGTTCCATGCATGAAAATGTGTCCTCTAATCATGCAATTCAATGTTCTAATGGTATGTGTGCTTCCTAATGCATGATCATATAAACATCAATGCATAAATTCTTAGAATTAAAGCTTGCATGTTCCTAAAGTTAACATTACAAGTGTGTGAGATTGTTATGTGCAAGGTGTTAATGTAATGAAGATTAAACACCAACTTCCTACATTTTGACACCACTTTAAGGCACAAAAAGCTATTAAAACAATGCATGATTTTGATCCTACACATGACCTAATATATGATCATGTGATGAAGGATGCAAGATGCTCCTAATCCTCATAATTCAATGCATGATTATGATCCTACATGTTATCTAATATATGATCATGTGATGAAGGATGCAAGATGCTCCAATTATGCACCTATATGCAAAGATGATCAATGTAACAAGTGTAGGTGTATGTAGTGTATAACAAGCTTCACACCGACACCTTTAAGGCACAATCATTGGATCACGATCAAAGAATTCGGTGAAACAAATTCTATAATTGGAATCCACACGAAAAATGCAATTGATTTCAATATTCAATTTCACAAAAATCAAAAGTCCGAACAGTGATTAAAATAAGTGCTTATTTGAAAAAATCTCTTACTTGCACTTGAAGTCTTAATGAAATGGATGAGGAAAACCTTGTGCTCTTCAAAGAAAATACCGAATCAAGCTTTAATCTGATAATAATAATCGAAATCGAAGAAGAAATCGGATGAAATCAACTTGAATCTTGAAGGAAATTGATGAAGATCAATAGAGGAATAGCTTCCTTAGGTCGATCCAATCAAGATAGAAGAGAGAGGATGAGCACCAGTGAAAAGAAGAAGAAAATCGACCGATCGGAGTGGAGGCCAAGCGCGGAGGAAGAGATGGCTGCGAGCGGTCGCCGGGCGAAGGAGCAAGCATCGTCGGGCGAAAGAGCGAGTGTAATACAGTGGTAGAACTGACTTGTTTGTTTTGCATTTTATCTCAAATGTTGCGGATAGCAAGAGTCTCCACCGAATTTCCTTTTATCCAATTAAAGGAAGGCGAAAAGAACAGCAAAAGACCTTCGTTAGATTCTGAGTACGGGAGGCAGTTATGAAAAGGGAAAGTATTAGCACCCTTTCCATCTGTAGTTATCTACGGGCTCTTAATTGCTTAGCTCACTTTATAAATTGCTTTTAGTGTGTGTGCTTGAACTTTTTTTTTTAAAAGGCATTTCTCTATGACTTCATAATGATTCTCGCTGGAATGTATACGAAGTTTTTGGAAATGTTTTGTTTTGGAAAAGACATTGTAATGATTCACGCTGGAATGCATACAAAGTGTTTTAGAAAGATTTTGAAAAAAAGTGTGAGGTGTAAAAAGTATTTTGATTGAGCAAGCAAAAGAGTCTGATTACCTACTCAGAACGGTCGTTTCCATGTTATTTTGCTTTCCTTTATAATAAGGCTATCCATACCATTAGTTGGTAGGTAATCTTATTCGTTGGATGTAAAGGGACATTTGAAGGCACATCGGATGGTCATAGAAGGCGACATGTAGGGATACCTTAGCATATTCGTAGGGACGATCATCACTTTTCGTAGGCAACAATCGAGGGACGAGATCATATATTCGTAGGCAACAATCGAAGGACTATGATCTTTGTATCAAATGGACTATGATGATACGTTGGTAAGCGTCTTAGCTAAGATATCCCCACGTTCGTGGGACATGACCATTTTTCATAAGGCAACAAGAGAGTATTGTAATGCCCGTTTTTAATTAATATTAAATTATATTAATATTTTCGAGTTACCGATCGATGTTTATTTTGCGACGAGAATATTTGTGTTAATTAATATATCTATTAATATATTAGGCGACGCCCGCTCGTCCGTAAAATATTATTCGGATCCGATATTTAATTCCCCTGAATTATTTTAATTGATTGAATTAATGATATAATTAGATAGGGGTGTGGGGAGCATTTTGTTGGAATTGGGTTTTCACCCTTGGCTTACTAGTAAGGAAAATACCCTTATAAACCATTCTCCTCATTTTCCTTCCATTCATATCAAAATCAAACATAGAAATTTGGATAGCTAGTAAGAAAGCAAGTTATAAAAACCATTTTCCTTTCCTTTTCCTTCCATTGTGAACACAAAACCAAAATAGAAACTTGAGAGGAAAAGAAGGAGTTTGGGAGAAGAAGAACAAGAGGAAGATCATGAGCAAGCATGGATTTGGGGTTTTGTTGGAGCATCTTGAATCATCCAAGCTTGTGAGGTAAGGGGTTTGATTTCTCTATCCATATAGTTAGGGTTTTGATGATTATATTTTGGATTTGGGGGAAAAATTAATAGTTGGATTATAGGGTTTTGATTGTTTGATTGAAATAGATTAGAAGAGTTGGTTTAGGAGTATGGATTGTGAATGTATTAGGTACTAGCTTGTATAAATTAGGAGTATTGAAAATACAAATACAAACTGTTATAAGAAAAACAAGAAAATGAAGAAAACTATAAAAATGCACTGTCTGTTCATTGTTAAGGAAGAAGACGATTTGGCCATGATCTAAGGGGGGAGGCGCCCACCTCAGGAGGAGGGGTGGCCGTCCCCCATGTGAGGCCCTCGCCTCCCTTCTTTCAAATAGGCTGGGGCGTGCGTCCCCTTAGGTAGAAGGAGGAAACAAAATTTCGTGATTTGCTGTTTTGCTGTTTGTCTGTTTTCCATTTTCTATTTTCTGTCAACAATTGTTTTCCTGCATAATTGTGTGGAAATGGTTTCTGTTTCTTACCATAATGCCAATTTCACCCAGTAGCAATTGATACCCATAAAATATAACTAGAGCATAAGTTAGCCGATTAAATTTAGAACCCGATTATGTTCCGATTTTCCGATCCGGTAAATTCGACGACGGAGCAAGTTGCTCCGAATTCAACGAAAATTGACGTGCTAGCTAAGTTCGACGTGTAGAAAATAGTGGTGAGGTTAGTTTTTAGAAATTTCGAGTTTTTACGAAGCAACCCGAAATAGGCCAATTTACGGTAAATTGAACCAGATTGTGTTTTAGTGGATTTAAGGCACGTATGGACAATCCGAATTCGACGTTGACGATTATGATTAATATCGGTTATTAGGAATGGCTTTCGCGACAATTATTGATGTTTTGACTATTTTTCCGTTTTTAGAATTTGGTGAATTAATTGATAATGATGCGGTGTAGATAAACATTATGTTTGCAACGGTGTATTTATTAACGAATACTTGTTGATATGCAATGCGATGATATATGTCTTTGTACATGATGATGTGATGATTATATTGATGTTATTAATAAATGCTTCTGATTTGTGAATGCATGATTTTGATGATGATGAATTATTAGTGATGTTTTGTATAATGCAAATATGATGCGATGATACATTTATCTTGATGTGGATAAATTGTGGCGATGTGGGCTTTATGCCAATTTTGATTAGCGACGATGATGTTTTTGTGTTGTGTTGTTTTATTGTCGAGTCACATACATTGCATTGGCGACGATGGGCTTTTATGCCAAGCGACGAGGCTTTTATGCCAAGCGACGAGGCTTTTATGCCAAGTGTTCCTAATCATGGGCAAAGCGACGGGTACCACATGCAAAATATAGTCGTGTCTCATGGAGTCGGTTATGTTTATGTTTGAGTTGTTTGGTGTTGGGTTTAATTGATGGATGATGTTGAATTGCGATGATATATTATGCTTGGTTTGGTGATGATCTTTATAATTTTATGATAACTACGCGATGAATATAAATGATGAGTATTCCGATGGTTTAACTTTAAGGAAATGCTTAATGCAATTATGATGTGATGATGTTTGTGATGACGGGCTTTTATGCCAAAAGCGACGATGAGCTTTAGCCAATTTGTGATAATTTCAATTATGTCGTTTATGTTATTAGTGTTGTTTGATGTTGTTGTTTGATGTTGTTGTTTATGATTTCCGTATGGATTTAGTGACGTGTGTACTTGTGATGATTCTTGTGGTGATGGAAGTTTATGTGTCGTTGTGATGAGGCTATGGCGATAAAGTGTAGTTTATACACATTAGAACGACGATAAGAGTAAGTGAGTTTTGGATATGCGTTGAGTGCACTTATTAATCTAGAGCCTTTATATTCTGAAACTATATATATATTTTATCATGTCTTTAATTATATGTTTTGGAGTATCTCACCCTTTACTTGTTTCGCCTTTACCTTTATATTGGTAACGTGCAGGTTATGAAGACAGAGTCTATAGTTGTTGTTAGTCGAGTCGGTGTCGCTCTGATACGTAGCACTCGGGGGGAAATATTTATGTCGTCTTGCTGTTGTTGTTTTATTATTATTCCTTTTGTGAATAAGAACCATAATTTATGAAAACATGATTTTGATGAGGAAGTTTAATAAAGAAGATGTTTTCATTTTTATGAATCAATTTATATTTTCCAGCGATGGTATGTATCCGAAATTTATACTTTAAATCAAACCATTTAAATTGAGTTATTTTTGAAGGTGTGATGCCTCAGTATTTAATTTATGAAATTTTAATTCACTCTGATTTTTGCATATAAAACCTTAGGTAATATTGGGGTGTTACAAGTATACCCTAAGGTGGGTGCATGTGCGATGAGTGTGTTGTATTCAGATATTTATCTTGTGTTATAAGAGATCTATATCGCTTGATTTTAATCTTGCCATACACACCTAGTTACTAGCAGTTAAATATGTGCAGAAAGTAAATTATGGAAACTAAAGTGCAGAAAGTAAAGGTCCTACGTTATTACATGGCTTTGGGGCAGATACATAATAGGAGTGCAGAAAGTAAAGGCAGAAATGTAAAGTGCGGAAAGTAAATCCTACGTATTACATGATAAAGAATTTGCAACCAATACAACCTTTCTAGAATTTCAATGCGGAATAGTAAATAAACAATCAGAATAATAAGAAAATGTTATTGAAAAATGTTTTGGAAATTAGTAGAAAAACGTTTTAGGTTAGTGTTAACTAGAAATTTGTAAAGTATGCTTAAGGGTATTGCTTAATGGAAAAGGTCCCTACAGGGTAAGGACTAGTCTTAAATGAAGTTAGTTTCTGGAAATGCTTGACAAAGCTAAGTTGGAAGTACCAGAAAAAACACATGTAGACTGGGGAGCTGAGTCAGAAAACCAACCCAATCGACCAAACATCCAGAGAGAAATAGTGTTGAAAATAAGACTAAGCTGACAAAGTGATATGTTGGTCGATTCGACATGAATTTGAGTCGAATGAAGGCATCAGTCGAAATACTCATGATATCGAAGATGCAAGCCAGAGGACTTAGGAAATTTTTTTATGCCTCAAGAAGATGGATCAAAACCGAAAGCTGTTTCCTTCTGAAGTCATGAAGCAGGAAGAAGTCAGAATAAGGAGAACGTGGATAGTTGCCTCAGAAGATCATGGGTTAGAAGCTCTAAACGGATGGCGAAATCGTGTGCAGAAGTTGTTTTTAAGTTTAAATCTCGTCCGTTGATTAGTTTTAGCGGTTACTTTGTAAATACTATAAATAAGTTAGTATGTTAAGGATTCTGTGTGTTCATTTGTACCCTTAAATTGCTTGCCAAAACTCTGCCCAATTCCGAGCTAGAGGAAGAAAAATTCACTCAAGCCTTTGATCTACATGAATCACCATATTTTCTATTTCAATGCAATCAATTTACATTTAAGTCTGTCTTTACTTTTTGTTTACTTCTGCTTCGCTTTGAACAAATCGTTCATCAAAACATTTCAACATAAACTATTGGTCACGAGTTACCAATTAGCGTTGTAGTCAGAATAATTTTGTGTGTGTGGAAAGCCGTTGTGCTGCTTCCCTTAGGCTCTGGAAACCGTTTCTGGGCCAAGGTCTTTTTCGCTTACAGAAGCAGTACAATTTACCAAAACCTTAGCACGTGTCTTAAGATCAACTAGTCGATCTCGCGAGTAACCCTTAGTTTCCAGACTTAGGGAGGACCAGCGGTTGTTTACCATTTTCCACAATAAACAAATTGGCACACCTGGTGGAACTTTGTGCTAAGTGCTAGATTTTTGTTAGAGTTCGTCTTAGAAGTGCATGAAACTTAGAATTGGAAATTCAGCAAGTAAGAAACCACCACCCACTAGGAAGCGTACACCTAAGATGATAAACAACACCTTCGTGTCGAATGCGAATGAAGTTCCATCTCGAACGCTGGGTATTATCGACCCAATTGTTTCTCAACTTGCGTCATTTCCCCCTTTGAGAAGCACAACTGCCTCAGGGGCAACTGTTTCAGTATCAATTCCCATTCCCCAGACCACACCGGTGAGTCCAGGGCCTATGGTGGCCACGAGTGTCATTCCTAACACAGCGATACCTCGATTTGGTACTGCCACGAATCCCCTTATGGAATCTCGTATTCCTTAATGGCTGGATATCAATCAACCCCAAGTGTAGCAATAGTGTCTGATAACATGCAGAATACTAACGCCCCTTTACAAGGATCTACAATACAAGAAAATACGGAAATGCCTGTGCAACATTGGAATACCACCTCTGTGGCAGTATTGAGGCAACAAATGGATGATAGCAACTATGATTTAGTTAATATGTTAACTAACTAAATGGGAAATGTGTTTAACCCCATAGTGCAAGAATCGGTCGAGACCAAGCAGTTTTCCGACAGGGGCATCCGGTTCAACAACCCATACATGTCCAGCGAGACATGGGGGTAGTAGAAGAAGAATCTGTGTATCAAGGTCAAGCAGCAATGCCTCAAAGGAATGTCGTTGTCAACCCACCTAGGGTTCTAGTGCAAAGACATCAGGAGGCTGACCAAGTCCTTGATCAAGTTCGACAGGAGGATTTGGTTGTTGAAAATAACTTAACCAACATTGTCGAGAGAATTATGACCCGAAATGGTATGAATACAATGCCAAGGCCAACGCATTTTTCCCCATTATCAAAGTACAACCCTAGAGGATGGAAAATTTCTAAATATACCAAGTTTGGAGGAGAAACGGGTGAATCGACGGTCGAACACATCGCCAGATACCTGACTGAGTCGGGGGACATGGAAAATAATGAAGGCTTAAGGGTGAAAAATTTCCCTTCGTCCCTGACTAAAGGAGCCTTTACATGGTTTACTACCTTGCCCCCTGATTCGATCGACTCATGGTCGAAGTTGGAAAAACTTTTCCACGAACACTTTTACGAGGGGCATTCGAAAATTAGTTTGGTCGAATTGTCAAGCATTAAGAGAAATTTTGATGAGATAATAGACAATTATCTAAATAGGTTTAGATCGTTAACAGCAAGGTGTTTTACCCAAGTCCCTGAACATGAACTTGTTCAAATGGCTGCTGGAGGGTTAGATTACTCCATTAGGAATAAAATAGATACAACCTTCGTTAAGAGCATGTCACAATTGGTTGACAGGATTCGACACCTTGAGCGCCTTCGACTAGAGAAAGTTAGGCACACTAAGGCTTAGTCAAAGAAAGAGAAGGTAGCCTATGTCGACTTCGACGATACGGATCCCATATACGAGGCTGATTATATATCGCCGACAGAGGCAGACGTGGATGTGGCTGAATTAAAATCAGGGCCAGCATATGAATGTAAATTGTTGTTTCCTGCCAAAGGGAAAAGCCCTACTGTCGAAACTAGTTCACGAACTCCTGCAAAAACTTATACTTTTGATGTTAGTAAATGCGAGGAGATTTTTGATTTATTAGTTAAAGATGGTCAAATTTTAGTACCCCTAATGATAAGTTTCCACCATTAGAACATAGGAAAAAGAGAGGTTTTTGTAAATATCATAATTATCTTGGTCACACAACCTCTCAATGTTTTCTTTTCAGGGATCTAGTTCAGAAGTCACTCCAAGAGGGTCGTCTGAAATTCGCTGCAAGAAAATAGAAGATTGACACTGATCCTCTAAGGCAAGAAGAAGCCTTATTTGATAAGCCTGTGGACATCAACATGGTCGACATTGCTGAAGTGCTTGATAACACCATGTTGGAAGAAAGCACTGATGACAGTCCACACATCATTTTAGCTGACGTCTATCCCAGAGACGATGAAGACTTGCTGAGTTTTCTGTATCATTGCAAAAACAAGGGTGCTCAAGTCAGTTTGTGCCCTAGATGCAGCACGCTAACTGACAGAGTCGCTGGTGAAAATTTCCTTAAGATACAGCTAGAGAGGGGAATGACCCAATAGAATAGAAGAGACCCAAGGCATTCATCCCAATTTAGGCCAAAAACTTTTGTTTCGTCGGCCACTGCACCAAAGGGGACATGGATCAAGCCTGAAATGGTCGCTGGGCCATCAAATGCTACTGGTGTTATAAGAGAGGCAAAAAGGAAAGCACCCATGAGCTATGGACTAGAGGTGCGTTCTGAGAGGAATAGCCATGTGTCTGAGAATTACATGGGAAAAAATCCAATGAGTCGAACTCAGTGGAGACGTTTTTAGAGAAAGAAGCATGCTGAAAGACAAGCCGTTGTTGCTGCTAAGAAAATGTTGTCAACAAAGGCAAGAATCCTCGACAGTACAAGCCAAAAGTTGACTCTACTGTTAATCAACAAATCAAGGAGTGTGTTAACAAGCCAGTCGACCATGGCTTTGATTAGGCAACTGATGATTTGGCCTCTGATTCTGAAGCAAGCTTAGATATCTTAGTCAACATAGTCTCTATACTCCCAGAAGATTATAACATACCGATAGTGGTAGAGAACACTAGTAATCTGGATGCTGCTGAATTGGCTTTAAATAAGCCAACTTGCTACTTGAAGAGACAGCCATTAACAAGGTGTTAGTGGATTGTGGCGCTATCGTGAACCTAATGTCACATCATATTCTGAAGAGGATCGGAAAGTTCGACACTGATATAAGGTCTCATAACGTGGTCTTGTCAGATTACGAAGGAAGGACAAAAACTATCATGGGGGTAATCCAGGTAGTTATTATCGTCGACTTAGTCACTAGGCCGACAATATTCATGGTCATCCAAGGTCGACCAAGTTATAATATGCTGGTGGGCAGAGAATGGTTGCATGGAGTCGGTGATGTACCCTCTTCTATGCATCAGCGCCTGATCATATGGCGAGAAGATGGAATCATGGAGAAAATCGAAGCTGATCAAGGATACTTTACGGCATATGTTAATGTTGTTGGCCAAAATAAGTTCAACAGGAAATTGGCCAATATCTCTACCTGCCATCCAACGAAAGAAGTGTATGCCAACTTAAATGAGGCATTAGTTTCATTGAAGTTGCATGAAACCCACAGATTCGTGTGTGATGTTAAACCTCTGGAGGATCCCTATGCAGAGGAACCTGTGCCGACAAGCTGGGGAAACCATCATGACGGTGATATCTGAGATAGAGGCTCTGAGAAGGATTTTGGCGTGCATTGCCAAAAATTAAATAAATTGGGCTATAAAAGCTGAAGAAGAAAAAATGGCAACAAAAGCTGCTAAATTGCCTGTCCTAGAGGAAGTAATTTTGGCTTTAGAGCCAGAACCACCAGATAAAAGCAAGCTTGTCAACAGAAGCGTCGATGAACAACATCTAGATTGATATACATCGACGAACCACTAGGTTTTGAAAAGGATCCTATGGCACCTGAAAAAATTCAGCCACAAGATCCTTTGGAGGAAATCGACCTTGGCGCATAGGGTGATAAAAGACCAACCTACATTAGCCCCAACATCGACCAAAAGCTCAAAACTGAGGTAATATCTTTACTAAAAGAATTTAAAGATTGTTTTGCTTGGGACTATAATGAAATGCCAGGTTTGAGCAAGGAATTGGTCGAATTGAAATTACCAATAAAACTTGGAAAAAAGCCAGTAAAACAAACGCTTCGACGATTTGCACCTGCAATTATGTCGAAGATCAAGAAGGAAGTAGAAAGACTCCTCTAAAGCAAGTTCATCAGAACTGCAAGGTATGTCGAATGGTTGGCCAGTATTGTGCCAGTTTTTAAGAAAAATGGAAAGTTAGGAGTGTACATTGATTTTAGAGATTTAAATGCCGCCACTCCTAAAGATGAATTTGCCATGCCAGTGGCTGAAATGCTAGTCGATTTGGCTGCTGGCTTTGAATATTTAAGTATGCTTGATAGTTATGCTGGTTATAACCAAATCTTTATTGCAGATCATGATTTGCAGATGACGACATTTCGTTGCCCAGGGCCATTAGGCACCTATGAATGGGTAGTCATGCCATTCGGCTTCAAGAATGCCGGAGCAACGTACCGGAGGGTAATGAATACTATGTTCCATGATTTCATTGAAAAATTCATGCAGGTTTACATCGACGATATTGTAATCAAGTCGAATAGTAAATCGACACATTTGGAGCACCTTCGAAAATCATTCAAAAGAATGCAAAAATATGGGTTGAAAATGAATCCATTAAAGTGTGCTTTTTGTGTGCAGGCAAGAGATTTCCTTGGTTTTATTGTGCATATGAAAGGCATTGAAGTTAATCGGAGTAAGACCAAAGCTATCATGGATGTCAAACCACCGTCGACCAAAAAGGAGCTTCAGTCCCTGTTGGGCAAAATAAATTTCTTGAGGAGATTCATTTCCAACTTAAGTGGAAAAACTAAGGCATTTTCACCACAGCTTCGACTGAAAAATAAGGAGTTTATTTGGCGAGAGGAGCATCAAGAGAATTTCGACATTATAAAAGAGTATCTGGTGAAGCCTCCTATATTGGCACTTCCACTTAGAAATAGGCCTACGAGGTTGTATATAGCAGCCTCATAATCGACCATAGGTAGTATGCTAGTTCAAGAGGACGACAATCATGTCGAACGCCCTGTGTATTACCTACGTCGTATGTTGAATGGTCCTGAAACTAGGTATAGTGTCATAGAAAAACTATGCTTGTGTTTGTATTTCTCTTGTATCAAACTAAAGCAATATATAAAGCCAGTTGATGTTTACATTTCTTCTTATTTCGACATTATTAAGGATATGTTGTCTAAACCAATTTTGCATAGTCGAATTGGTAACTCGGCTTTAGCATTAACTAAATATTCCTTAACGTATGTGCCCTTAAAAGCAATGAAAGGGCAAATAGTGGCAGATTTTTTAGTCGATCATTCTGTGGTGGCTATGCCAGAAAATTTTGTCGATCTAGTGCCTTGGAAATTATATTTTGATGGTTCTAGTCACAAAAATGGTGCAGGGATATGAGGAGTTATAATTTATCCTAGTGGAATTCCAGTAGAGTTCAAATACACCATCGACAACATCTACACTAATAATGAGGCAGAGTATGAATCCCTTATTACTGGGCTTGAACTGTTGCTAGAATTGGGGGCAAGAAATGTCAAAATTATGGGAGACTCTGAATTGGTAATCGAACAAGTATCAAAAGAATATAGATGCGTTAAAGAGAATTTGATCATGTACTTCGTGATTGCCATCAGGTTGCTAAGACGGTTCGAACAAGTAAGTTTTCGACACATACCACGATGAGAAAATCAAGAAGCTAACGATTTAGCGCAAGAAGCCTCAGGATACAAGAAGAATGAAGACGAAAAGCTTATTCAAGTAAAGAAAAAGGTTAGAGCTACTTCATTGTCCTCTTCAGACTTATGAATTAGAAAATTAGGAGCAATAGATACCGAAAATTTTGAAATTTTAGCAATTGATAATGGGCAAGACAGTGACTTGCAAAAACCTTTGGTCGACTACTTGTGTTCGCCAACTGGTTCGAAAGATCGTAAAATAAAATATCATGCCTTGAGTTTTGTTTTGATTGAAAATAAATTATTCAAGAGAATTGTCGAAGGGGTATTAATTAAGTGCTTAGGAGAAAGCGAGGCATATGTAGCAGTATCGAGTGTGTAAGTGGAGGATCTCAAGAATGCCAAATGTTAAAAGATTGTGTTTATTAGCCCTCAATGTTGAAAGATTGTATCGAATTCTCTAGAGGATCTCAAGAATGCCAAATGCATGGGGGCATCCAGCACGTACCAGCAAGCGAATTGCATGCCATTGTAAAACCTTGGCCATTTAGAGGATGAGCCTTAGATGTGATTGGGGAAATAAAACCAGCATCATCTAAATAACAGAGGTATATTTTGGTCGGCATTGATTATTTCACAAAGTGGGTCGAGGCCGTAGCCTTAAAAAATGTTGACCAAGAAGTTGTGATTGATTTTATACAAAATCATATTATGTGTCAGTTTGGAATTCCTGAAACAATCACAATCGACCAAGGTACAGTGTTCACAGGGCAGAAAATGCAAGAATTTGCGAAGGAAGTTGGAATAAAACTACTAACTTCTACCCCTTATTACGCTCAAGCAAATGGGCATGTCGAGGCTGCCAATAAAGTAATAATTGGTCTTATCAAGAAACATGTGGGTAAAAAGCCAAGAAATTGGCACCAAACGCTAGATTTTGCTTTGTGGGCATGTAGAACGTCTCTTAAGGAGGCAATGGCGGCAACCCCATTTCGACTAACATATGGATATGATGATGTTTTGCCAGTAGAAATACATGTCTGAAATCACCCGGCTTAACCTCCGACTGATAGAAATGTATAAATAGAGTCGCCATCGAACGTCTTTTATCTCACGACGGAGAAAGGGAAACATCGATTAAACCTGAGGGGAGAAATCATGGTCCTATGCCCGGGAGATCAAGAGAATCTAGGTAAGGGAGTTAGTTACGCGAGGGGAAGGGATTAGCACCCCACATGCCCGTAGTACTCTACGGTATCCACTTTCTATTCCTAGCTAAAGGGTGTGTTATGTCTATCTATGCTTAATCGCCATCGTGGATGCAAAAGAAAAGAGAAAATAAGAAACTATGGGGAAAAGAAGGAAGTATTTACAAAGTTTGCTCGATCGAGCCCCGCGACAAGATGCCTACGTATTCCCGCGTGCAATGGGAAAGTTAGAGCACCATAGTTCGGCTCACTTGTTTTGGTGGGTTTTGTGTTTTTTACTTGTGAAAAGGTTTTTAACACAAAAGAAAAGTGCGCAAAGGCAAAAATAGTTTGTGGTGGTTGGTCGTTTTTACTATGAGAAAGGAATTCAAACCATTATTAAGTGTTTTGAGTTCGGAAGAAAAGAAAAGGAAATTTCAGTTTTATTACATGCAAGATGCAAAAGAAACTAGAAAAACAAAAGGGAGACTAGCTAAGCCCTGCCCTAATGTTATCATGCAAAAGGTTAGACTTATGGTTGAAGATGCAAGGGAAATCTCTACCTATGTTGACATGCAAAGGATATGGATCCTAATGTCTAGGCTAAAGAACCTATCCTAACCAAGAGAACCTGGGGAAACAAGCAAGCAAACACACATCACAAGTAGAATTGCCCTAAATGGGTCTTTTAAGAAACCAGAGGGGTTCCTGAACATGCTCCAACTACGGAAGCCCCATCATGCATCTCTATTCCTACTTCTCATGGAAAAAGAAAGCTGTAAAGCCCTACTTCTCATGATATCTAAGAAAGCTGTAAGAGAATGCGATAAACGGTGTAGAAACTACCAAATGGATATAGTATCCGAAGAGCACCGCAAGCTATAGGAATAATCCGGAAAACTTCAAGTACCGCAGCCATGCAATAAGAGTAAGCCGATGAGAATTGTTCAAAGCATCAAAACAAGCAGAATACGTGTCGGTACACATCCGAAGCAACAATGCCTGCGAGAACGAGATTAGAGCAAGCAAAACAAGATAGGAAGGGTGCACACGTGGGTGTACAAGCCTAAGCAACACCTGCAAGATGGGAGTTAGACCCAAAAAGCAAGTAGAAGAAAGTGTGCATGTGTATGCAAACATCGGAGAAATGTGTCGTATGTATATGCGACACAAGCCCCTGCATGAAACAGAGCACAAACAGTAGCTAGGCATGGCTAGAGCATCTACTGTTTGCTGTTAGAATCGAGAAACAATAGAAAAATGCACTAGCACAGACCGCGCTAAGCACGACCTGCAACCTGCCAAAATGTTATTTTTGGTCTAGATCACCTATTTTATGATGCTCTCATGCAACAGCTCGATCCATACCGTAAGGCCACAGTCATATAGTGAATGAAAATCAAATGAACATGCAAGGAATGTGAATAGAACGATAAATCCAATGCTCATGGATGCATGAACATATAAGGAATGCAAATCGAATCAATAAAACCAATGTTCATATACATGTTGCAATTCATGAACATGTGAGGAATGCAAATCGAATCGATAAAACCAATTGTCATATATATGTAGCAATGCAATGAACATGTGAGGAATGAAAATTGAATCGATAAAACCAATGTTCATAAACATGTAGCAATGCATGACCATGTGAGGAATGCAAATCGAATCGATAAAACCAATGTTAATATACATGTAGCAATGCATGAACATGGAAGAATGTAAATTGAATCGATAAAACCAGTGTTCATTGATGCATGAACATGAAAGGAATGCAAATCGAATCGATAAAACCAATGTTCATATACATGTAGCAATGCATGAACATGTGAGGAATGCAAATTGAATCGATAAAACCAATGTTCATTGATGCATGAACATGTGAGGAATGCAAATCAAATTGATAATTCCAATGTGCAACTGTGAGATCAAATGCATGAACATGCAAGGAATGCAAATCAAATTGATAACTCCAATGTTCAAGTGTTAGATCAAAATGCATGAACATGCAAGGATTGCAAATCAAATTGATAATTCCAATGTTCAATTATGCGAAGTAACGAAATTCATGAATATGCCAAAAATACAAGTGAGGTTCACAATTCTAGTGCTCATGTGCAAGGTAAATGCATGCTAGTCACGACATCTAGGAGTTTTCCTTTAAAGGATTTAAGTCATACATTAACTCAAACACTTGGAATGCATATGCAATGGACTTATGTACAAGGCGTGTTGTGCCTAATAATCAAAATGCGTGGATATCTACATGTCGAATGCAAATTATGCTTCAAATCGTCATGAATCGATGCAATTAAGTCAAACTAAATGCTCTCTAATGCACGAGCATGTAATAGATGATACAAGATGCATGAATTTATGACTCATCTACAGAGGAAATACAAATGCACAAAGATATATGCATGCTATGTACAAAATCCTCGCTCCGACACGAATAAGGCGGCAACATTCAATTCAAATCAAAGAATTCAAGAGTACAAGTTCTAGATTCGGATTCTACATTGAATTTGCATGCAATTTCAGTATTCAATTTCAAGAAAAGCTGAAAGTCAGAAACAACTTAAAAATAAGTGCTATTTTGAACCTAACACTTACTTGAACTTGAAGCTTGAGTCAAAATTGAAGAGGAATTCCTTGTGCTCTTCAAAGAAAATACCAAATCAATGATGTATCAATGATAATCTTCAAAATCAACCTTGAATTTTTGAAGAAAACTTGAAATCTTCAATGGAGAATTGAAGAAGATGAAGGAGAAATCCTTGAATCTTGCGATTGGAGAGAAAATCGACATGGAGCCGTTCCTTCCATGTCAATCACGTGTTGACGGAGGAGAGGATGGTATAGGTTGAAATAGGAGAAGCTGCAATGGAGAAAACCAGAAATCACAGGGCGCGCTTAGCGCGGTCTGTGGTTGAAGTAGGTGCTAGACGGAGGTCCGGTGGCGACCCGTGGTGGTTACTTGGAGGGAAAGTTGTAATTTTAACTTTTCCTAAATTTTGCTTTTGTGTGTGTTGAGAGAATTAGAGAGTGATTTTGGCAGTACAAATTTTGCAAATGATGATCCCCCCTTGATATGTGGTGAGAAAATATATTTATAGTTTCTAGGAATTGGGCCTAAGAACCATAATCAAGCCTAAATCATGATTATCCAAATAATTTTCGTAATCAATCCAAAATAGCCAAATCCGTGCAGAATTCGGAGACGGGATGTAAACGTAAAGTGTTCGGAATGTGATTTTGCTTGCGAGAATCAAAATACCGACTTGATCTGGTGAAAGGTCAACGGGATAAGAATTTTTTGAAGCTTCCGCGCCAATTTTGGACCACTGACACATGTAGAATTTTATTTGAGCTATTTTAGAGAAAATGCCTCGAACGAGGATCTTCTGATCGAAATTTGCCAGTGAACATCTCTGAGATAAATGAAGCTAACAAAGTTTATGAACTTTTGGCACTGGTCCCATCTCGTTTCGATGAAAGTCGAATAAGATATGACTTTCCAAAGCTCATGTATCAGATGAAAATTGCTCAGCTCAGCTAAAAAATCATCTACAAAGATTGAAATTCTGGTACTAATTGGTGAAGAACCAGCTCCAGAGTTGCAAATGAAAGTTACAGAGGACTTCGATGTGGAATTTTAGAAATCAGTCCCGCTCAATTCCGAGCTTCCATCCAGGAGATAAAGGCATTTTAGTAAGCCTAAATGCATAGTTCAGCACTAAAATCCAGTGTGATTCATTGGGAAAACTGTTTCTTTGAGGATCTTCCTCATAAAATACGCTTTCGGCTTCCAAACGAAAGTTGTAGAAAATAATGAGAGGGAGCTGCTCATCGAAGATCGACGGAAAATGCCTAGGGAGATGAGAGATACGCTTTCAAGAATGCCCAAAAAGCACCGAAAACCCGAAATCTGCTTTATTGAGAAAAAGGCGAGTAAACTCTTTTTGATTGCCATTCAGGATACTTTGGAGCCTAGTAACCTTATGATAAATTCTATGCATGTGACTTCATGTATGTTTATGCAATCGTATTTCAAGCCAAAAAATACAGAAAAGAAGAGGCTAAATTTTGGGGTACAACAGCTGCCCCTATTCAATCATCCTCTATCTTGTGAGCAAGGTTGGCGTTTGCCTTCCGAGCGACAAGCGTGAGGTGATTGAATACCAAAATGGACTCGAAAATTTACGCTCTGACTCAAGATCCAAGCTGGGGACGAAAAAAATGTTGCTCCAGAGTTTTCTGCGAGAATAGGTACAGGTGTATTCCTGACCCAAAAGAAGAATCAGCCTCTACCCAATTCAATCCACAATGTCAGGGGAGAACTTACATGCAAGCGGAAGCAAATACTAGATACGATAAGAGAAACAAGTGTATTCTTGTTCTCAAGAAAAGATCCAAAATTTCAAGGGAGAGCTGACGTGCAAGCGGAAGTAAAGACTAGATACACCTATTAGACTAACCACATTACACCGACAGATTGGGCGAGTCTGTGATGCAAAGGCTAACAAGTGCCGATTAGGCTTTTCTGACATAAAATGCTAGACTCTGCATGGAGAAACAAGTGTAGGGTTTGCTTCCGAAACTGAACACGTGTTGCACCAAGGGAAGTACTGGTAGTTTCAACACTACTGGAGAGATAATGGACATGCCGCGCCAAGGGAAATTGGGACACAACGGATTCCAAGCAATACGAAACTCTGTTAGGAATGAGATTTGAGTTTCTAGCTTATAATCCTACAAAATTTATGACTCTACTGAGGAGGAAAAATGCAAATGTTATGATGCATGTTTGCAAAATGTATGAAATGAACAAACTGGCGATCCCAGTCAGCGGAGCACTCAGTTGAATGAGGAAACTCTGTCGGGGAATACAACATGGGTAAGCAACCGGAGGTCAAACAGAGTGATCTGAAATTTCCCTAACAAGCTTGTTGGGGAGTCAATCATGGGAAACCCTGTCTGTTGGATAGAGACCCGTTGGGAAGTAAAGGGAATATCCGTTGTAACACGGTGAGCTGACTTTGTGATTTTTGTATCGCAAATGTGCGGATAGCAAGAGTCGCCACCGACTTTTCTTTTATCCAATTAAGGGAAGGTAAAAAGTACAAAAAAAGACCTTCGTTAGATTCTAAGTAAGGGAGAAGGTTATGAAAAGGGAAGGTATTAGCACCCCTTTTCATCTGTAGTTATCTACGGGCTCTTAGTTGCTCTTAGATCACCTTAAAATTGTGCTTTCTGTGTGTTTGAAAAAATGTTTTGAAAAAGGCATTTCGCTTTGACTTTGTAATGATTCACGTAGGAATGTATACAAAGTGTTCGGAAATGTTTCGTTTTGAAAAGAGTTTTGAACTTTGAAAAAAAAGTGTGTGGTGTGAAAAGTATTTTGATAGAGCAAGCAACTAAGAGTCTTATTACCTACTCAGAATTGGTCGTTTTCGTATTATTTTACGTTCCTTTAGAATAGCGCTATCCATACCATTAGTTGGTAGGTAACTCTATTTGTTGGATGTAAGCGGGACATTCGAAGGGACATCAGATGGTCATAGAAAGCAACTTGCAGGAAGTATCCTAACACATTCGAAGGGACTATCATCATTTTTCGTAGGCAACAATCGAGGGTCAAGATCATGTATTCGTAGGCGACATCGTGGGTCTATGATCTTTGTATCGTAGGGACTATGATAATTTGTTTTAAAGGCAACGGTGCTAGAATACCTTTACGTTCGAGGGACATGACCATTTGTTCGAAAGGCATCGAGAGAGAATTACCTTAAGGGGTGCATGTGTGAAAAGAGTGTGTTGAATTCAGATATATTTATCTTGTAAATAGAAGTGGTCTATGTTTGTTTTTATCTTGCCATACACGCCTAATTACTAGCAGTTTATAGGGTGCGGAAAATAAATTGCGGAAAAGTAAATCCTATGCTATTACATGGCTTTGGGGCAGATACATAATTTAAAGTGCGGAAAATAAAAGTCCTAATTGTTAGTGTTTTAAGTTGGCATTAATTTTTGGTAAAACTAGGCTTTGGCAATGGCTTGATAAATGTCATGACATTCAGAGATTAAAGAAAATCCTACTTGACAAGGATGTTTTAAAGTACAGCTAAGAACTGGAAGATAAAACTTGTGCTGGAATTCTGCAGAAAATAGTCTGATGTCATAACAGATGTTATGACATTCAGTGTGACATTCAATTCTGCAGAATTTGTTTTTCCTGAGACTTTTCAGGAAGTTTGTTGAGCTGCTATATTATGTTTTTCTGTTATTAGATTGCATGCTCACGTCGCTGCTAGGTTAATCTTAGTTAAACCTAAATTGGTTGTTGATAAGACCAAGTTTTTAGGATTAATTAAGTGAACCCTAGCTATCTTTATGGAAGCCCAAAACTGAAGTTTCAGGACTGCTTCTATAAAAGGAATTCAACCCTTACAACTGTGCTGCGCCTCTGGAATTTATTGAAGATATAGCAGGTTGTTATTTGTGTACTGTTAGGAGATTTTACAGTTGTAATTGTGTAATTCTAGTTTCTCTTGTGAGCCAAGCAACTATCAATTGATAAGTGCATTGGACTAGGATTTGCTGTAAGGGTAGTTTACCACT